>CM074718.1:670239230-670253281 GCA_037306005.1 Rhinophrynus dorsalis
TCATCATCATCTGTCAGGCAATAGCCTGCTAACTACAGCTGGTTAGACACACATATATAACCCCTGATGTATGACATATCAAACCATATAGTCCTTTGAGTGCCAGAGTGGTATCCAATGCATTGTGTTTAAAATGTAATTATATTGAAACTAGTTGAACAGCCTGTTACACGGGCCACAGTGCCACTGCCACCCGGTCGCGGAGCAGTCACGCGCAGCAGAGACTGCCCGCGCTGCGGCTGATACAGAGCTGGACGCTCCTTCGGAGCACCCAGCTCTGTATCAGCCGCGGCGTGGGCAGTCTCTACTGCGCATGACTGCAGCACGCGCAGCAGTGTCTACTGTGCATGTCGCGGCGTTACACACGATTTAGTGAATTATTATATAGGATTACAAATTGAACCCACCCTGTGTATGAGTACTGATTAGGGATAAGTACTGTGTATTTGTACAGGATTCTTTCCTTTATATACGGGACATTTGTTGCATTTGATTGTTGTCCTTTATATACAATAAGTTAGCAGAGAATGTAAGTAAGGTTGTGTCTCTGTGAATCCTGGACCATGGTACATTTCAAGTAATGAGAAGTCAATGGAGCATCTGAAAGTAGCTCCAATTTGAAATATAATAGAGTCTGTTGCTTAGAAAATGATTTATACTTATTCCCTTCTTACTATTATTAGTGTGTTATAGCTTGAAAGCTTAAAATGTATATACTGAATATGTCAACTGAAGCATTTAGCCATGTTATTGTATAGAGCTTTAATCACAATAGTTGTATATCATCAGAGTAAGATGTGATCTATTGCAATTATTAAACAACAGTTCTGTGAAGCAATATTACAATACTCATCCCATTTGGACACACCGTACCATATATTAACAGTTTAAAGGGAAAGTAATACTTCATGTTATCTTTATTTTATTTTGAAGGCATTACAAAAACATGAAGAACGATATAAGTCTTATCTCTCAAACCTTTATGGTTTGAGAGATATTCACAAGCAAAGTTTCCCCTCCCGTCCCTTTTACCTAGTGTAAGCCATCTCTTCTCAGATGTGGAATGCAGTCCATAGACCAGACAGATAACAGCAGGGGACAATCTTCTTCCTATGAGAACAATGAAATTCCTGCCCCCCTTAACAAGTTTTTCAGTTTTTTCCCTTAATTGAAGATTGTCCCTCTCTGCAGTCTACCTGCGCACCTCCCTTCTGATCTGGCTGAGCAGTGTTACATCAATAAAAGGGGCGGCAGGGGGATACTTTGTCATTGAATTACTCTTGAACTACAACTCTGACAGAACTGAAATAACACTCTCTAAAGTCCAAATACTATGATGATTAATCAGAGCTGCTTTTATTATGAAACATTACTATCCCTTTAATATTAAGCTAGCAACTAAATAATGCAACACTCAGATACCAGGCACTATAATGTGACAGTTCTCAATAAATTGCCGAATTCTAGCATAGACTTTAACCTGTACATAATGGCATATATATAACATTGTCATGATTATGTCCTCTGAAGCATTAAAATTTTTAGTGTAGAGGGACACGCAACGCAAAGGGTTTTAAGGCATAATAACTTGAAACAATAACATATTAATTACCGGTAAGTGGATTAGTACTTTTAACATATGGTACTGTGTGTCCAAGTTCGTTTAATAATTATAATAGATCACATCTTAATCTGATGATATACAGCTGTCACAGTTAAAGCTATATATATATATATACATATATATTTATTAATGTGGCTATATGTTTCAGTGTCATGTTCAGTAGATATATTTTAAAGTGGAACCCCCATGGTCTTAAAACTATAACTTATAACTTATAACTATAACTATGTTAAATATCCCACCAGGTAATAAGAAAACGTTGGGCAATCATCTCTAAAGTATTTAGTTATGTTTTAATCTGACCCGTTATCTGTGTAGTAAGCTCGATCAGGCTGCCGCCATCTTGCCGAAAAATTACCACTGCGCATGCTCCATGTGGCGGGGCGCCTGTCACTCAAGAGGGAAGTCCCAGCCCACAGCCATCTTCTTCTTTATATGGTGCGAGCGATTCACAGGAACGCGCTCGCACTATGCTGAGAAGACCTGAACATGCATCCAGCAAGGAGAGAGCCAGGTCATGTGGTAGAGCTGTGTGATGCACAATGGATCGTTCACACGGTGGGAGGAGCAAGGGAGCCATTTGGCTCCATTAGAATCATGCGCAGTAAGGATTCCATTGAGACAGAAGCTACCCGATATTAAAGTAATTTACAGTTTATTCTTTTTTAAAGCATTTTTTTTAAAAACAAACTACACAGTGCTTCTAAGAAAGGGAAGATACATTACTAAAGACATAATTATGTTGGGGTGGTAGTTCCCCTTTAAGCTTTCAAGGTATAACCCTTTAATAATAATAAATGATTTTCTAAGGAATGAACTCTGCTACAGTTCAAGTCAGAGCTAGTTTCACATGCCCCACTGAATACTCATAAGTCACAATATACTGTGGGGTGTCCCTGTATTGAGTGGGACAAGCCTTCTTTACACTGTCTGACAAGATCCTGTAAATAAAGGGTAACAATCCTATACAACATATATCCCATATATAAAGGACAGAATGCCATATAAATACAAAATACTTATTCCTCCACATTTTTCATACACCAGTTTCATTTTTTGATTTTGCTGTAATTTTTATTTTTTGTTATTAAAAGTAAAGTTTTACACTCAGCGCTTAGGTATCAATAGAGATTTCATAATACAGCTTTCTTTTTTTGGTGTGTTCTGTAGATATTGAATTATTCCTGTAACACCCACCTAGAAATAATAATTTGATACTATATACTATTTGATACCTGAATAGTAGGTTTGGTGCAAGTCTTCTCCTTAATAAGTAAATTGTCTGTGAATGTTATATGCCACAGGGGTGTGCAATGCACATCTACATGTCACTGAAAGGGTTAAGGAATGCTGTTTTGTTATGTTGACATCTGAGTGCATCCTGTCTGTATCCTTTTGATTTGTCGCCCACTAACGGGCGACCAATAAAACGGCACAATCACTATGTTGCTTGGTTGAAAAGGGTGACATTCTGATGTTGATGTCGAGTAACCAGGCGACATAGTTGTATGCAATGACGCGGAGAGGTGAAGGGGTTAAAATAAAATTGCTGTTTTCCTTACCCCCCTCCCCTACTTGCCTTCCCTTACCTCCTTTCCCTTACTCTCAGGATCCTTTGATATAATTACGCTTGAGAAGGTTTTTACCCCCTGCCACACGTCATTCAGGCCTACTAACTTATTATATTTTCAGCTTTAACATACCCTGAACCTGCTTGTGTACTTATATTGCAGTGTACTCTTATTCATATTTCTGTTTTATTGTTCTAGATTCAGCCCTTCAATGTCTGGGGTTACCAGCTATTGCTTTTGTGATATATTGTGTACGTGATTTACACTCGTCTCTGTTTGTGCAACCATATTGCCACACTACTCTAATATTGTATGTTATCTGTACCCTTTTGATATTACTAATAAAGATTTGAAGAAAAAAAAAAAAATTAGCTGTGCTCCTCAGTCTAGCTCCAGCTGTATCGCACACCCCAAACTGATACTCATTACCATTCACACTATGTAAGTGTGAAATTTTTATTGCACCGTACATGATATATGAGAGAAGTGCCTATTCAGCATATACTTGTCTACAAGCTGTTCTCACGTAAGGAGCATTAAAGCGGAACTACCACCGCTAAACAACTTGATGTCTAATAATTCTCCATCTGGCGACTAGCTGCTCAGTAGCACTAGTTGCCAGAATTATTACCTTATTCAGTAGAATTCTCCATTCTTCCCGGGCTTACAGGCAGGATGGAGCGCGGACATCTTTCAATAGTGACGACTGCGCTCCTGCGCAGTCAGTCCCAGCCGGCTCTAGGAGGCGTTGCTAGGAGCCTTCCCGCTCCAAAAGGGACTGACAGCGCAGGCGTGCAGACCTCACTATGGAAAGATGTCTGAGATCCTTCCTGCCTGTCAGCCCGGGAAGAATGGAGAATTCTATTGATAAAGGTAATAATTCTGGCGACTAGCGCTACTGAGCAGTTAGACGCCAGATGGGGAATTATTAGACATCAAGTTGTTTAGCGGTGGTAGTTCCCCTTTAAATATAGTAAGCTTACGTAGAGTGAATAGTGTCAGTCTGGGGTGTGCTATACAGCCGGAGCTAGACGGAGGCGAATGTCAGTGGTATCAAAACGTCTAATTTTTTTTTTTTAAACCCTTTCACCTCTCTGCCTCGTTGCATACAGCTATGTCGTCTGGTTACTCAACATTTGATGTCTCCACATCAGAATGTCGCCCTTTTCAACCAGGCGACATCGTTATTGCGCCATTTTGTGGGTGGCAATTCAAAAGTGAATCCACACCCCCCCCCCAGTCATGCCAAGGCATGAGTTGGGTTTGTATAATTTGTTTGTTTGTTTTGTATTTGGGTGTTATTCAAAGTGCACCAGTCCTAGGCCATAAAATTAGCTGAGTAGATAACATCACCAGAAACTGAATGAGCAATCACCAGATCAGAACATATAGAGTGACATAAAAAAGGTCTTGGGCCCTCTGCTTTGATGTGAGGTTAGCCAGAGAACATGTGTATATTGTAAACTGTCAGGCCAGACCTCCCCCCAGGTAACACCCAGGGGGTTTGGCCTCTGAGAAGGAACGGTGGAAAGTATTTAATATGGGTTTTTGGACAAAAAGGGGAATTTCTTTGTAACAACTGAAAGGGGAAATACCATCTGAAGATCCCACAAGGACTCGTAAAATATCGGTAATTGTATTTAAGGATTTCTTATGTTTCTCTCATTTTATTTCATGGACTGTTTTGTTTATGTGTAATCTTAATTTGTGTATGTCCTTTATTTCTGTATTTTTGTACCCATCACTGCGAAGCCTTTTTTCAGATTAAATTACAAAAAACAAAGGAGGAAAGAGAGTTGGGGAGAAGCGCAGACATCCCACTGTCTGATAGGGAAATGTGCCGTCCAGCTATAGGATAAACCACCCCCTCACTGCCCCCCTACTAGAGACCAGTTCAGTATTAGATCTGGAGTCTTATATACTAAAATATATCCTTTATTAATAAAGTTAAAAACAAAAACACAGAAATGACTTAGGTGACATCAACAGTGACATTTCTCCTTTAAAAATAGTGCAGCCTTAATGCGCTTACGATCTATCACGCTAAAAAATATACATAACAGCAATAAAATGGCTTCTTAGTATATGATAGCCCATTCTGTAGCCAGTATAGTATCTGAAAGAAAATTCTATTGAATATGTTGGTGCACAGATTCTGAGACCAAGCAGTTGACCTTTTTTATAAATCCATTTTGTTAATACGGGTCTAAATCGTCCAAGGTGAAGTAGTTTAGGGATAACTGCAGGCGCCCTGCTATATTGGATTAGTGGGATCTCAGGTTACATAGATGCAATTTCCTATTATCAGTACTCACTATTACTGTGCTCCGGAATAATGTATCACATATCTCCGTAAACTAATAAACTGGTTTAAACACACAGTTTACATTTCTTATATACTGCAGGTGCCCTGCTTCCATATTGATCTTGATTAGTTATATCCCCTGGACAGAAAACTACTTGGTCGATCTAGAGACCAAATGCTAAGTTACCTTCCTCGTGGTATTCGCTATATTGCAGATTAGCTATTGGCACTCCAAACGTTAGATTTGTATGTTCTTCAGTAAGATAGTACCTGTAGCCTGATTGTCCCTGACATCCAACTCATTAAATAGGTTGGATGCCTCGACCCTATAAATTCTTAAGTATAACAGACTACTGACTAACTTGCTACTTTGTATCATAGAAAATGAGCGACTAGTACACCCTGCCTCATCGTCTTTGATCCCGCGTATCTGTTTAACGAAGCCGATTCATCGGCAAAACGTGTTGGGTGGTGCAGCCACATATTGAGGGTCTTAATAACAATACCCTAAGCGCTATACTAGTCATTATCTATTCAGCAATATGACCCGTAGTTAAACAGATACGCGGGATCAAAGACGATGAGGCAGGGTGTACTAGTTGTCCGTTTTCTGTGATACAAAGTAGCAAGATAGTCAGTAGTCTGTTACATTTAAAGTGTTAGTAATGTCGAAAAAAACCTTTTTTTTCATTTAGAAGAGCTTAAAAAGCTGATCTAAATGCAAAAAAAAGTATCTCTCAAACTGCTATGGTTTAAGAAATACGGGCGTTTAAAGTTTGATTTCTCGGTCGACACGCTGGCACTTGAGAAGTGCCGAGATCTCGTTACTTACATGAAATCCCTTCATTGGAATGGTCTAAAACGTGTACCTGGTGTTCAGGCACATGTTTTAGACCATTCCAGTGAAGGGATTCCGTGTAAATAGCGAGATCGCGGCACTTCTCAAGCGCCACCATGTCGACCGACACGGATCTCCTGCTGACAGCTTTACAGCTGTCAGTAGGAGAAATCAAACTTTAAATGCCCGTATCTCTTAAACCATAGCGGTTTGAGAGATAGATTTTTTTTGCATTTAGATCAGCTTTTTAAGCTCTTCTAAATGCAAACAAGTATTTTTTAGACATTACTAAGACTTTAAGAATTCATAGGGTGAGATTGTGCTGAGGCATCCAACCTATTTAATGAGTTGGATGTCAGGGACAATCAGGCTACAGGTACTATCTTACTGAAGAACATGCAAATCTATTGTTTGGAGTGCCAATAGCTAATCTGCAATATGGCGAATACCACGAGGAAGGTAATTTAGCGTTTGGTCCCTAGATCGACCAAGTAGTTTTCTTTCCAGGGGATATAACTAGTGATGAGCGAGCATGCTCGGCCGAAGCTCGGTTCGGCTCGAGCATCGCTCTGCTCGGCACATGGCGGTACTCGTACGAGTACCGCATGTGCTCGCCCGCCATGTTCGGGTCTCCTCCCCGCACGTTTCGCAGCTGCTGCGCAGCCAATAAACGTGCGGGGAGGCTCTGACATCAGTGTAATGCCAGCAGCCATGTTGGCTGCTGGCATTACACTGATTGGCTGGCCAGAACCCGTGATCGGGTGCTGTATAGCACCCGACGCGCGAGTTCGGCTCATTCTTAGCCAGGGAGAGATGCGCTTAGGCAGGGAAAGTCAGTGTAGGGAGAATAAAATTGTTGAAACTCTTTCAAGACCCAAAAGTCCTTTTTAGGACTGTTGTGTGTGGGGGCAGCATTTATATTTTGTTTGGGGGGGCACAATTTCCTTTTTTTTGTGGGGGGGATATTTGTAAGGTGACATATAATACTAGATGCACAGGAAGTCAGTGTAGGGAGAATAAAATTGTTGAAACTCTTTCAAGACCCAAAAGTCCTTTTTAGGACTGTTGTGTGTGGGGGCAGCATTTAATTTTTTTTGGGGGTGGCAGAATTTCATTTTTTTGTGGGGGGGGGGGACATGTTCTAAGGTGACATTGTACTAGGTGCACAGGGACAAATATTTCACAGTGCAGTGACAAGCTGACATATTCTGTTAGGTGCACAGGGCCAATGATTTTACAACGCAGCGACAAAAAGGGCCATTTTAAACGTGTGCCTAGCCATAGATTATTGTCACATTCTGTTTAGTGTGCAAATTCACAAATTAACGTCACATATTCCGTTCACTGTGCCTAGCCGCAGATTAGCGTCACATTCTGTTTCGTGTGCCTAGCCGCAGATTAGCGTCACATTCTGTTTCGTGTGCCTAGCCGCAGATTAGCGTCACATATTGTTTAGTGTGCCTAGCCGCAGATTAACGTCACATATTGTTTATTGTGCCTAGCCGCAGATTAGCGTCACATATTGTTTAGTGTGCCTAGCCGCAGATTAGCGTCACATTCTGTTTCATGTGCCTAGCCGCAGATTACCGGCATATATTCCGTTTAATATGAAGAAGGCGGGTAAAAAGGGACGGGGAAGTGGACGTGATCCTGATAGTTCAGGGCGCGGGTCAGGACGCGTAGAAACTGTGCCTGGTGCCAGAGCACAAGAAAGAAAGACATCCACCATACTTAGCTTCATGTCTCAGTTTACAGGGCGTCGCAGGACATCACTCTCGAGGTCAGACCACTGCGAACAGGTGGTCGGTTGGATTTCAGCTGATACTGCTTCCAGTCGGTTAAGCACCACCCTGTCTTCCACCAAGTCCACTCTCACTAGCCAAGAGTCTGGTCAACATAATCCTCACCCTGATCATTCTTCCTCCCACCATAGAGGGTCTGGCCAAAGAAGTGATCCCACACTGGGATATAGTGAGGATCTCTTCTCATCACCAATCCTTGATTTGAACCTCTCTCCAAGCACGCTTGCAGAGGAACATGAGATCTTGTGCCCTGATTCACAACCTCTAGAGGGTACCCAATCACAATAAGATGACAGAGGGGAACGGCATTTAAGGTCAAAGGAAGTGGATGATGATGATGAGACACAGTTGCCATCAAATCAACCACAATTACTGTCTCAAGACCTTGATGAGGAGGATGATACACAGTTGTCAATGACTGAGGATGTGGTGGGATCAAGAAATGAGGAGGATGATCAGAGTGAGGAAGTGGAGGAGGACTTGGTGGACGATGAGGTCACTGACCCCACCTGGGAAGGTGGAAAGCCGAGCGATGACAGCAGTCCTGAGGGTGAGCCATCTGCAGCACCGCAACAGGCTGGAAGAGGCAGTGGTGTGGCTAAAGAAAGAAGGCGGACCGCACCAAACCGGCCCGCAAATGTTCCACGGAGCACCCCCTTGCGTAAATCTCCCTTGCCAAGGGGTAGGTGTTCCGCGGTATGGCGTTTTTTTAAGGAAAGTGCGGACGACAAAAGAATTGTAGTTTGCAACCTGTGCCACACCAGAATGAGCCGAGGCATGAACACTAGCAACCTCACCACCACCAGCATGATCCGACACATGGCATCCAAGCACCGTAATAAGTGGGAGGAACGCCTGGATCGCCAATCTGTGTCTGCAGGCCACACCACTGCCTCCTCTTCCCCTGTTTTCGGTGCCGGCCAATCGCCTGTCGAAGGCGCAGGCCCGCATACCTCCCGCCCTGCACCTGTACCATCTGAAGCACCATCAGCGACCACATCCACTTCCCTGTCCCAGCGCAGCGTCCAAATGTCGTTACCCCAGGCATTTGAGCGCAAGCGAAAATACCCAGCCACCCACCCACAGGCCATAGCACTAACCTCACACCTTTCCAAATTACTGGCCATCGAAATGCTGCCATTTAGGCTTGTGGACACTGAGTCCTTCCGCAGCCTGATGGCAGCAGCTGTCCCTCGGTACGCAGTCCCCAACCGCCACTACTTTTCCCGGTGTGCCGTCCCCGCCTTACACCACCATGTGTCCCTTAACAACACCCGTGCCCTGACCAACGCAGTTACTCGGAAGGTCCACTTAACGACTGACACATGGACAAGTGCTTGTGGCCAGGGACGCTACATTTCCCTGACGGCACACTGGGTGAATGTCGTGGAGGCTGGGAGCGACTCGGACCCTGGGATGGCACAGGTGCTACCCACGCCGAGGATTGCGGGCCCTACCTCCATCAGGGTTTCCGCCAGCACCTCCGTTATTGGCTCCTCCTCCTCCTCCTCCGTTTCCACCTCCGAATTCTCTGCGCGCAGTGCCACTCACCCATCAGCCGGTAGCTGGAAGCAGTGTAGCACTGCAGTGGGGAAGCGTCAACAGGCCGTGCTGAAGCTGACAAACAGCACACGGCCTCAGAGCTGTTGCAGGGGATTAGTCACCAGACCGAGCAGTGGCTCTCGCCACTCAACCTGCAACCAGGCATGGTTGTGTGTGATAATGGGCGTAACTTGGTGGCGGCTTTGGAGCTCGGCAAGCTCACACACGTACCATGCCTAGCGCATGTATTTAATTTAGTGGTTCAGCGATTTCTAAAAACCTACCCCAATTTGCATGATCTCTTCACGAAGGTGAGCCGCGTGTGTGCACATTTCCGTAAGTCATCTACAGCTTCAGCCGGCCTGTTGACGCTGCAGCAGCGCTTACAATTGCCAGCTCACTGGCTGCTGTGTGACGTGAGCACGCGCTGGAACTCCACCTTCCACATGTTGGCCCGGCTTTGTGAGCAGCAGAGGGCAGTAGTGGAGTACCAGCTGTTACACGGTCGTCGCCTCTCCGTTCAACTTCCTCTAATCAGAAGTGAGGAGTGGGAATGGATGTCAGACCTCTGTGAGGTTTTACGCAATTTTGAGGAATCGACACAGATGGTGAGCGGCGATAACGCTATTATCAGTGTAACCATCCCACTTCTGTGTCTACTGAAACGCTCGCTGCTCACAATTAAAACCGACGCTTTGCATGTGGAAGAGGTGGAAATGGGGGAGGAAGAGCTTACACAAGGTGATAGCCAGAGCACCCTCACTTCGTCTTCTCAGCGACAATTGGAGGAGGCGGAGGAGGAGGAGGAAGACACGGTTGCCTCCGCTACAGAGGGTAGCCATGGAACTTTATTTCCATCTCTTCAGCGTGGGTGGGCAGAAGAGGAGGAAGAGGATGAGGAGATTGAGAGTCATCCTCCTGGTGAGGACAGCGAAATCTTGCCTGTTGGTACTCTGGCACACATGGCTGACTTTATGTTAGGCTGCCTTTCCCGTGACCCACGCGTTATACGCATTTTAGACAACACGGATTACTGGGTGTTCACCCTTCTGGACCCCCGCTACAAAGAGAATTTCTCATCTCTCATTCCTCCGGTGGAGAGGACAAGCAAAATGGTGCAATACCAGAAGGTTCTTGTTGAAAAATTGCTCCAAAATTTTCCATCTGACAACGCTGGCGGCAGAGTACGTGCTACCTTGGCCAACCGAGAAGGGGAGAAAAGGGGAGCACACAGCAGTTCCGACAAAGGCAGGGCAACACTCTCCAAGGCGTGGGACCCCTTCATGACACCCCGCCAGCACCCTCACCCTGATGCGCGGCCTAGTGTCACAAGGAGGGAAAAGTTTTGGAAGATGGTGAAGGAGTACGTAGCAGACCGTGTCAGCGTCCTCAATGATCCCTCTGTGCCTTACAACTACTGGGTGTCCAAGCTGGACACGTGGTATGAACTGGCACTCTACGCCTTGGAGGTGCTGGCCTGCCCTGCCGCCAGCGTTCTGTCTGAGCGGGTATTTAGTGCTGCTGGTGGCATCATAACAGATAAGAGTATCCGCCTTTCCACCGAAAATGCTGATAGGTTGACACTTATAAAAATGAACAAGGCCTGGATTTCCCCTGACTTCTCCACTCCAATGGAGGAAAGCCCCGGGTGAACATAAAGTCACTTTAGATATGTTATTTACAATGATGGGAATACTCTGTATTCCCATTCACCCCTTCCACCCAAAAAACGGGTATATGGTTGACTCTTAATCTTCTCATCCTCCTCCTCCTCTTCCATATGCCCTGTGATATAATTTTTATATAGGGCCAGCTCACCAGCGGGCCCTGTGATATAATTTTTATATAGGGCCAGCTCACCAGCGGGCCCTGTGATATAATTTTTATATAGGGCCAGCTCACCAGCGGGCCCTGTTTGACAATTTTTGTATAGGTCAGCTCACCAGCGGGCCTTCTCATATAATGTTTTATTGGGTCAGCTCTCTAGCGGGCCCTCTCATATAATGTTTTATAGCGTCAGCTCACTAGCGGGCCTTCGCATATAATGTTTAGGATGGTCAGCTCCGCAGCAGACCCTCACCCATAATGTTTTAGATGGTCGGCTCAGCAGCAGACCCTCATTCCTAATGTTTTAGATGGTCAGCTTAGCGGCATGCCCTCGCCCCTAATGTTTTAGAGGGTCACCAGCAGGCCATTAATCCTAATTTTTCAAGGGTGTGTATGATGCCCTCCTTTATGTGTAATAAAGGGTGTATTGGAATGACTTTTCAGTCTAATTTTTGGCAGCCCTTTCACTTAGTGCATAGGCTTTATGAGTGTTGGACCACTACCTGAACTATTGTACCACAATGTGAATGAGGCCCTCCATTTTGTGATATACAGGTTGTATCGGAGTGCCTCAGGTCCTCCCATTGAATTAAATAGGGCTGGGGTGTTCGACAGAGCAGAAGGTAGTTCTTGGCTTCATCCACTAAGTCACTTCGTCACTTTTACTCAATGGATCAGACCCCACTGTTCCAACTATAAATTTTGGACTTAACAAGGGCAAACGGACATGTTGTAAAACCTGTGGTAGCTGCGGCCTCCGTTCCTGAATGCTGTACCTTACCCGGGCCATAACCACGTTGAACACCTGCTTTACACTGCGCACGTTTCCCTCTTAATCATGGCCCCAGTTCCGAAAAATCGATGACATTTTTTGCAGAATTTGCAGATGATATACAAGTAAATATACAGCAAATACTGTTTGGTAACAATTTTTCGCCTAAAATCGTTTTTATCTTCCTTTTTGTGTGTTTTACGGTCAGTCTGTAAAAATGGCGTACTACGGGCGAAACATCGTTCCCAGCAGCGACGTTGGAGTCCAAGATGCATCCAGACATCCTCCCTATGCTGTCCCTGAACCATTTCTGTGGTGTTTCCATCATTTTCTAACCTTTTCCTATGAACCAGGCACCCTCCCCTCATCAGAGCAGGGGGTGCCTGGTATAATGCTCGAGTCCTCCCATTGACTTCAATGGGGCTCGGGTGCTCGGCCGAGCACTCGAGCCTCCGGGGGCGCTCGGCCAGAGCACCCGAACACCCGAGCATCGGGGTGCTCGATCATCACTAGATATAACTAATCAAGATCAATAGGGAAGCAGTGTACATGCAGTATATACGAAAGGTAAACTGTGTGTTTAAACCAATTTATTAATTTACCAAGATATGTGATACATTATTCCGGAGCACAGTAATAGTGAGTACTGATAATAGGAAATTGCATCTATGTAACCTGAGATCCCACTAATCCAATATAGCAGGGCGCCTGCAGTTATCCCTAAACTACTTCATCTTAGACGATTTAGACCTGTATTAACAAAATGGATTTATAAAAAAGGTCAACTACTTGGTCTCAGAATCTGTGCACCAACATATTCAATAGAATTTGCTTTCAGATACTATACTGGCTACAGAATGGGCTATCATATACTAAGAAGCCATTGTATTGCTGTTATATATATTTTTTAGCTTGATAGATCGTAAGCGCATTAAGGCTGCACTATGTTTTTAAAGGAGACACGTCACTGTTGATGTCACCTAAGTCATTTGTGTGTTTTTGTTTTTAACTTTATTAATAAAGAATATATTTTAGTATATAAGACTCCTGATCTAATACTGAACTGGTCTCTAGTAGGGGGAGGGGGTGGTTTATCCTATGGCTGGACAGCACATTTCCCTATCAGACAGTGGGATGTCTGCGCTTCTCCCCAACTCTCTTTCTTCCTTTGTCTTTTGTATCTGCTGTATTCAGCTTTAGACCTGCAGTACGACATACTAGTTTCTACATAGAAATACTCCCATTTATTTGTACGATAAATGTTAAACTAATCAGCTCTTGTCACCGTTCTCTAATATGAACTCACTACTCTGAAGGAAGCTCAGATATCACACGTTACTAAAGGGTTAATTATATATGTCTGATTATTAAGGTGATTTATACTGTAATTCTGTTGTGTTTGGGGTAACCTAAGACGCCCAGATATAAAGTCTTGGTGGTGGCAGCAAATTGTAGTACTGGGGTGATAGTGCAGGAGGGATTTCAGGGGTTAATTTGGTGGTTGCTAGGAATAGTAACAGGTAACCAGGGGTCCGGTATTGTTAACCCTTTCACTCCCACACTCTCCCCACTGTCTCAGCAGGGCCTATAGCCTTCGCTTGTGACAACCCCCACACTTGCCCTCATAGACAGAGAAGGAGTGGTGGCATTGTGGAGGTGCAGGGTAGGCAGCTGTGCATGAAAATTCCCTACATGCTGTCACTACTGGATACAGGGTTTCATCCATGCCGTCTTTTCCACGGACTGGGTTTAATCTGCCTACTGGCCTGG
>CM074718.1:671453481-671815981 GCA_037306005.1 Rhinophrynus dorsalis
GGGATGTAAATCAAGTCTTGAACATGATAAATAGCGATCTAATGTGTTCAATAAATTCATTGGTTTTTATTATCTCATTAATGAAAATCTTGCAAAAACGTGATAATGCTATAAATGTATATACTGAATAATTTAAAGATTAGTAGTACTTTATTTTATAAATAGATATTTATTTCATGTAAATGAGATGTACTTGTACTGTTGGTAGTTAATTCATTTCAAAAGTATTAACTGCTCAAACTTACTTGATTTCTTGTCTTTAGCTTTTTTTCTTCTTTATTGAAAAAAATCTATAAAAGTGACCACTAGGTGGTTTTGTGTCATAGTTCCATACTCAAAAGTCCCACATCATCATATTCAGACATTGTTGATCTTTTGCAAGATGAAGCTTTCCTCAGCGAGTTTCCAACTATTCCATCTTGTGCTGTCAGTTTCCACAGTTGCAATAGCTTTAGTAGTTTCATCAACCAATCTTGTCCTTGGTCTTTTTTTAATGGACATTTAGCATCAAGTGGAATTCATTCCAAAATGTTTTTGGTCCTGTCATGGTACCTGTGCGGCGGCTGCTCGAGCCGACCGCATCTTTCCCCAGCGCCTCCAGCCGCACTGTCTGCTGACTCACGATGCCTTGCCTCCGTTGAGGCTGGGTCTCATTCCACATTCTGGCGGCTCAGCCGCTTGCTGGCTCCTTGTGCGGCTCCAGCACTTCTGCTGCTGGCGGTCTGGCAGGCAGGTGACGTCATAAGTGGGCACACGTCCAAAGGCATGGACGTGTGCTCCATTTAAAGAGACAGCCACCTGTTGGCTGCTCCTCCTCTTCCTCTCACTTTACTATTTGAACTGCCTGGACACAGGGCTCAGACGCCCTTTCGTTGGTGTCCAGTGCAGTTCTATAGTTTTGGCTCTGTGTATGATCTGACTTGTCTGACTAACCGACCTGGTGCTGACATGCGGCTCTGTCTGACTATCCTTTCTGTGTATGACCCTTGACTTTGTCGGACAACCATTCTGGTGCAGACCTGTGGCTCTGGCTGACGACACATTCCGTGTGTGACTTCTGGCTCTGGTTGACTACCCGTTCCATGTGTGACTTCTGGCTGGTCTGGCTACCCGTTCTGGTGTTGACCTGGGGCTCTGTCCACTGCGTATCCAGCATTCCAATGCTTCAGTGGACATCCTATCTGGTGCAAACCTGTGTTTCTGGCTGACTACCCGCTCCATGCATGACCCCTGGCTTGTCTGACCACCCAATCTGGCGCTGACCTGTGGCTCTATCTAACTATTCTCTAGTCTGGCCTTCCGTTCTGTTAAATACCCAATCTGGTGCAGGCGTATTGCTCTGGCAGACTTACACCTGGTTGCCTTTCCATTTGTCTGGCTTCTCCCAGGTGCGGACCTGTGGCATTGCAGACTACTCCTTGTCCTATCGCTGGCACCTTTATCAAGAGAATCACACGGAAGCAGTCTTCTATTTCTGGTAGTTGTCGCTTGCTCCATTGTGTGCTTCTCTTTATTACTATATATATATATATATATATATATATATATATATATATAGGGAATAAATAAATGTACTTAGCCCAGGTATGTCCTTAGACCAACGAGACAGCACACTTTCTTCTTGAAGAAAAAGATATATTTAATCCATTTTAGACAGTGCAATCAAAGCCAAACGTTTTCGGTCAACCAAGTGACCTTCCTCAGGGCAAACAGGGACACGGGACACCCAATACGTGTAATTTATAAAAAACTTAACTGACCTCACGGATAGCGTCGGTTCACGCCGCAAGAGCGCCAAAATTAGCGTCTCCGTAGTGACCCCCGTCCTCCGCGACGTCAGAAAAGAAATCTAATTTACATACTGCCCACCCCGCTTGAAAAACATCAAGCCAACATTGCAATGGTTAATTCAGATGCTACATACTCGCGAGGAATAGGCATATGTACAAAACACAACTTCATTTACTAATTTATCCCGGTCAGATCGCGATGCGGTGGGAAGATCTAAGGGACACCACCGCATCGCAACCCAACAGAAGGGAACATAATACCTCTTATATGCTTGGCAAGCAAAAGTTGAGAGGGATAAAAAAGAAAAAGAAAACAAATAGCCGATAGACAAAATTAGCGCACAGATAAAAAGCGCATTAACCCATCATCAGCCGCAAAGCTAGAGTTAAATCTTTATCACATGGCAAATGATCCATAACCAAAAGTGCAAAGGAAAGTAAATGACATTGACATTATTGCGGATAAGGAATCGATGGAAAATGTTGTGGGCTAATGACAACACCTCCACCGCTACTGTATCAACCGTATATATAAAAAAGCAACAATGTAATTGTATAAGTACTAGATGTTTCAATTAAAGTATATAGGAACATTATCCATGCTTAATCAGTCATTTTGAGCAGTTTTTTTTAATTGTTTTATAAAAAGTTAGTTTTTTTGATAAAAAGTTAGTTTTTTTGAGTTAATTTTTTTGAAAAGTTAAATAAGTTTGTCAATATTGGATAGTTTATTCCAGGTTTATAAGGTGCATTCAGGCTCCATTCCTGTGTACATTCCACAAGGCTTGGCCAATGTGTTAACACCAGACATGATAGTTTATAAATCCATCCATTGGTCCATCTAGAGTAGTAAATAACACTTAATATGTCAAAGTGTAATTCTTTCAAATATAGGGAATTAATCCACTTCAGTAGATGAGGTACATTCAGGCCCCATTCCTGTGGACTTTCCACAAGGATTGACCAAATTTTTCCTCAATTACTACAATAAACACAGTATTGCCAAGATGATAGTCAATACCCATTCTGAATACAATTCCTGCTAAATTACAGAAAACAAGATAATTGTAATTCATGATTAAGCCCCTTTGGGGACAATGTTTCATATTCAAAGATAAATCTTGCCTCCTTTTGGAGTAGCAATTTGTGTTTATCTCCTCCTCTCCGTGGTGTATGTACCATCCATATTGGTAAGAAACGAAAATCAGATAGTTTGTGCTTAAATAGCTCAAAATGGCGTGCAACTGGCTGTTTCAAATTTTCTTTTACATCTAGAGATCCCTCTAGTGCTCTTTTAATAGCTGATTTGTGATTATTGATGCGATCTTTCAACATAGTTATAGTCTTTCCAATGTAATGTAATCCACATGGGCACGTGATCATGTAGACCACATATCTTGATTCGCAGTTCATAAAGTCCTTTATATGTACCATTTTCCCAGTTTTGGGATGTTTGTATTCCTTACATGTGTGGATGTACTCGCAAATAGAACAACCTTTACATTTATACACCCCATTTGGGCGCATTAACCAACTGCCACTCAGAGCATATTTATCACATGGGTCCGTCTGGACCAACCAATCCCCAATATTTTTACCTCTTTTATAACAAAAAAGTGGTTTGTTGGCAAACAGATGTCCCATTCTCTGATCACCAGCCAAAACATGCCAATTTTTTAAAAAAGCTTGCCTAATAGCAGGTGAAGAGGTTGTGTACTGGGTCTGTACACAAAATCTTTGTTCTTTGTCATCAACAATTGGCTTTGGAGACAGAAGAGCAGATCTATCCAATGTTAACGCTTTGTTCATAGCTGCTTCAACATCAACTTTAGAATACCCCCTTTCTAGAAATCTATTTTTCATCACACATAAAGATTTATGACATTCACTAGTGTCAGAGGTATTTCGAACCACTCTGATCATTTGTGAAAAAGGTAACCCTCTCTTGAGAGAAATAGGATGGTGACTGTGAGCGTGTAGTAAGGTATTTCTATCCGTTGATTTACAATAAATCTTTGTTTTAAGAGAGCCCGCCTCCCTGTATATTTCCATATCAAGGAAGCTGATTCTATCAGAGTCATGTGTGAGAGTGAATCTAATAGTAGACTCTATGCTATTCAAATGATCCACAAATTCTCTTAGAAGGTCCTGTCCGCCAGTCCATAACAGAAAAATATCATCGATGAAACGTTTGAAAAAAGTGATATGACAAGAAAATTTATTATTTGAAAAAATATGTAATTTCTCATAGTAGTCCATGAATAGTGAGGCATATGATGGGGCCATGTTAGACCCCATTGCTGTCCCTTGCAACTGCAAATAAAAATTATTTTCAAATTTGAAATAGTTCTTTTTTAAGATAATGTCTATGAGTAATAGAACAAATTCAACTGGTGGCCCAGAATAAGTCTCATCACTTGTAATTATTGCCTGCACAGAATCTTTACCTTGTTCATGTGGTATGCTGGTGTACAGACTGGAAACATCCAGAGTAACAAGCAAAACATTATCAGGTATATTAGTTGGTAAAAGGCGAATGAAATCTGCCGAATCACGTATAAAAGTATTAAGTTTACTAGAATATGTTTGAAGAAAAAAATCTACATATTGTGATATTGGCTGACACAATGAGCCCCTTGCTGAAATTATTGGGCGTCCAGGAGGATTATCAAGAGATTTGTGGATCTTTGGAATGCAATACAAGACAGGAATTCTAGGATGACTTTGAACGAGAAATTGTTTAGTTTCCTCAGTGATCCATCTATTGTGGAATCCTAAATTAATGACTGCATCAATTTCTGATTTATATCCCAGAGTTGGATCTCTATCCAATTTTTTATAACAAGATGCATCGTTCAGTTGCCTCTGAACTTCGGTTTTATAATCTTTGTAGTTCATGACCACAATGCCCCCACCTTTATCTGCCTGTCTTATAATAATGTTTTTATCTGAAGCTAGATTTTTTAATGCAGAATATTCTTGTTTATCAAAGTTATTATAACTTGTATGTTGTTTGGTGATGATTTGTCTGGTGTCTTTACTAATAAGGTTCATAAAAGTGGCCACATGTGGATTTTGGCACATAGGATCGAATGTGCTTTTTTTCTTAAATTTAGAAAAAGACACTTGAGGATCCAAAGTGTCTTTGCAAAAGAAGTCTTTGAGTTTAAGCTGCCGGTGCAACTTGTATAAATCAATTTCCCAATTGAATGAGTCTTGTTGGTATGTTGGAATAAAATTAAGTCCTTTACTAAGGACACACATTTCACAATCTGAAAGGATTCTGTCAGATAAATTGTAAACTACTATTTGTTCCTGTTTCTTAGGGTCATGGGGGCTGTTATGGTGTTTTCTTCCTCCCCTCCTGATTTTTTTGAATCTTTTGGAATATTTGATTGTTTGTTTTTCCTTCGGGATCCAATTTTTCCCAAAAAAGATTCAGAAGCAATGTCAGATCCTCCAGATTGTGAAACTGTGTCACTATCACTTTGTGAACTAGCACCACTCCTATATGTTCTAAATCTAGCAGTTTTACTAGGGTATCTTCGTTTGTCACTAATGCCTAAAAGCCAAGGATAGACTTTAAGTTCTTTATAGTCATTTTGGACAAGTTTAAGTTTTTCTTTTTTAATTGATGACACGTTATCTTTATACTTAATTATTGAGCTTTCCAGTTTTTCAATTAAATCATTACATAGATCTTTGTTAAATGTGTCCTTATGTTTGTTCTCAATAATATAAATTTCTGCTTTAGTTTTTTCTATCTCCTTAGCCGATTGATCTATGACCAACAACATGAGTTCAAGAGAGCAGCGGTTTAAGATCTCACACCATTTTTGACAAAATTCAGGAATACCTCGTCCAATGGTCGGTTCGTTCTTGATTCTGAAACCTCTTGGTATTATCTTTTCTTTATAGTAATGTGTCAGTGTGACACCATGTAGGTAATAATCTATTTCTCTTTTCTTTAATTTCAACAAATCATTATAAATATCAGAAGGTTTATCAGGGCCCAGAGCCAATTCCAATCCGTCCTTAAACAAGGTATGTCCCGTATCAGAAGTAGTTAAATAGCTAGGTATAGGTATATTCACTGCTTCCTCTCTATTGATTTCCATGCTATACTGTATTAATCCCTGGTTTAAAGATTGCTGTATTATCTACACGAACAGTATATTAAGATCACATGAACAAACAAGTGATTTAAAGATTTCTAGGTGCACAACTGACATAACTTGAATATTAACAAAGAAAAACAACAGTGCAGCGGCACACACAATGATCATGAATGGCAGAAGGTGCATGTCCCATAAATAATTTAGGGAATAAATAAATGTACTTAGCCCAGTATGTAAATTAGATTTCTTTTCTGACGTCGCGGAGGACGGGGGTCACTACGGAGACGCTAATTTTGGCGCTCTTGCGGCGTGAACCGACGCTATCCGTGAGGTCAGTTAAGTTTTTTATAAATTACACGTATTGGGTGTCCCGTGTCCCTGTTTGCCCTGAGGAAGGTCACTTGGTTGACCGAAAACGTTTGGCTTTGATTGCACTGTCTAAAATGGATTAAATATATCTTTTTCTTCAAGAAGAAAGTGTGCTGTCTCGTTGGTCTAAGGACATACCTGGGCTAAGTACATTTATTTATTCCCTAAATTATTTATGGGACATGCACCTTCTGCCATTCATGATCATTGTGTGTGCCGCTGCACTGTTGTTTTTCTTTATATATATATATATATATATATGTTGTGATATTTCTGTTTTTGTTGCTGCGTAAATAAAGTTGGTGTTACCTTTTAGTACTTGTCCTGTGTTTACTTGCATAACCCTGACAGGTCCATCTACCATCAGGTCTTCTTCCTATGTGACCTGCCCATTTCTATTTTATTTTGGTATTTTGGAGAGGTCTGGGTGAGGGCATATTTGGGGGGGAGTTACAGGTCTGGGCCATAGGTTTTTTCTTCAAGCTAATGTTGAGGGAGGGCAAACTCCTTGCATAATTTTGTCAGGAGTGGGCAGGGGCTGAAGGCCCCCTTTCTCTCCAGGACAGGCAGTATAGAGGATGTATGAATAGCTCCTCCTTACCCCCACCGCTGTGTGTGTGTGTGTGTGTGTGTGTCTCCTGAGGAGACATACATTATTAAATGAGGCTTTGTCTTCTATGAGTGTGCATCTACTGAGGAGACATAAATTATGTAATGAGGCTTTCTCTTTCCTTCATTATGCCCTTGACAAATATGTAAGAGTTACCCAAACTCCAAAAATGGGTGCCCTGCACAATTAAAAGATTGAGAACTACTGATGTATACTTTTATTTATATATATCTGTGGTGATTCACAGCGCTTTGAACGGTTTAAAAAAAAAAAGTACAATGCACTGCAAGTGCAATACATAAAAGTAAATGCAAGTGCAGTACAAGAAAACAAAAGGAGGAATTTGTTATGCAGAATATCATATATTCTTTTACGATATAATGGATTAGGTACAATAGGTATACATTAATTTACTAAAATCAGATTGGCCACTGTCCTGATACACTGGTTTCCCCTTCAAGGACCAAAGGAGTGATCAACGCTTTGCTTTGCCTCTGGTCCTTAAATGGTTAATAAATGCACCAGAAATGAATCTCAGTCCATGCACAGAACACAAGAAAACTACTCACATGGCAATAAATGTCTCTGTGTGAGCGATAACATGTTAACCACTGAATCGCATGGTTTACTATCGATATGTCGCACGCCAAATAGCGCGTCTTGAATTGGTGCATCTGTTTAGGAGCATAATTGAAGATTGTTGTGTATTGTGTAAATGGGAAAAAAAATTACTTACTGGTAGGCTGCAGGGACCACTCATGGCTGGGCAGCTGAGGACCAGGAGAGGCTCTCCGTGTTGGTTCCGAACCTAGGAGGATATGTAAGAAACTAAATTTTTAGAAAAGTGTAAAACATATGTAGTACAGTTATGTTACAAGCAACACCAGATAAAGTACAGTTATGTGACAAAATGGAATAATCATACCTGCGCGAAAAGTCCCCAACAATCTTGACTCGCGTCTCTTCAGGTCGGACCACCAACGAAGTATTTGCCTCCTGGTCCTAGCGATGCCACTGGCCCTCTGCATTTTTCAAGCGATTCTGTTTAACCCCTTAGTGACCAGCCGCGAGCGCACGCGGCCGGCACTTAACAATGTTTTTTTTTTTTTTTTTCCATTAAAGTGAATGACTTCCGTGACTTACCAGGTACGTCCTTTGTCACTAAGTGACATTTTTTCGTGATGTACCTGGTAAGTCACTTGTCGGGAAGGGGTTAAGACTCGTCTGCGAAATGCAGAGTCCAGTCTGTCCCGCAGCCTATCTGGAAGATACTTGTCCATATAGTGGACAAGTTTCTCCAGCTCAGCATTTGTAAATGAAGGCTCTCTAGGCATTGCTTACCACAGCAGTAGATAGCAGTAGCAGTCTGACAGCAGAAAGTGATCATGTACAGCAGTCTGACTGGTGTCAATGGTATTTTCTGTTTCGTTTTTGTACTTCCTGCATGGATGACGCTGAATTTTGACGCAGTTAGTCATTATAGGCCATTAATGCATCATTTCGCAGCCTTATCACATTGCACCTAAACAGCGCCATTATGTTCCATTGTTGCAACATTGTTGCGCCGATATTGTGCGATGGTTTGCAACCATTTAGCGTCCTTCTAGCCTTTGCACCCATATAGCGCCATTCTATCGACAGTATGGAGCATGCTGTTGCTGCATGCTATTTAGCATTGCGACCAAAAAAGATGCGCCATATAATGAATGTGACCAAAGAGATGCATCATATAATGACGCGTGACATAAGAAATTTGCAATTAAATGATGCACGACATAAGAAATGCGCCATTTGAAGGCATGCGACATAAGAAATGCGCCATTTGAAGGCACGCAACATAAGAAATGCGCTATTTGAAGGCGCGCATTACGCGAGTCGACATATGAAAAGGATACCGAATCGCATAGGTCATATTTGGAGAACAGGTTGATATCAATGAAAGTTATTGGATGGAGGGGTAAAAAATGCTGAATACATCAGTCACTCTCTTAAATACGTTACAGAGCTTAAAAAGAAAACAATTATGAACCAAGTGTAACTCTTTAACCCCTTAAGGACTGTGTAGTCCTCGGGTGGGGCACTCTGAACAACCAAGACACAGCAGCGCTGTGATCACTAGATTCCATGACGGGCCAGGACCGTCACTGGTCCTTAACGCCCGGGCATCAGTGAGTGTCCTAGCACATCATCTGTCGTTAAGGTGTTAAATAGTGATGAGCGAGCACCCCAATGCTCGGATGTTCGGGTGCTCTGACCGAGCACCCCCTGAGGCTCGAGTGCTCGGCCGAGCACCCGAGCCCCATTGAAGTCAATGGGAGGACTCGAGCATTACACCAGGCACCCCCTGCTCTGATGAGGGGAGGGTGCCTGGTCCATAGGAAAAGGGCAGAAAAAGATGGAAACACTACAGAAATGGTTCAGGGACAGCATAGGGAGGATGTCTGGATGCACCTTGGACTCCAACATCGCTGCTGGGAACGATCTTTCGCCCGTAGTACGCCATTTTTACAGACTGACCGTAAAACACACAAAAAGGAAAATAAAAACGACTTTAGGCGAAAAATTGTTACCAAACAGTATTTGCTGTATATTTACTTGTATATCATCTGCAAATTCTCCCAAAAATTTCATCGATTTTCTGAAGTGAGGCCATGATTAAGAGGGAAACGTGCGCAGAGGCAAATTATCCCAAAAATTTCCTTGATTTTCAGAACTGAGGCCATGATTAAGAGGGAAACGTGCGCAGAGGCAAATTCTCCCAAAAATTTCCTTGATTTTCAGAACTGAGGCCATGATTAAGAGGGAAACGTGCGCTGAGCTGACCATCTAAAACATTATGGGTGAGGGTCTGCTGCAGAGCTGACCATCCTAAACATTATATGCGAAGGCCCGCTAGTGAGCTGACGCTATAAAACATTATATGAGAGGGCCCGCTAGAGAGCTGACCCAATAAAACATTATATGAGAAGGCCCGCTGGTGAGCTGACCTATATAAAAATTGGCAAACAGGGCCCGCTGGTGAGCTGGCCCTATATAAAAATTATATCACAGGGCCCGCTGGTGAGCTGGCCCTATATAAAAATTATATCCCAGGGCACGCTGGTGAGCTGGCCCTATATAAAAATTATATCCCAGGGCATATGGAAGAGGAGGAGGAGGATGAGAACATTAAGAGTCAACCATATACCCGTTTTTTGGGTGGAAGGGGTGAATGGGAATACAGAGTATTCCCATCATTGTAAATAACATATATAAAGTGAGTTTATGTTCCCCCGGGGCTTTCCTCCAGTGGAGTGGAGAAGTCAGGGGAAATCCAGGCCTTGTTCATTTTTATAAGTGTCAACCTATCAGCATTGTCGGTGGAAAGGCGGATACGCTTATCTGTTATGATGCCACCAGCAGCACTAAATACCCGCTCAGACAGAACGCTGGCGGCAGGGCAGGCCAGCACCTCCAAGGCGTAGAGTGCCAGTTCATACCACGTGTCCAGCTTGGACACCCAGTAGTTGTAAGGCACAGAGGGATCATTGAGGACGCTGACACGGTCTGCTACGTACTCCTTCACCATCTTCCAAAACTTTTCCCTCCTTGTGACACTAGGCTGCGCATCAGGGTGAGGGTGCTGGCGGGGTGTCATGAAGGTGTCCCACGCCTTGGAGAGTGTTGCCCTGCCTTTGTCGGAACTGCTGTGTGCTCCCCTTTTCTCCCCTTCTCGGTTGGCCAAGGTAGCACGTACTCTGCCGCCAGCGTTGTCAGATGGAAAATTTTGGAGCAATTTTTCAAAAAGAACCTTCTGGTATTGCACCATTTTGCTTGTCCTCTCCACCGGAGGAATGAGAGATGAGAAATTCTCTTTGTAGCGGGGGTCCAGAAGGGTGAACACCCAGTAATCCGTGTTGTCTAAAATGCGTACAACGCGTGGGTCACGGGAAAGGCAGCCTAACATAAAGTCAGCCATGTGTGCCAGAGTACCAACAGTCAAGATTTCGCTGTCCTCACCAGGAGGCTGACTCTCAATATCCTCATCCTCTTCCTCCTCTTCTGCCCACCCACGCTGAAGAGATGGAACTAAAGTTCCATGGCTACCCTCTGTAGCGGAGGCAACCGTGTCTTCCTCCTCCTCCTCCTCCTCCTCCGCCTCCTCCAATTGTCGCTGAGAAGACGAAGTGAGGGTGCTCTGGCTATCACCTTGTGTAAGCTCTTCCTCCCCCATTTCCACCTCTTCCACATGCAAAGCGTCGGTTTTAATTGTGAGCAGCGAGCGTTTCAGTAGACACAGAAGTGGGATGGTTACACTGATAATAGCGTTATCGCCGCTCACCATCTGTGTCGATTCCTCAAAATTGCGTAAAACCTCGCAGAGGTCTGACATCCATTCCCACTCCTCACTTCTGATTACAGGAAGTTGAACGGAGAGGCGACGACCGTGTAACAGCTGGTACTCCACTACTGCCCTCTGCTGCTCACAAAGCCGGGCCAACATGTGGAAGGTGGAGTTCCAGCGCGTGCTCACGTCACACAGCAGCCGGTGAGCTGGCAATTGTAAGCGCTGCTGCAGCTTCAACAGGCCGGCCGAAGCTGTAGATGACTTACGGAAATGTGCACACACGCGGCGCACCTTGGTCAAGAGATCATGCACATTGGGGTAGGTTTTTAGAAATCGCTGCACCACTAAATTAAATACATGCGCTAGGCATGGTACGTGTGTGAGCTTGCCGAGCTCCAAAGCCGCCACCAAGTTACGCCCATTATCACACACAACCATGCCTGGTTGCAGGTTGAGTGGCGAGAGCCACTGCTCGGTCTGGTGACTAATCCCCTGCAACAGCTCTGAGGCCGTGTGCTGTTTGTCCCCAAGGCAGATCAGCTTCAGCACGGCCTGTTGACGCTTCCCCACTGCAGTGCTACACTGCTTCCAGCTACTGGCTGATGGGGGAGTGGCGGTGTGTGTAGAGAATTCGGAGGTGGAAACGGAGGAGGAGGAGCCAATAACGTAGGTGCTGGTGGAAACCCTGATGGAGGTAGGGCCCGCAATCCTCGGCGTGGGTAGCACCCGTGCCATCCCAGGGTCCGAGTCGCTCCCAGCCTCCACGACATTCACCCAGTGTGCCGTCAGGGAAATGTAGCGTCCCTGGCCACAAGCACTTGTCCATGTGTCAGTCGTTAAGTGGACCTTCCCAGTAACTGCGTTGGTCAGGGCACGGGTGATGTTACGGGACACATGGTGGTGTAATGCGGGGATGGCACACCGGGAAAAGTAGTGGCGGCTGGGGACCGCGTACCGAGGGACAGCTGCTGCCATCAGGCTGCGGAAGGACTCAGTGTCCACAAGCCTAAATGGCAGCATTTCGATGGCCAGTAATTTTGAAAGGTGTGAGGTTAGTGCTATGGCCTGTGGGTGGGTGGCTGGGTATTTTCTCTTGCGCTCAAATGCCTGGGGTAACGACATTTGGACGCTGTGCTGGGACAGGGAAGTGGATGTGGTCGCTGATGGTGCTTCAGATGCTACAGGTGCAGGGCGGGAGGTATGCGGGCCTGCGCCTTCGACAGGCGATTGGCCGGCACCGAAAACAGGGGAAGAGGAGGCAGTGGTGTGGCCTGCAGACACAGATGGGCGATCCAGGCGTTCCTCCCACTTACTACGGTGCTTGGATGCCATGTGTCGGATCATGCTGGTGGTGGTGAGGTTTCTAGTGTTCATGCCTCGGCTCATTCTGGTGTGGCACAGGTTGCAAACTACAAATCTTTTGTCGTCCGCACTTTCCTTAAAAAAACGCCATACCGCGGAACACCTACCCCTTGGCAAGGTAGATTTACGCAAGGGGGTGCTCCGTGGAACATTTGCGGGCCGGTTTGGTGCGGTCCGCCTTCTTTCTGTAGCCACACCACTGCCTCTTCCAGCCTGTTGCGGTGCTGCAGATGGCTCACCCTCAGGACTGCTGTCATCGCTCGGCTCTACACCTTCCCAGGTGGGGTCAGTCACCTCATCGTCCACCAAGTCCTCCTCCACTTCCTCACTCTGATCATCCTCCTCAAGTCTTGATCCCACCACATACTCGGTCATTGACAACTGTATAACATTCTCCTCAACAAGGTCTTGAGAAGGAAATAGTGGTTGATTTAATGGCAACTGTGTCTCATCATCATCATCATCATCCACTACTTCCTTTGACCTTAAATGCCGTTCACATCTGTCATCTTCTTGTGATTGGGTAGCCTCTAGAGGTTGTGAATCAGGGCACAAGATGTCATGTTCCTCTGCAAGCGTGCTTGGAGAGAGGGTCAAATGAAGGATTGGTGATGAGACGAGCTCATCACTATATCCCAGTGTGGGATCACTTCTTTGACCAGACCGTGTATGGTGGGAGGAAGGATGATCAGAGTGAGGATTATGTTGACCAGACTCTTGGCTACTGAGAGTGGACTTGGTGGAAGACAGGGTGGTGCTTAACCAACTGGAAGCAGTATCAGCTGTCATCCAACCGACCACCTGTTCGCACTGGTCGGACCTCGAGAGTGATGTCCTGCGACGCCCTGTGAAATCAGACATGAAGCTAGGTATGGTGGATGTCTTTCTTTCTTGTGCTCTGGCACCAGGCACAGTTTCTCCGCGTCCTGACCCGCGCCCTGAACTTTCAGGATCACGTCCACTTCCCCGTCCCTTTTTACCCGCCTTCTTCATCTTACACGATATATATGACTTTAATATATATGAGTTTGAAAACTTAACAGTATTTCTTACTATTCTGCAACTCTGCAGAGTACACAGAATAGGCTGCTAAACTGCGGTGACACACACTGAATGGAATAAGTGACTTTAATATTTGAGTTTGAAAAATTAACAGTATTTCTTACTATTCTGCAACTCTGCAGAGTACACAGAATAGGCTGCTAAACTGCGGTGACACACACTGAATGGAATAAGTGACTTTAATATTTGAGTTTGAAAAATTAACAGTATTTCTTACTATTCTGCAACTCTGCAGAGTACACAGAATAGGCTGTTAAACGGCGTTGAAACACACTGAATGGAATATGTGACTTTAATATTTGAGTTTGAAAACTTAACAGTATTTCTTATAATTCTGGAACTGTACAGAGTACACAGAATAGGCTGTTAAACGGCGGTGAAAGACACTGAATGGAATATGTGACTTTAATATTTGAGTTTGAAAACTTAACAGTATTTCTTATAATTCTGCAACTGTACAGAGTACACAGAATAGGCTGTTAAACGGCGGTGAAAGACACTGAATGGAATATGTGACTTTAATATTTGAGTTTGAAAACTTAACAGTATTTCTTATAATTCTGCAACTCTGCAGAGTACACAGAATAGGCTGTTAAACGGCGGTGAAAGACACTGAATGGAATATGTGACTTTGATATTTTAGTTTGAAGACTTAACAGTATTTCTTCCTATTCTGCAACTCTGCACAGTACACAGAATGTGCTGCTACACTGCGGCGAAGCACACTGAATGGAATATGTGACTTTGATATTTTAGTTTGAAGACTTAACAGTATTTCTTCCTATTCTGCAACTCTGCACAGTACACAGAATGTGCTGCTAAACTGCGGCGAAGCACACTGAATGGAATATGTGACTTTGATATTTGAGTTTGAAGACTTAACAGTATTTCTTCCTATTCTGCAACTCTGCACAGTACACAGAATGTGCTGCTACACTGCGGCGAAGCACACTGAATGGAATATGTGACTTTGATATTTTAGTTTGAAGACTTAACAGTATTTCTTCCTATTCTGCAACTCTGCACAGTACACAGAATGTGCTGCTAAACTGCGGCGAAGCACACTGAATGGAATATGTGACTTTGATATTTGAGTTTGAAGACTTAACAGTATTTCTTCCTATTCTGCAACTCTGCACAGTACACAGAATGTGCTGCTAAACTGCGGCGAAGCACACTGAATGGAATATGTGACTTTGATATTTTAGTTTGAAGACTTAACAGTATTTCTTCCTATTCTGCAACTCTGCACAGTACTCAGAATGTGCTGCTAAACTGCGGCGACGCACACTGAATGGAATACGTGACTTTGATATTTTAGTTTGAAGACTTAACAGAATGTGCTCTAATCTGCAACTTTGCACACTAAACAGAATGTGCTCTAATCTGCAACTTTGCACACTAAACAGAATGTGCTCTAATCTGCAACTTTGCACACTAAACAGAATGTGCTCTAATCTGCAACTGTGCACACTAAACAGAATGTGCTCTAATCTGCAACTTTGCACACTAAACAGAATATATATATTTTTTTTTTTTTTTTTTGTTTTTTTCCCCCCACACCAAATAACCTGCTGCCCCCACACACAGTAGTCCTAAAAAGGACTTTTGGTTCTTTTTTTTTCACAATTTTTGTTTTTTTCCTCCCTACACTGCCTTTCCCTTCCTATCCTCAGCTCTCCCTGGCTCAGACTGAGCCGAACTCGCTGGTCAGGTGCTATACAGCACCTGACCACGGGTTCTGGCCAGCCAATCAGTGTAATGCCAGCAGCCAACATGGCTGCTGGCATTACACCGATGTCAGAGCCTCCCTGCACGTTTATTGGCTGCGCAGCAGCCGCAAAACGTGCGGGGAGGAGACCCGAACATGGCGGGCGAGCACATGCGGTACTCGTACGAGTACCGCCATGTGCCGAGCAGAGCGATGCTCGAGCCGATCCGAGCATCGGCCGAGCATGCTCGCTCAACACTAGTGTTAAATGAACACTAACATCTAAAAATACATTTTTGATTATATACATTTTAAATATTTTGTATTTCTAATTAACATCTGTAAAAATATTTTATGTTAAGCTCCAAAAATCTAATTTTGTTTTTGCTCTTTATAATGAGAGACCACATATGAGTTATTTTATTGAGATTAGTACCCACTACGCTTCCGTGCAGAACTTATGTTAACGTATCTTGGGCCATATACAGACAATCCTGTTCTATCGATTCCCAGACAACCTATCAAGTTTGCTGTGCTATTGCAAGTCAGGAAGTCCTGGGAAATTCAATATCTGAAAGACTAGACTAAATATGGTAGTATTGTGTATAAATCTCCTAATAATTTTAGTTGGCTGTTTTAAAGGGTTAGTAATGTTTCATAATAAAAGCAGCTCTAATTAATCATCATAGTATTTGGACTTTGGAGAGTGTTATTTCAATTCTATCAGTGTTGTAGTTCAAGAGTAATTCAATGACAAAGTATCCCCCTCCCGCCCCTTTTACTGATGTAACACTGCTCAGCCAGATCAGAAGGGAGGTGCCCAGGTAGATTGCAGAGAGGGACAATCTTCAATTAAGATAAGGGAAAAACCTGAAAAACCTGTAAAGGGGGGCAGGGCTTTCATTGTTCTCATAGGAAGAAGATTGTCCCCTTCTGTTATCTGTCTGGTCTATGGACTGCATTCCACATCTGAGAAGAGATGACTTACACTAGGTAAAAGGGACAGGAGGGAAAACTTTGTTTGTGACTATCTCTCAAACCATAAAGGTTTGAGAGATAAGACTTATATCGTTCTTCATGTTTTTTTAATGCCTACAAAATAAAATAAAGATAAAACAAAGTATTACTATCCCTTTAAATACCTAGCTATCTTTTTCTAACAACAACAAAAAGTTGAAAAAAGTGGGATATCTGCAAAGTGAATCAACTTTTCCCATCTGTTATAATTACATTCCTCCCAATTTACATTTTTCAATTGTTCGTTTTACTAGTAATGTTTGGTATAGATTGATATTGTGCTTCCATTTATCTCTCTCATTACATTTAGCCTGGAGCGCCTTGATTTTATGTAGCCCCTACACACACTTTGCATAATTCTTTAGTATTTATTTTAGAGAATTTCATGTACATCAATATGTATTTATATATTTTGTTACTATGAAATGTCTGACAATAAAACAGCTTTTGTTATATGCAAATACAGTAAATTAAAATTAAATACAAACGCTGAGCTAACATTGTTACTTTTTAAATGTTCATTATATGATTTTCTTGTGTTGTGTGGATTTGTATAATAGAACATACTTGAAAGCAATATTTATTTTCTGAGTAATTTGCCTGGTATAATAATTCATTAATAAATAAACAAGCAGTTAACTGGCTAATCATTAATCAGCACACATATACTGTAATATTATTGGAGAACTTGCTGCTGGAAAACATCTTATCGTATGTTGGTAAAAATTGTATATTGTGTTTATAAAAATTACAAGTACCACAAAGTACAGATATAACCTTAAACAGCAAAGTGGGATTCACTCAGGTTCATTAAAGGGATAGTAATACTTTGTTTTATCTTTATTTTAGTTTGTAGGCATTAAAAAAACATGAAGAACGATATAAGTCTTATTTCTCAAACCTTTATGGTTTGAGAGATATTCACAAGCAAAGTTTTCCCTCCAGCCCCTTTTACCTAGTGTAAGCCATCTCTTCTCAGATGTGGAATGCAGTCCATAGACCAGACAGATAACAGCAGGGGGCAATCTTCTTCCTATGAGAACAATGAAAACCCTGCCCCCCTTGACAAGTTTTTCAGGTTTTTCCCTTATCTTAATTGAAGATTGTCCCTCTCTTCAGTCTACCTGGGCACCTCCCTTCTGATCTGGCTGAGCAGTGTTATATCAGTAAAAGGGGAGGGAGGGGGATACTTTGTCATTGAATTACTCTTGAACTACAAGTCTGACAGTATTGATATAACACTCTCCAAAGTCCAAATACTATGATGATTAATTAGAGCTGCTTTTTTGTGAAACATTACTAACCCTTTAAATTTTATGTACATCTATAATATTAAGCACAACATCCCTTGATCCATATCCATTTAAATTAAAGGGATATTAATACTTCATTTTCTGTTTATTTTATTTTGTAGGCATTAAAAAAACATGAAGAACGATATAAGTCTTATCTCTCCAACCTTTATGGTTGGAGAGATATTCACAAGCAAAGTTCCCCCTCCCGCCCCTTTTATCTAGTGTAAGCCATCTCTTCTCAGATGTGGAATGCAGTCCATAGACCAGACAGATAACAGCAGGGGACAATCTTCTTCCTATGAGAACAATGAAAGCCCTGTCCCCCTTGACAAGTTTTCAGGTTTTTCCCTTATCTTAATTGAAGATTGTCCCTCTCTGCAGTCTACCTGGGCACCTCTCTTCTGCTCTGGCTGAACGGGGGGGGGGGTACTTTGTTTGTGAATATCTCTTAAACCATAAAGGTTTGAGAGATAAGACTTATATCGTTCTTCATGTTTTTTTAATGCCTACAAAATAAAATAAAGATAAAATGAAGTATTACTATCCCTTTAAATTCCTTGGATGATAGACATATTATTCCCTCTAATGCCTCTCTATTTCATTGTTAGAGAGCTTTAGTCAGTCAAACAAAATACTCCATAGGGAGTTATAAAACTGCACCACCTAGTGGTCATTTCTTTTATAGAGTTTTTTTGGTTAAAATAAAAAGTAAAGTAAAGTAAAAAAGTTTGAGCTATCACAACTTTTAAATTAATAATGTCGTAGCAGTTGGTGTACCTTGTCTTACTCAGCAGGCATGCCCTTATAATATATATATTTTTCTTAACAAAAGATGAATATATCCTTTATTATTTGATGTGGGTTTTTTTGCTTTTTGGACCAAAAAGTTCAGTGGTCAACTCAGCTGGATGCAAATGTTATGTGATGTGGCTTAGTGACCTCCAGGGCAGTTTGTCTAAGGATGAGTGATATGATTCTTAAAATTATCTAGTGTAATGTGTTCAGTAAATGTATTTGCTCAACACAAGTAGAAGTTTCACACACAGATATAAACTCTATAAAAGCACATAAGCATAAACTTGGGGGCTCAATAGACATATATTTGCCTCAGTGAATGCCAGTAACTATTCATATGTGCCAAGTCTTTCCCCAGGTAAAGTAACCCATCAACTATAGAGCTCATCCCCACCCAAAGTGATTTTTTTAATCCGCACACTTTCTTAACCCTTTGAGTGTCAGAGCGGTATGCAACGCATTGTAAAACAATTTGCGGGTGCCAGATGGAGAGGTTGCAGGGGGCGGCCGGACCCCTGGAGTACATGGGCCTGGTCGCAGGTGTGACCCCTATAGTTACGCCACTGTTGAGAAACATTATTCCGGGAGGTGGATTCATAGCCAATGAGCCATCACATTAATGCTTATGTGCTTTTAAAGATAGTATGTCTGTGAGTGCAACTGTTACTTGCTTGGAGCGAATACAAACTTAAAGGGATAGCAATACTTGATTTTAAGAAGGTTTAATAGTGTACATATGTAAAAAATACATTTAATCATGTAAGTCCCGTTGCTCAAATTTTGCTAGTTTTAGACTTATAAGCTTCTAAAGTTCCCCCCTCCCGCCCCTTTTACCCACGTCAGCGATCCAGCTGACAAACTGAGATCCTGGTCCCGGGACTGAACGGCTTGTCTGTACAGCCAAAATAACATTGTATACAAGGAGCTATTTCATTAGAACGGTTTACAGAGTGTGCCTGCCTCAAACCAGGCACACGTTGTAGAACGTTCTAATGAAAAAGTTCCCTGTATAAAATGGTATTTCGGCTCTGCAGGCGAGCCGTCAGGTCTCGGGACCAGTATCTCAGTCTGTCAACTAGAGTGCTGATGTGGGTAAAAGGGGAGCTTTAGAAGCTTATAACTCTAAAACTAGCAAAGTTTGAGCAACAGGACTTACATGATTTAACCCCTTAGTGACCGGCCGCGAGCGCACGCGGCCGGCACTTAACGGCGGGGTTTTTTTTTTTTCCCATTGTAGCGAATGACTTCCGTGACTTACCAGGTACGTCCTTTGTCACTAAGTGACATTTTTTCATGACGTACCTGGTAAGTCACTTGTCGGGAAGGGGTTGATTCATTTTTTTAATATGTACAATATTAAACCTTCTTAAAATCAAGTATTACTATCTGAATACATCTGTATATCTGTATTTTTATTTTACAAAGTATTACAACTTCCTGTATATAATAATATCTACTGTAGTCTCTAGATCAAACCTCTTCACAACAAACAATATGTTTCATCAGTCTGGGATGGCTCATAAGAATCATTAGTCTTTCTCAAATTGTACACTGAAACAATTAGCAGTGGATTATAAGTAAAATCAAATAATAAAAATATATATGCATAATGGACTACTGTTACACACACACACACACACCTACCTAAGTAAACCCTTCTTTTAAAGGGATAGTAATGTTTCACAATAAAAGCAGCTCCAATTAATCTTCATAGTATGTGGGCCATGGAGAGTGTTATTTCAATACTGTCAGAGTTGTAGTTCAAGAGTAATTGAATGATAAAGTATCCCCCTCCCGCCCCTTTTACCTATTGTAACACTGCTCACCTCAGATTGTCGAACCAATTATGATGAAGGTATCCAAAGGGTTAAAACAAGGGAACCATTCAGGTTGTACATCTTCACATAAATAGATAAATGACAATATTCAATAATTTTGAGAACTTTACACTATATTAGGTATTGACACGCTACTTCACAGTAAAGTATTGATTAAAATAATCAATCCCGCATATTTGTGTAAAAATATGTATAATTTATTAAACACAATATACTATATATAAAGTGTAAACAACAATGATATAAATGAATGATCAGCAATTACAATAGATATATAGTAACTCAAACCACAATTATCACCATGAGGATTACCAGCAATTAAAGCATTAACCACACATAGGTATATTCAGAGGTATTAGATAACAATAATTGAACTCAGCTGCATAGTAAAGGATAATTGAGCCTTACCATTAATTGAAATACAGTTTGCAGCGTATATAAATACCTCTGCCCCAGAAACTGTATAAACTATGCTAATTTAGGTTTAAAGGAGTAGTAAACTTTTTTTTATGAAAACACATATTTTACAGAGCTTTTCCTGCTGAATAAAACAAGGTCACTCCCATCGCTGTCAGATGTTTTATTCAAATATTATAGCAGTTTAAATAATCAGGAAGTGAATTTACTGTGTTTACTTCCTGATAGTTCTAACTGACAGGAAGTGACAGGCAGTTTCTATCACATTCTATGGAGAACTGTATGTCTCTGACTTTTCTGACTTTCCTCTCCATTAGAATCTAACAGGACATCTAATTTGAATTTGACCACTAGAGGGCAGTGATAATGTAAAAAAATATTGGTTAAAACTGTAATAACTCTGGAAATATAAATCTCTCTGCAGTGGGAGTACCCTTATTTTACTCAGTATGAAAATCCCTCAATATATATTTTTTCATAAAAAAAAGTTTACTGCTCCTTTAAGGTAGGTTGTCAGGTGAGCAAACTTTAATATTAAAGGGATAGTATTACTTCAAAATTACTATCCCTAATATTGTAGCCCTTAATAAACTGAGTTAAATGACACCAGCGGCATCTCTCAAACCTTTATGGTTTAAGAGATAGCCACTTTTAAAGTTTCCTCTCCCCTTCTGTCAGCGTTCTGCTGCCAGCAGGAGAATCCGGTCACTGAATCAAGAGGAGGCTCTTCAGCAGAGCCGATATCTCGTTATGGAAGGAAAAGTGATTAACTGAAACAGTCTTCTACGTATGCTTGGTAACCAAGCACATGTAGAAGACTGTTTCAATGAATCATTTTTCCTTCCATACCGAGATATCGGCTCTGTTTAAGAGCCTCCGCCTGTCCCGGTACCGGATTCCCCTGCTCACAGCAGAACGCTGACAGTAGGGGAGAGGAAACTTTGAAAGCGGCTATCTCTTACCATAAAGGTTTGAGAGATGCCGTTGGTGTCATTTAACTCAGTTTATTAAGGGCTACAATATGAGGGATAGTAATTTTGAAGTAATACTATCCCTTTAAGCCAGGTCCTCTGACAATTTCCTTATACCATATATAATAACCAAATTTAGAGAAACTAACTGGAATGTCATACACATAACCATAGCAATCCTATGTGAAACCTGCATGGTACTTTAAGGGTTAATCCACTTAGAAATATAAAATGCCACACCCAAGATGGCGACTTCTTTTGTCTAGTGTGAAGTTAAATAAACTTCTCACTGTACAAAAGTTTAGACACAAAACATACACAAAGAAATCCAAAGAAACACCACAAATGAAATAGACAAATAACAGTTAAAAGTTAATAAATTAATTCAAAGAATTCCCCAATATTAGCTATAAACCTTCCCAGAAACACAATATGTTATTCTAGAAATACCAAGAATTATATTAACTAATATATAAACCAAGCTATTTAACTATATTACACTGATCTGGCAAAACATACTAATTTACCAATAAATTAATGAATTGCGCTTAATTCAGAATTACTACAGCTAATATAGCTTATTATTAGTGTTGAGCGAGCATGCTCGGCCGATGCTCGGATCGGCTCGAGCATCGCTCTGCTCGGCACATGGCGGTACTCGTACGAGTACCGCATGTGCTCGCCCGCCATGTTCGGGTCTCCTCCCCGCACGTTTTGCGGCTGCTGCGCAGCCAATAAACGTGCAGGGAGGCTCTGACATCGGTGTAATGCCAGCAGCCATGTTGGCTGCTGGCATTACACTGATTGGCTGGCCAGAACCCGTGGTCGGGTGCTGTATAGCACCTGACCAGCGAGTTCGGCTCAGTCTTAGCCAGGGAGAGATGAGGATAGGAAGGGAAAGTCAGTGTAGGGAGAAAAAAAGCAAAATTGTGAAAAAAAAAGAACCAAAAGTCCTTTTTAGGACTACTGTGTGTGGGGGCAGCAGGTTATTTTGTGTGGGGGGAAAAAAACCCCAAAAAAAAAATTTCATATATTCTCTTTAGTGTGCAAAGTTGCAGATTAGAGCACATTCTGTTTAGTGTGCAAAGTTGCAGATTAGAGCACATTCTGTTTAGTGTGCAAAGTTGCAGATTAGAGCACATTCTGTTTAGTGTGCAAAGTTGCAGATTAGAGCACATTCTGTTTAGTGTGCAAAGTTGCAGATTAGAGCACATTCTGTTAAGTCTTCAAACTAAAATATCAAAGTCACATATTCCATTCAGTGTGCGTCGCCGCAGTTTAGCAGCACATTCTGTGTACTGTGCAGAGTTGCAGAATAGGAAGAAATACTGTTAAGTCTTCAAACTAAAATATCAAAGTCACATATTCCATTCAGTGTGCTTCGCCGCAGTTTAGCAGCCTATTCTGTGTACTCTGCACAGTTGCAGAATAGGAAGAAATACTGTTAAGTTTTCAAACTAAAATATCAAAGTCACATATTCCATTCAGTGTGCGTCACCGCAGTTCAGCAGCCTATTCTGTGTACTCTGCACAGTTGCAGAATAGGAAGAAATACTGTTAAGTTTTCAAACTAAAATATCAAAGTCACATATTCCATTCAGTGTGCGTCACCGCAGTTTAGCAGCCTATTCTGTGTACTCTGCACAGTTGCAGAATAGGAAGAAATACTGTTAAGTCTTCAAACTCAAATATTAAAGTCACATATTCCATTCAGTGTGCGTCACCGCAGTTTAGCAGCCTATTCTGTGTACTCTGCACAGTTGCAGAATAGGAAGAAATACTGTTAAGTTTTCAAACTAAAATATCAAAGTCACATATTCCATTCAGTGTGGGTCACCGCAGTTTAGCAGCCTATTCCGTGTACTCTGCACAGTTGCAGAATAGGAAGAAATACTGTTAAGTTTTCAAACTAAAATATCAAAGTCACATATTCCATTCAGTGTGCGTCACCGCAGTTTAGCAGCCTATTCTGTGTACTCTGCACAGTTGCAGAATAGGAAGAAATACTGTTAAGTCTTCAAACTCAAATATTAAAGTCACATATTCCATTCAGTGTGCGTCACCGCAGTTTAGCAGCCTATTCTGTGTACTCTGCACAGTTGCAGAATAGGAAGAAATACTGTTAAGTTTTCAAACTAAAATATCAAAGTCACATATTCCATTCAGTGTGCGTCACCGCAGTTTAGCAGCATATTCTGTGTACTCTGCACAGTTGCAGAATAGTAAGAAATACTGTTAAGTTTTCAAACTAAAATATTAAAGTCACATATTCCATTCTGTGTTCGTCACCGCAGTTTAGCAGCCTATTCTGTGTACTCTGCACAGTTGCAGAAAAGGAAGAAATACTGTTAAGTCTTCAAACTCAAATATTAAAGTCACATATTCCATTCAGTGTGCGTCACCGCAGTTTAGCAGCCTATTCTGTGTACTCTGCACAGTTGCAGAATAGGAAGAAATACTGTTAAGTTTTCAAACTAAAATATCAAAGTCACATATTCCATTCAGTGTGCGTCACCGCAGTTTAGCAGCCTATTCTGTGTACTCTGCACAGTTGCAGAATAGGAAGAAATACTGTTAAGTCTTCAAACTCAAATATTAAAGTCACATATTCCATTCAGTGTGCGTCACCGCAGTTTAGCAGCCTATTCTGTGTACTCTGCACAGTTGCAGAATAGGAAGAAATACTGTTAAGTCTTCAAACTCAAATATTAAAGTCACATATTCCATTCAGTGTGCGTCACCGCAGTTTAGCAGCCTATTCTGTGTACTCTGCACAGTTGCAGAATAGGAAGAAATACTGTTAAGTCTTCAAACTCAAATATTAAAGTCACATATTCCATTCAGTGTGCGTCACCGCAGTTTAGCAGCCTATTCTGTGTACTCTGCACAGTTGCAGAATAGGAAGAAATACTGTTAAGTTTTCAAACTCAAATATCAAAGTCACATATTCCGTGTAAGATGAAGAAGGCGGGTAAAAAGGGACGGGGATGTGGACGTGATCCAGATAGTTCAGGGCGCGGGTCAGGACGCGGAGAAACTGTGCCTGGTGCCAGAGCACAAGAAAGAAAGACATCCACCATACCTAGCTTCATGTCTAATTTTACAGGGCGTCGCAGGACATCACTCTCGAGGTCCGACCACTGCGAACAGGTGGTCGGTTGGATGTCAGCTGATACTGCTTCCAGTCGGTTAAGCACCACCCTGTCTTCCACCAAGTCCACTCTCAGTAGCCAAGAGTCTGGTCAACATAATCCTCACTCTGATCATCCTTCCTCCCACCATAGACGGTCTGGTCAAAGAAGTGATCCCACACTGGGATATAGTGATGAGCTCGTCTCATCACCAATCCTTCATTTGACCCTCTCTCCAAGCACGCTTGCAGAGGAACCTGACATCTTGTGCCCTGATTCACAACCTCTAGAGGGTACCCAATCACAAGAAGATGACAGATGTGAACGGCATTTAAGGTCAAAGGAAGTAGTGGATGATGATGATGATGATGAGACACAGTTGCCATTAAATCAACCACTATTACTGTCTCAAGACCTTGTTGAGGAGAATGTTATACAGTTGTCAATGACTGAGTATGTGGTGGGATCAAGACATGAGGAGGATGATCAGAGTGAGGAAGTGGAGGAGGACTTGGTGGACGATGAGGTGACTGACCCCACCTGGGAAGGTGTAGAGCCGAGCGATGAGAGCAGTCCTGAGGGTGAGCCATCTGCAGCACCGCAACAGGCTGGAAGAGGCAGTGGTGTGGCTACAGAAAGAAGGCGGACCGCACCAAACCGGCCCGCAAATGTTCCACGGAGCACCCCCTTGCGTAAATCTCCCTTGCCAAAGGGTAGGTGTTCCGCGGTATGGCGTTTTTTTAAGGAAAGTGCGTACGACAAAAGAATTGTAGTTTGCAACCTGTGCCACACCAGAATGAGCCGAGGCATGAACACTAGAAACCTCACCACCACCAGCATGATTCGACACATGCCATCCAAGCACCGTAGTAAGTGGGAGGAACGCCTGGATCGCCCATCTGTGTCTGCAGGCCACACCACTGCCTCCTCTTCCCCTGTTTTCGGTGCCGGCCAATCGCCTGTCGAAGGCGCAGGCCCGCATACCTCCCGCCCTGCACCTGTACCATCTGAAGCACCATCAGCGACCACATCCACTTCCCTGTCCCAGCACAGCGTCCAAATGTCGTTACCCCAGGCATTTGAGCGCAAGCGAAAATACCCAGCCACCCACCCACAGGCCATAGCACTAACCTCACACCTTTCCAAATTACTGGCCATCGAAATGCTGCCATTTAGGCTTGTGGACACTGAGTCCTTCCGCAGCCTGATGGCAGCAGCTGTCCCTCGGTACGCGGTCCCCAGCCGCCACTACTTTTCCCGGTGTGCCATCCCCGCATTACACCACCATGTGTCCCGTAACATCACCCGTGCCCTGACCAACGCAGTTACTGGGAAGGTCCACTTAACGACTGACACATGGACAAGTGCTTGTGGCCAGGGACGCTACATTTCCCTGACGGCACACTGGGTGAATGTCGTGGAGGCTGGGAGCGACTCGGACCCTGGGATGGCACGGGTGCTACCCACACCGAGGATTGCGGGCCCTACCTCCATCAGGGTTTCCGCCAGCACCTACGTTATTGGCTCCTCCTCCTCCGTTTCCACCTCCGAATTCTCTACACGCAGCGCCACTCCCCCATCAGCCAGTAGCTGGAAGCAGTGTAGCACTGCAGTGGGGAAGCGTCAACAGGCCGTGCTGAAGCTGATCTGCCTTGGGGACAAACAGCACACGGCCTCAGAGCTGTTGCAGGGGATTAGTCACCAGACCGAGCAGTGGCTCTCGCCACTCAACCTGCAACCAGGCATGGTTGTGTGTGATAATGGGCGTAACTTGGTGGCGGCTTTGGAGCTCGGCAAGCTCACACACGTACCATGCCTAGCGCATGTATTTAATTTAGTGGTTCAGCGATTTCTAAAAACCTACCCCAATGTGCATGATCTCTTGACCAAGGTGCGCCGCGTGTGTGCACATTTCCGTAAGTCATCTACAGCTTCGGCCGGCCTGTTGAAGCTGCAGCAGCACTTACAATTGCCAGCTCACCGGCTGCTGTGTGACGTGAGCACGCGCTGGAACTCCACCTTCCACATGTTGGCCCGGCTTTGTGAGCAGCAGAGGGCAGTAGTGGAGTACCAGCTGTTACACGGTCGTCGCCTCTCCGTTCAACTTCCTGTAATCAGAAGTGAGGAGTGGGAATGGATGTCAGACCTCTGTGAGGTTTTACGCAATTTTGAGGAATCGACACAGATGGTGAGCGGCGATAACGCTATTATCAGTGTAACCATCCCACTTCTGTGTCTACTGAAACGCTCGCTGCTCACAATTAAAACCGATGCTTTGCATGTGGAAGAGGTGGAAATGCGGGAGGAAGAGCTTACACAAGGTGATAGCCAGAGCACCCTCACTTCGTCTTCTCAGCGACAATTGGAGGAGGCGGAGGAGGAGGAGGAAGACACGGTTGCCTCCGCTACAGAGGGTAGCCATGGAACTTTAGTTCCATCTCTTCAGCGTGGGTGGGCAGAAGAGGAGGAAGAGGATGAGGAGATTGAGAGTCATCCTCCTGGTGAGGACAGCGAAATCTTGACTGTTGGTACTCTGGCACACATGGCTGACTTTATGTTAGGCTGCCTTTCCCGTGACCCACGCGTTATACGCATTTTAAACAACACGGATTACTGGGTGTTCACCCTTCTGGACCCCCGCTACAAAGAGAATTTCTCATCTCTCATTCCTCCGGTGGAGAGGACAAGCAAAATGGTGCAATACCAGAAGGTTCTTGTTGAAAAATTGCTCCAAAATTTTCCATCTGACAACGCTGGCGGCAGAGTACGTGCTACCTTGGCCAACCGAGAAGGGGAGAAAAGGGGAGCACACAGCAGTTCCGAGAAAGGCAGGGCAACACTCTCCAAGGCGTGGGACACCTTCATGACACCCCGCCAGCACCCTCACCCTGATGCGCAGCCTAGTGTCACAAGGAGGGAAAAGTTTTGGAAGATGGTGAAGGAGTACGTAGCAGACCGTGTCAGCGTCCTCAATGATCCCTCTGTGCCTTACAACTGCTGGGTGTCCAAGCTGGACACGTGGTATGAACTGGCACTCTACGCCTTGGAGGTGCTGGCCTGCCCTGCTGCCAGCGTTCTGTCTGAGCGGGTATTTAGTGCTGCTGGTGGCATCATAACAGATAAGCGTATCCGCCTTTCCACCGACAATGCTGATAGGTTGACACTTATAAAAATGAACAAGGCCTGGATTTCCCCTGACTTCTCCACTCCACTGGAGGAAAGCCCCGGGTGAACATAAAGTCACTTTAGATATGTTATTTACAATGATGGGAATACTCTGTATTCCCATTCACCCCTTCCACCCAAAAAACGGGTATATGGTTGACTCTTAATCTTCTCATCCTCCTCCTCCTCTTCCATATGCCCTGTTCTATAATTTTTATATAGGGCCAGCTCACCAGCGGGCCCTGTGATATAATTTTTATATAGGGCCAGCTCACCAGCGGGCCCTGTTTGACAATTTTTGTATAGGTCAGCTCACCAGCGGGCCTTCTCATATAATGTTTTATTGGGTCAGCTCTCTAGCGGGCCCTCTCATATAATGTTTTATAGCGTCAGCTCACTAGCGGGCCTTCGCATATAATGTTTAGGATGGTCAGCTCCGCAGCAGACCCTCACCCATAATGTTTTAGATGGTCGGCTCAGCGCACGTTTCCCTCTTAATCATGGCCCCAGTTCAGAAAAATCGAGGAAATTTTTGGGAGAATTTGCCTTTGCGCACGTTTCCCTCTTAATCATGGCCTCAGTTCAATAAAATCAAGGAAATTTTTGGGAGAATTTGCCTCTGCGCACGTTTCCCTCTTAATCATGGCCTCACTTCAGAAAATCGAGGACATTTTTGGGAGAATTTGCAGATGATATACAAGTAAATATACAGCAAATACTGTTTGGTAACAATTTTTCTCCTAAAGTCGTTTTTATCTTCCTTTTTGTGTGTTTTACGGTCAGTCTGTAAAAATGGCGTACTACGGGCGAAAGATCGTTCCCAGCAGCGATGTTGGAGTCCAAGATGCATCCAGACATCCTCCCTATGCTGTCCCTGAACCATTTCTGTGGTGTTTCCATCCTTTTCTGCCCTTTTCCTATGGACCAGGCACCCTCCCCTCATCAGAGCAGGGGGTGCCTGGTGTAATGCTCGAGTCCTCCCATTGACTTCAATGGGGCTCGGGTGCTCGGCCGAGCACTCGAGCCTCAGGGGGTGCTCGGTCAGAGCACCCGAACACCCGAGCATTGGGGTGCTCGCTCATCACTACTTATTATAATTTATCCCAAATGGTTGGCCAGTCCAATTAAGATAAATTATAAGAAAATTATGTATCTTCAAATACGGAAGAAATATATATTTGATTCTGAATTTTGCAGAAATTAACTAAGGAAAGAAATATAGTTACCAGTCCAATAAGTGAGGATTTCTTAGGATTTCTTTAGCAGGCAGCCAGGTATATAGCAGGTATTGAAAAGCCAGGAAACAAGAGGAAAAAGCCAGCCAAGACCCAAGAGGAAAAGCCCCTCTTCTCTCTAAACTTGCATATTTAAAATATCTACTCAATCTGCTCTGATTGGTTAAAGATCCATCTCATTATGCAGTGACATCATCAGTAGTACCTGATTGGAAACTCATAATCCCTAATTTCTATATGACATCATGCATAATATTATGGATAAATTCCAAAGCACTTGTAATAACACCATGTAATCTATAGAAGGCACCATTACTCTATATTATAATTCACACCTAAAATGATACCTGGTCTGGATTCTATCAAAAATTTGGAATGTGAACCTTGCCCCTACGTCACATAAATATGTCACTCTACTAGACTTTCCCATAGGGGAGTATGTCTCTGTTTTAGACTTTTGAGATTTTCTCATAAGATACTAATACTGATTGAGACAGTGGTTGTCTGCAATTCTATATCAATCACCATTAAAGTCTCCCAGATATTTCCCCCCACCATTGAGGAAGAGAGGCTCATTGTCTCTGTTACATGAGGTAATTTAAACACATTTTAAAACACAGATTTTTAGAGAAAATTTAACCATTTCCTCCCCATCATGGCAATGACTCTGACAAGAAGTAGAATCTGGTCCACAGACCAGACAAATGACAGCAAGGGACAATCTTCTTACTATGATCATAAGGAAAATCCTGCCCCATTGACAGATATTTGAGGTAGATCGCAGAGAGGGACAATTAGCATAAGGAAAAACCTGTAAACCTGTCAAGGGGGGCAGGGTTTTAATTGTTCTCACAGTAAGAAGATTGTCCCTTGCTGTGAGCTGTCTGGTCTATGGAGCAGATTCCACATCTGAGGGGAGGCGTCTTACACTAGGTAAAAGGGACGGGAGGGGAAAACTTTATCATTTAATTACTCTTGAACTACAACTCTGACAGGATTGAAATAACACTCTCAATGGCCCAAATACTATGAAGATTATTTGGAGCTGCTTTTATTTTGAAACATTACTATCCCTTTAAGTTCTAAGTGTAAAATTCCCCTTTAAAGGTGCAGTATACCCTAATTATGAAAAAAAAATGTAGGCCTTTTACTATTGAGTAACAAAGATACTCCTAATGCTTGAAGATGTTTCTTTCAAAAGTTATCAAAAATAAAAAAAAGTCCTTAGTTTAATATAAATCAAGATAAACAGCCAGGTGGCACTGTTGCCCTGATTGCATGTGCACGCTGCAGACACAACCTTCCTACAGATGATTGTAGCATTGGGAGTACTCTTGTTTTACTATATAGGAAGGCCTCAATGTAGATATATAGCTTTCCTACTATTAAATGATTTGCTTTATCACTGCTTGACCTGTGAGTTGATATCATGACTGATACATTTATCTATCTCCCTTATCGTGGCCTACTATGACATGGGTTAGGTACATAGGAGGGACATTTCATTTCCTAGTACCATTATTGCTTTGGTATAATTGAAGGCAATTGGCTCATATATAGTAATGATTGCAAACTACTATATATGTTCACATAGAAGTATAGATGCTGTCGGTTCAATCAAACATATGGGCAAATATAACGGTAATGACATTTCCAACATATACGGTTACGGTGCATGCATATCTACTCTTATGCCCTTTATACTTAAAGGGATAGCAATACTTCGTTTTAACTTTATTTTATTTTGTAGGCATTAAAAACATGAAGAATTATATAAGTCTTATCTCTCAAACCTTTATGGTTTGAGAGATATTCACAAGCAAAGTTTCTCCTCCTGCCCCTTTTACCTAGTGTAAGCCATCTCTTCTCAGATGTGGAATCTGGTTGCTAGACCAGACAGATAACAGAAGGGGACAATCTTCTTCCTATGAGAACAATGAAAGCCCTGCCCCCCTTGGCAAGCTTTTCAGGTTTTTCCCTTATCTTCATGGAAGATTGTCCCTCTATGTAGTCTACTTGGGCTCCTCCCTTCTGATCTGGCTGAGCAGTTACATCAGTAAAAGGGACGGGAGGAGGATACTTTGTCATTGAATTACTCTTGAACTACAACTCTGACAGAATTGAAATAACACTCTCCAAAGTCCAAATACTATGATGATTAATTACAGCTGCTTTTATTATGAAACATTACTATCCCTTTAAAGGAGAAGTAACAATTCCTGATTATAACACATCCACCCTGACTTTATTAGGGCCAGAAAATCCTAACGGCGCTATGAATTTTGCCCATGTGCCTTTCTTCAAAAGTTAACATCCCCAATCTGTCCTGGATGTCATGTTAATGGAGGTGGACATGACCGTTGCCAGCAGGACCACAGGACACAAACTGCTCTACTGCACATGCTAATCTTGATCCTTTAATGACCAGAAAAATGTGCAAAATGTTGCTACTCCATGTGTTTTGCACCCTCTGGCCCTTAAAGGGTTAAACTGGCTCCTACACTGACTGATTCAGTTTAAAGGGATAGTAATAATTAAAATTAAGTTTATTTAGTATTGTAGCCCTTAAGAAAATATTTACAATGATGCGAGTCTTATCTCTAAAACCTTTATGGTTTGAGAGATATATATCACTAAAGTTACCTCTTGAGAGAATAATAAATAACCAGATCCTTCAGATGTCAGCTACAGCGCTGATTTCTCTCACGAGTTAAATTAAAGGTAATAATACTTAAAATGTAAAAAAAATATGTTGTCGGTTTTATCCTCCTGAGTAAAACAAGAGTATTCCCACTGCTGAAAGGTGTTTCATTCCAAAGTTATTAATTTTCAAAGTTGAATTTTTTTAGGTGCAATATCACAGTGGCCTGAAATTGTACAGTGGCGCTGTTGTTATACCATACTATGGAGATTTATGGTCTCGGGACCAGAGCTGTCCTGTACAATTTCAGGCCACTGTGATATTGCACCTAAAAAATTCAACTTTGAAAATTAATAATTTTTGAATGAAACACCTTTCAGCAGTGGGAGTACTCTTGTTTTACTCAGGGGGATAAAACTTACAACATATTTTTTTTTACATTTTAAATATTACTATCCCTTTAAGTGATGTATATCTCTCAAACCATAAAGGTTTGAGAGATAAGACTTACATCATTGTTAATATTTTCTTAAGGGCTACAATATTAAATAAACTTAATTTTAACCATTACTATCCCTTTAATACCAACAACTGTCATGTCTGCCTCTATGTACATCAGTCCAGGATATGTTATCTCTCGGACAAAGGCACAAAGGACAAAATTCAGAGGGGCCATTAGGATTTTCTGGTTATAGTAAGGTATGTTGGAGTTGCCTTTAAATTTTTTACAATTATATGTATTTTAATTATAAAGACCAGGAAGAAAACAGTGAGATTTCTCTTGTTGTCAGGTATGATCTCAAGAGAATTTAGAACATAGAGATTTCTCATTTTCAGATATGATCTGAAAAGTGGAGGATTCTGGGTCAAACCATTTACACTGTAGGGGAGACCTAAAAATTCACTGAATTCACATTGATTAGCAACGCGTGGGAGACCTCTTCAGCATTCAAGGGGTTAAAATTCCTATTTAAATAAATGGGAATTTTTAGTCCTCCCCACAGTACAAATGGTACAAATGGTTTGCCCCAGAACGCATCCATTTTTCTTTTGAACATATGGCCGTTTGGTTACAAATTTATGCACAAATAGAAACAAGTAAAATAAAGATAACACATTAGCTTTTCAATACAGTTACATGTTGTCTTTTCGTATATAGAGGCAGTCATTATTAGGGATTTTAAACTGGAAGAAGATCTGATTTTAGGTTATTCCAGGCTTTTGGAGCTCTGAAGGAGCAGATGGACCAGCTTCTTTCTTATAGTGTGGGATAGTGAGTGAATTGTTAGCAGGGGAGCGAAGGTTATAGTAAGTATGGAGAGCTGGAGTGATCATACTGCTCAGGTAGTGTGGCAGCTTTTCAGAGAAGTGGTTATAAACCAGGCAATAAAGGTGAGGGATACGTCTGTATTTAATTGTTAGCCAATTTAGTTCTTTAAATATATGACAATGATGGTTTTGATAATTACATTGGAGAACAAAGCAGCATAATGTATTATACAGCTTGTTGTGTTTGCAAAGATGGATTTATGGCACTGCAACATATACTACAATCCTGTAGTCAATGATTAGGATTAAAATATGTTGCAAAATATGTTGTTTTAGCAGGGGTTTCTAACCAGAGCCCCTACTTTAGAATAAGGTTTGGATATTAATTTATCAATATGAAGACCAAATATGTGGTTGGGATCCAGCAACATACCAAGATATTTGTAGAAGGCAACTGGGGTCAAGCTGTGATTAGACTTTCTTATGATGGGTAAACGGGTATTGCAGATTTTAAGTCATTTACGCTTTATACCAAATGCTATTGTGATATTTTGTCAATGTTTAAAGCGGAACTACCACCTCCACTAAAGTCTCCCTGCAATACTTATGCAGGTGGCGACCAGGGGAGGACTATCAACTTGTAACCTAGGGGGCAAATACAATCAAGTGACCAATTTGTACTATTGTTCCAGCCCACCCCATTTTGTTAATATTAAAATTGACATTTATGTCGTGAAATAAGGCAAGCAGTAACACAGAGCTAAAAATGGAAATGGAGCAACAAAAGTGATAACACAGAGCTTACAATTGAAATGGAGCCACACTAGTGATACCATAGAGCTTACAAGGAAAAGGGTTATTCTACTAGTGTAGCTCCATTTGAATTGTAGCTCTGTGGTATGTTTTGTGTAGCTCCATTTCTTTTGTAAGCTCTGTAGTATCACTAGTGTAGATCCATTAAAAGCAGCAAACGGGACATTGAGTGAGTGAAGCAGTGGCTCAGACATATGACTGGCCCAGAGGGCAAATGACCCCATGACCCCCAGGCCAGCCCTCCCCTAGTGGCGACTAGCTTTCTAATAATTATTTTACCTTTAAAACGTGCCCACAAATAAATTTATTCTTAAGCTTCCCAGACCGGAAGCCAGGCATTACAGAGGACATCTTAAATACGAGCCCGGCAAGTCAGTCCTTTTCATTCTTCACAGGCATAGCACTGGCCCGGACGGCTCCAGAAGAGACTGACAGCACAGGAGCACAGGCTGCAGTAACCTGGCCGTCAGTCTCAGAAACTTAAGCAGAACTTTATTCTGGTCACTTTTTAAAGGTAAAATAATGATTAGTAAGCTAGTCGCCACCTGCATAAGTATTGCAGGGCGACTTTAGTGGAGGTGGTAGTTCCACTTTAAGAACAGTGTGTGTTTTAATGACCTACCTTTAAATTTCAGATAAATCCTGATGTAATACAATATCAAGCTGTGAAACGTTTGGATTTTTATTGTAGATTATGGTGTCATCTGCATACGTGTGCACAGAAGATGTTTTGCAAACCATGTCCAGAACCAGTATAAATAATGAAAATACAAAGGGGCTGAGAATGGAACCTTGAAGAGACATACATTTAATTCAAGTGGAAGGGAAATATTGTCAGCACATAGTGTGTTCAGTCAGGAATGTATGAGACAACCAGTTTAGGAAATGATTATCTAAGCCTCAATTTTTGAGCTTATCAGAATACTGCAGTTTACTTTATTAAAGGGATAGTAATGTTTCATAATAAAAGCAGCTCTAATTAATCATCATAGTATTTGGACTTTGGAGAGTGTTATTTCAATTCTGTCAGAGTTGTAGTTTAGGAGTAATTCAATGACAAAGTATCCCCCTCCCGCCCCTTTTACTGATGTAACACTGCTCAGCCAGATCAGAAGGGAGGTGCCCAGGTAGATTGCAGAGAGGGACAATCTTCAATTAAGATAAGGGAAAAACCTGAAAAACGTGTCAAGGGGGGAAGGACTTTCATTGTTCTCATAGAAAAAAGATTGTCCCCTTCTGTTATCTGTCTGGTCTATGGACTGCATTCCACATCTGAGAAGAGATGGCTTACACTAGGTAAAAGGGACGGGAGGGGAAACTTTGCTTGTGAATATCTCTCAAACCATAAAGGTTTGAGAGATAAGACATATTGTCCTTCATGTTTTTTTAATACCTACAAAATAAAATAAAGTTAAAAAGAAGTATTACTATCCCTTTAAAGGCCTTTCAAAATCTAGAAAAAAAATAGTTCCATAAGTTACCCATATTCCATACAACTGTGGATACCATGGCATAGTTTTATGAGGTCAGTGATTGCTGAGTGATCTGGATGAAAGGTAGACTGAAGTGGATAATGTTTTCTAGGACGTTAAATTACATAGGTAGTAAGGATAGTGGTCTGTAGTTTAATAACAAGTCTTTATCACCACTTGTGTACAGACTTTCCAGGCTTTGGCAATATAATCAGATGACAACAAGGAAGCATTATTTAGCGATGCAATGAAAAGGGCAGTGACCAAAGCACTGAGCTTAAAGGGATAGTATTACTTCAAAATTACTATCCCTCATATTGTAGCCCTTAATAAACTGAGTTAAATGACACCAGCGGCATCTCTCAAACCTTTATGGTTTAAGAGATAGCCACTTTCAAAGTTTCCTCTCCCCTGCTGTCAGCGTTCTGCTGCCAGCAGGGGAATCCGGTCCCAGGACAGGCGGATGCTCTTAAACAGAGCCTATATCTCGTTATGGAAGGAAAAATTATTAATTGAAACAGTCTTCTACATGTGCTTGGTTACCATCAGTTTTCCTTCCGTAACGAGATATCGGCTCTGCTGAAGAGCCTCCGCTTGATTCAGAGACCTGATTCTCCTGCTGGCAGCAGAACGCTGACGTCAGGGGAGAGGAAACTTTGAAAGCGGCTATCTCTTAAACCATAAAGGTTTGAGAGATGCCGCTAGTGTCATTTAACTCAGTTTATTAAGGGCTACAATATGAGGGATAGTAATTTTGAAGTAATACTATCCCTTTAAGTAACATTGCTGGCATTTGGTTAGGCCTAGATTGTGATTTCTTATTTTTTTGTTAAGAAAGTGTCAGTGACAATAAAGGTGTCATGGACTGGCATGAATTCAGCGGTATTGTTGGACCGGTAGAAGGGTACCAGAGACTGTTCAATGCATGCTTTTTCTTTAATTACTTTTGAATTGGGTGAGGGAAGTTGCTCATCCAGATAAGTAGTTGTTAAATACATTAGCTTTTGAAATGGGGTATTGTAATGTTTCACTGCCTATTTTTACAGTTTTGCAGTGAGAATGGTTGGAGGGGGTTGTAAATTTTGTAATAACTTTCCAGAAGTTGTATATATAGGAATGTTCAGTATATGGTGTAAGTCCCCAATCCTAGGCTAGGGTCTACTAGTGCAGAGCATTCCAAACTTTGTGATTTGGTGAGAGGTTGTAATCATAATAACTATGAAGATCTTAGGCCACTTTTTCCCCAATTTATGGGCTTTGTTTAATAATCTACAGAAGGTAGTTAATGCAACCACTTGTACCCCACCATTTGCTTATCGGGTGTGTGAACCCTACCTATACCCATCAAAGCCTATTACAGAATAAAGTTTACACTTAGGAATTAGTCTATCATGTGAAGCTGTAGAATGTAGACTTTGAATTTAGTCAATAAGATCTAGAATACATCTCATAAAATTTACTGAAAACAATTCATACAGCCAGAAAACTTTGCAGAGAAGGTTATAAACATTGTCTGAGTGTCACATCTTCATTATCACTTGTAATATTAAAATATATTCTTATTAAATGTACAAATCCCCAAGCCCAGCTCTGCTGGTGTTTGCCTTCAGTGTCAACTTAATTTTAAAAGGAAGTATAACAATAACAATACAGTGGCCGGACCTCAGTGTATGCACTACAGATTATGAGTGCTATGGTGCATACTAAAGGACAATCTACTGCATGTTAGGACTTATTACCAGCAACAACCCCCCATGCCAACACATAGCATGCACAAATACCCTTATGCCATTTCCTGTGCATCTTGTGCAGTGTATTGTCTAGGGTTGCCACCAAGCCGGTATTTTACCGGCAGGCCGGTAAAAAATTGGCTTCTTTGCAATGTTAAGTCTATGGAGGGCATAAAAAAAGGTGGCAACCCTAGTATTGTCTTAAACAAGGTGTAGAGGAAAGGAATGCCCCAAATGCCTACAGACCACCCCTTGGAGCAAATGAGAGGGTATCTGGCATTTGATGATAGGCAGATGTATGGACTGTAGATCAATCCCAGTTCCTGTTCCTGCATGGACTCGCTGTCATATATTTCAATCCTGATCAAATAACCAAAGCTCAGCCCTTAAAGGGATAGTAATGTTTCATAAAAACAGAAGCTCCAATTAACCTTCATAGAATATGGACCATAGAGAGTGTTATTTCAATACTGTCAGAGTTGTGGTTCAAGAGTAATTGAATGATAAAGTTTCCCCCTCCAACCCTTTTACCTAGTGACAGCTCACAGCAGGGAGACAATCTTCTTACTGTGAGAACAATGAAAGCCCTGCCCCCCTTGACAAGTTTTTCAGGTTTTTCCCTTATCTTAATTGAAGATTGTCCCTCTCTGCAATTTACCTGGGCACCTCCCTTCTGATCTGGCTGAACAGTGTTACATCAGTAAAAGGGGAGGGAGGGGGATACTTTACCATTGAATTACTCTTAAAGGGATAGTAATACTTCGTTTTAACTTTATTTTATTTTGTAGGCATTAAAAAACATAAAGAATGTTATAAGTCTGATCTCTCAAACCTTTATGGTTTGAGAGATATTCACAAGCAAAGTTCCCCTCCCGCCCCTTTTACCTAGTGTAAGCCATCTCTTCTCAGATGTGGAATCCAGTCCATAGACCAGACAGATAACAGAAGGGGACAAGCTTCTTCCTATGAGAACAATGAAAACCCTGCCCTCTTCACAAGTTTTTCAGGTTTTTCCCTTATCTTAATTGAAGATTGTCCCTCTCTGCTGTCTACCTGGGCACCTCCCTTCTGATCTGGCTGAGCAGTGTTACATCAGTAAAAGGGACGGGAGGGGGATACTTCATTCAATTACTCTTGAACTACAACTCTGACAGAACTGAAATAACACTCTCCAAGGGCCAAATACTATGAAGATTAATTAGAGCTGCTTTCATTATGAAACATTACTATCCCTTTAAGGTTAGAGGAAAGGATGTTTCATTATAGTAACAGCAGTTACATTGTAGAATTCTTTAACTAGGGATCTCGTGATGGAAGATAATGAATAACTTTAAAATAGAATTAACCCTTTGAGCGCCGGTAGGGTATCCAACGCATTGTAAAGCAGGCTTTCATAGAGTTTCTAGTAGAAGGGGAAATCCAGGGGTACACTATGGGTGAAATGTTCATATAGTTGTGGAAGCTGAAATTCACTGTAATCAGTCAGAAAAAGTTCTTACACCACGTTGTGTCAGTTCTGAGCTATATTGCCTTCATTTTTGCATCCAATTCCATCAGAGGGCAAAAGCTGTTTTAAAAGTGGGCATCTTTTCAGAAAAAAAAAATTAGTAGTCAATTTTTTCTGTGATTTCTGTCATTTTTCGGACAAAATAAAAACGATCTAAACTTAGAGAATGCAATTTAAAGTACTATTAGCAGATGGGAGTGAGAAGTAGGAGCATGGTGTTAACGGGTAAAAAAAAAGTCTATTTTTGCAAAAATGTTCATTTTAGACGAAACTATACATATTTTTAACATCAGAATTTTAAAGCGGAACTATCACGTAGATATAATTGCCCCGATTAATTGTTAGCATAGCGGTAATCATGGAAATTGTGTTATAATGTTTATTAAGTTCCAGCATTATTTGGAATCATAAGTTTGTTTGAGACTCGCCTCAACGTGACAGCGCAGACATCTTGGTGATGAGGGATCTGGGCACCTGTACTGTCCGTCCCTGTCACCTCATTGATAGGTTATTTGTCAAAGAGGGAGTTGCCTTGTACCACACGGTACAGGAAGGGATGGGCAGCACAGGTGCACAGATCCCTCTTGGGCAAGATGTCTAAGCTGTTGTCTGTAGGTGAGTCTCATATGAATTTATGATTCCAAATAACGTTGGCACTTACTAAACATTATAACACGATTTCAGTGATTACCGCTATACTAACATTTAAAGCAGAACTACCACCCCTTAGAAACACGGCCACAAATAATTACCCATCTGGCAACTAGCTACTCAATAGCGCTAGTCGCCAGACCTATTACAGCGTTAATAAGATTTATACACTGCTCCCAGACTGACAGGAAGGAAACAGCGCAGACATCTTTCCATAGTGACGTCTGCGCTGTCGGTCCCAGTCAGTTCTAGGAGGTGTTGCTAGGAATCTACTGACAGCGCAGGCGCCCAGATGTCACTATGGAAAGATGTCTGACCGTATTCCTGGCTGTCAGTCCGGGAGCAGTGTTTAATTCTCATTAAAGTGGTAATAATTTTGGAGACTAGCGCTATTGAGCAGCTAGTTACCAGATTGGTAATTATTTGGGGCCGTGTTTCTAAGGGGTGGTAGTTCCGATTTAATTTGGGGCAATTATATCTACGTGATAGTTCCGCTTTAAAACTTATGTGTCGGCATTATTTGATATCATAAGTTCGTATGAGACTCACCTTAACACGACAGTGCAGACATCTTGGCAAAGAGGGATCTGTGCACCTGAGCTGTCCGTCCCTGTCTCCTCACTGATAGGTTATTTGCCGAGGGGGAAGTTGCATTGTCCTGCATGATACAGGCACAGATTGACAGCACAGGCGCACATGTCCCTCTTCACCAAGGTGTCTGTGCTGTCGTGTTAAGGTGAGTCTCATACAAACTTATGATATCAAATAATGTTGCTTAAAGGGATAGTAATGTTTCATAATAAAAGCGGCTCTAATTAATCATCCTAGTATTTGGACTTTGGAGAGTGTTATTTCAGTACTGTCAGAACGGTAGTTCCAGAGTAACTCAATGACAAAGTATCCCCCTCCCGCCCCTTTTACTGATGTAACAATGTTCAGCCAGAGCAGAAGGGAGGTGCCAGGCAGGGACAATCTTCAATTAAGATAAGGGAAAAGCCTGAAAAACTTGTCAAGGGGGGCAGGGCTTTCATTCTTCTCATAGGAAGAAGATTGTCCCCTTCTGTTATCTGTCTGGTCTATGGACTGCATTCCACATCTGAGAAGAGATGGCTTACACTAGGTAAAAGGGGCGGGAGGGGAAACTTTGCTTGTGAATATCTCTCAAACCATAAAGGTTTGAGAGATAAGACTTATATCGCTCTTCATGTTTTTTTAATGCCTACAAAATAAAATAAAGATAAAACGAAGTATTACTATCCCTTTAATAAACATAACACTATTCCATGATTTCTGCTATACTAACAATTAATTATATCTATGTGATAGTTCTGCTTCAAGGGCAATATTCATCAACTTTAAAACACATTCAAAGTACTTCTGAAATACTGTCCCTCTTTTACTACCAACTCATGATCTGACAATTTTTTTCATTTTGACGACCTTGTTAACATCTCGCCCTGTATATTATTAAATTAAGTAGAAATTACATTTTCTAAATAGACAAACATCTGTCTTAGAGTCCACAATTATATTTAGTTTTTATTTACTGAGATGTGCCAGAAGTTGAATTCAATCAACATATATCTTTTTTCAACCTAAATAACTATGTAATTGTGTACATTTTATTTGTTAGTGAACAGAAAATGTATTTTTTCATTTTCAGTATATTTTTGTAATACGGAATATATATTTCCAGTTTAATATGAAACATTGCAAATCCATTAAACCAAAACAAAATGAAAAGTAAATTAATTAAAAAAAAAAAAATTGTAAACATGGATTTATTTACGTGTTCATTGAACGTTTGTAATGGATTGTAAAGTGCAAACCGAAGCAATTGAAATGAGGTGGCTTCAATAGTTTTCAGCTTAACCCTTTGAGTGCCAGAGGGGTACGCAACGCATTGCTAAGCAATGCGTTGCGTACCCCTCAGGCACTCAAAGGGTTAAAAACACAATACTAACTATTAATGTTTTTTTTAAAAAAAACCTTTTCATATTACTCTGCAATAAACAGCATTGATACGTTATATCCTTATCCTTTACAAAATTACTTTATAGAGGCAAAGCTAAAATGTGAATTTTTACTACCTGACAATTACTTTTTAGGAATTCCTTATTTTTATGTTTCAAATCGTGAAATCCAGATATGCAGAAGGAGGGATGTAATTGCTTCCTTTCTGCAAGAATCAGATGTAATTTTCTCTCAAGTAAACGGGTAGGACTAGGGAAAGCAAATTGTTCTATACATTAAATTGTGCAACATCTGATAGCTTTCTTCAATTAAACTATTTAAATGAAAAAGATTGCTTTACAGCTTTATCATATCCCACTGAATAAAGCTTTGCTTGATATAAATTGTCAGTGGCAGGTACCAGACTCAGAACGGATAATGAGAGTGGACAGGCTCACGGAGGTTATGGGTAATTGTTATTAAAAACAATATTGAACTGTCAAAATATGGTCTTCCAGCATTGCTAAAAACATCCAAGCACCTATTTGATTAGATCATTTATTCGCTATTAATTAAAAATATATTCACATTAAAGCCAATAGTCTTCTGTGCTTTATTTATGGTTCAGCAATTTAAAATAAACAGAGAGGTAGACATTCTAAGGGGAATTAAGTAATTATAGAGCAAACCAGTTTGCATCATAGGAGAAAAAAAAAATCAGTAAATTGCCATTTTCATGCCCTTGAATGCTAGAGAGAGATCGCCAACGCATTGCTTTGCAAAGCACTGGAGACCTCTCTTGCATTCAATGACGTAAAAGCCCAGTTTAAATGAATGGGAATTATTAAGACTTTGTCAGCCAGAGGTGTGTTCAAAGCTGTAACGGGCCTTAGGCCGTTACTAGAGCCTTGCCTGGGCATGGCATTTATTCAACCCCTGGCCATTGTTAAGGGAATGTATATTCTAGCCACTCAAGGCATTGTATTGAGAACTGTCCTGTGACCCCCTGCTGTGTGTTAATCCAATCATGTCTGTCCTATTATGTTTCCCTGAATCATTTGTTGTTGGTTCTCTGACCCTTTGTGATGACTAAATTATCCCTGTGACTACCTCATTGTGTTCTGCCCTACCATCTGCTGTACCCTATTGGAGGAATTGTGATTGTATTGTCTCATGTAATGTGCTCCAAGTTAGTGTGGTTTGAAACTGTATAAATATGCTGTGGTTTGTTGTAATAAAGAGTTATGTTTTGGAGTGAACAAGGAGTCCTGGAGTCTTGTATTGCTTATTGTCTAAAGTATCCACTCTGATACCCATCTGCGCCAAGTATCCTGAATCGTTGACCGCCTGATGCCAGTTTCCTGCGATCTAACTTCATGGACTGTCAGGCGGCGACGTGGACTCTTCCCTGCTTCCAGCGATCCTGCGACTGATCCTAGTGACCGTCTATACTTCAACTGGTGCATCTGACGGCGCTTATCTTGCGTCAAGAAGGAGAGACCCAGGAACGACGGCGGAAGGCGATGCGGCCCCTTCTCAGCTTCCGTTACAAAAGCATTGTGAAATAATACATTGAGCATGTCTCTGGCACATAAAGGGCTAAATTAAACCACTAATATTTCCATTCATGGGTTTGTCAGCCAGTAGTAATGATAGGACAGTGGATATCATCTATTATGATACAATTACACTCAAGGGCCGGAGGCATTTAAGAATTCCAAATCAAAGCAACAATAAATATATTATTTTTATCGGACCCAATTACGTTTTTCTGTTGCAAATGTTTGTAGCAAAAATGATTGTTAATTTAGTTCTTTCAATAGACACAAAACTGATTTTTTTATTTCAAGTAAATCAAAATTAAAGGGATAGTAATACTTCGTTTTAACTTTATTTTATTTTGTAGGCATTAAAAAAACATGAAGAACGATATAAGTCTTATCTCTCAAACCTTTATGATTTGAGAGATATTCACAAGCAAAGTTTCCCCTCCCGCCCCTTTTTCCTAGTGTAAGTCATCTCTTCTCAGATGTGGAGTCCAGTCCATAGACCAGACAGATAACAGAAGGGGACAATCTTCTTCCTATGAGAACAATGAAAGTCCTGCCTCCCTTGACAAGTTTATCAGATTTTTCCCTTATCTTAATTGAAGATTGTCCCTCTCTACAGTCTACCTGGGCACCTCCCTTCTGATCTGGCTGAACAGTGTTACATCAGTAAAAGGGGCGGGAGGGGGACACTTTGCTTGTGAATATCTCTTAAACCATAAAGGTCTGAGAGATAAGACTTATATCATTCTTCATGTTTTTTTTAATGCCTACAAAATAAAATAAAGTTAAAATGAAGTATTACTATCCCTTTAAATATTTACTTACTACACTTAGAGAAGGGCTTTTTTTGAAGAACTGTTTTTGTGTGAAATTGTAATACAAAAGTACTGATTGCTAATTTATAAATAATGTAAATGGTTTTCTTGCAGGATTTGGAGTTCTGTTCATTTGAAAGGAAGTGTAAGATCACTGGGAATGGGTTTCCTAATTAATGGCAAGTTTACATAGCTTAATACACTGGTATTCTCTCTCAGCCGCCCTGCAGGTCATACATCGCTTTACTAGGAGATTTGTGACTGCTCTATTCAAGCCCACTGTCAGGGAATTCATGGACATGGTCCTTCTATGGAAAGGATGTCAATTTTACTTCCACTATCAGAAGCTCCAAGTGAAGCATTGATGTCACTCGGCCTGCAGGTCACAGAGATCTGCAGGAAAAACAAAGAGAATATGACAGAGTTTTACGTTATGGGAACTGGCAGTTATCCATAGATTCCAGGTACCCAACAACAATTAGAATGACCATTGTTATACTTTACTGTCCCTTTAAAGGGATAGTTATACTTTGTTTTATCTTTATTTTATTTTGTAGGCATTAAAAAAACACGAAGAATAATATAAGTCTTATCTCTCAAACCTTTATGGTTTGAGAGATATTCACAAGCAAAGTTTCCCCTCCCGCCCCTTTTACCTAGTGTAAGCCATCTCTTCTCAGATGTGGAATCCAGTCCATAGACCAGACAGATAACAGAAGGGGACAATCTTCTTCCTATGAGAACAATGAAAGCCCTGCCCCCCTTGACAAGCTTTTCAGGTTTTTCCCTTATCTTAATTGAAGATTGTCCCTCTCTTCAGTCTACCTGGGCACCTCCCTTCTGATCTGGCTGAGCAGTGTTACATCAGTAAAAGGGGCGGGAGGGGGATATTTTATCATTGAATTACTCTTGAACTACAACTCTGACAGAATTGAAATAACACTCTCCAAAGTCCAAATACTATGATGATTAATAAGAGCTGCTTTTATTATGAAACATTACTATCCCTTTAAGATATATTCAACAAACTGGGCTATATGTTCAAAGATTGTGGAAGAATTCTGGGGCCAGCCTAATGCACCATGGAAAAAAGAAGGAAAACTAGTTACATTTTAGCCATACCATTGTAAAACCGCAAATGGATTTAATTTCATCTCTGTCATCCAAGGGATTTTGCTAGAAACTGTACCCCGAGCCCAGCCAACAAGACCACGGGCTCATAATGTTAGGAGTACAAGGAACCTAAACTTTTCCAGGAACATTAGACAGCTGCAGTACCTAAACCAGTGGTTCTCAATCTTTTTTTGCTTGGGGCACTCCTAACACGTAATCTTGAACATTCGGGGTACCCCTAACATATTTAATGTACTTTATCAAGGGCATAATGAAGGGTACAATACATAAATATACAGTTATTATTAGGTCTTATAATCATAATAACATAACTAAACATATTGTGCATAACAAATTCTATAAATCTTTATTTAAAAATCCATTTTTGTTAGTCTTTATAGAAAACACAGGGCACCCTAAGTTGATGCCCGTGGCCACGGCACCCTGGTTGAGAATCACTGACCTAAACAAAGGAATATGATCCTCATTAGATGCATAAGAGAAGTGTTACCTGAAAGAAGGGTCATCACTAGTCTTTAGAGGGAGAAAATGGGTTTTGAAAATATGGATTTGTAAGCTCTGCTACGTGCAGGGGTCTGTGGAGTTTGATATCAGTTTTTGGAAACTCAGTCTCTTGATAATTTTTGGAGTATACTGGAAGTGGACAGAGCTTAGCCAAGATCTGGATAGGCTAGATTTTTAGCATTACCAGTGTCAGGAAAAGATATTAAGAATGAGATTGTGGTTTCAAGGAATGAATCAATACTGCAGTCTGACATTTTGATTTTGTTAGCAGATACAGGGAAATTTCTCCTCTAGAGAGCTAAAATGTGATGCTCTTGAGCGGTGACTATCCATTGAACAGGCAACATGCTTCCGTTCGTGCTCAGAGCCTCTCACATCTTTTGGCTTGTGTCAGATACAGGGAAGTCAGAGGTCCTATAAGCATCATCTCTGATGAAGAATGAATATGGATGGAGAGCTGGAAGGCACAAGTGAAGCCTCGTCAGTTTAATAACATCATTCAACACTTGCCAAGTTTTTTTTATTTGTAGGAATAGATTGCAGTGCTTCTATCCAGGAAAATCCCATGCCAGACATAAGTGTGGATCCCTAAAACATTTAAATATTGTTTGTGATGTCTTAAAATGTTCTTTGTGCTTGGTTATTGGGAATCAGAGCTCACAATGTAGGGAGATTAAAAGTAATTTATGTATGAATTAAAGGCATTCCGATAGGAAATGCCCAAAGGCCTGACATAATCTGGAGGCTGGACTGCTGGTTCATTTTGATGTGATCTATCAGTGGTTGGTCCTTCTTGGTCCTCTCTCCCTGATAAGGTCCTTCCAAGCACCCCCCACCAATCAGTCTAGATCCATATTCCAGACTACCCTCTCAGAGAATCCCTCCTGTTATTGCTCCCTTGCCCCCCCCCCCCCACACACACACTTTGTGACCCTTTATTCTCCAAATGTAGCATCTCAAATTGTGGAAGAATATGATGTCACTTCTGTTTCAGGCTCAAAAATAGAGAATACTGACATCGCTGACAATAAGAGACCCTCTAATCATTGGTCTCTTGTAATGACATAGGAAAGGGTTTTGTGGTGGGAGTAGGGAAAGTGAAGGCTCCTAAAAAGAAAGATGAAAACTGTCCCTTTACAAACCTGTTATCTTTTCCCTAAAATTGTCCAGTCTCTTGTCCCTGGTATGTCACCCTCACCTCCATCTGTGTTTCCTTTCCTCATGTGTCTAAGGCCTCAGAAACAGGTTTGGCCACTGCTAATAGATACAATCTCCTGGTAGGGGTTTGTAGTTCTAGAGTAGAAGAGGAGGGATTGGGGAAACAAGAAGCTAATAGTGGGCTTTATGAGGACCTTAATTAAAGCATATCTGAAAACTCCTATATGGGGTCATGGTAAAAATATATGGTTCTGATGTGTTTTTTTTCCAAGAACGTGAGGGTAAGAAAAGTGATGTTTCCTGATTTATTTTCCTCATGGCAGCACACACGCGGATCAACCGTGCAATGCTTAATGTCACAAGTTACGGCCCAGTTTGTAGCTTCTGATCACTTTGTTAAAATGGACTTTGATATTTTATTTTTGCAAGAGATCAGATTAGACAATCTAGCCATTCCCCATAAAGCTAAGTAAAAGTGGAGATATGAACCCTCATTCTGGTCTCTTGCAGCCAAGATGTATGAGGGTAACCATTCTTTTTAAAGGCTTTAATGTGACTTGTTGAAGGTTACTAGAGATAGAGATGAGCAGGTGCAGGTAATAGATATCTTATTAAGGGGAAACTTTCTCATAATTATTAACTATGGGCCTCAGTCTTCCTGGAAGAAAAAGAGTGTGTTTAATGACATGAAAACTTTTTTTATTTTCCTCCCAGTTGATATTCTTTGATGGCTACTTTAATATCATCATGAGGCCTAAAGGCAAGGGTCCTGCCATAAACAGACTGGTGTAGGATGCTAAGGATGCTTGTTTAGTTGCTGTGCATATTAAGCCCTTCCCAAACCACAAAGGGTTCACATTCCATAGAGGTAATAGTTAGTGTTGAGCGAGCACCCCGATGCTCGGGTGCTCGGGTGCTCTGACCGAGCACCCCCTGAGGCTCGAGTGCTCGGCCGAGCACCCGAGCCCCATTGAAATGCATGGGGCGACACGAGCATTACACCAGGCACCCCCTGCTCTGATGAGGGGAGGGTGCCTGGTCAATGCCCCCCTTCATCTCCGCTATGCCCCCTTCATCTCCGAATGCCCCCTTCATCTCCGCAATGTCCCCCTTCATCTCCGCTATGCCCCCTTCATCTCCGCTATGCCCCTCTTCCACAATGTCCCCCTTCATCTCCGCTATGCCCCTCTTCCACAATGTCCCCCTTCATCTCCGCTATGCCCCTCTTCCACAATGTCCCCCTTCATCTCCGCAATGCCCCCTTCATCTCCGCAATGCCCCCGTACCTCCAGTCCCTGGTGGTCCAGCGGAGCGTCTTCAGATCTGTGCCTCTTCCGGCACAGATCCCCGCCACCCGAACATGGCGGGCGAGCACATGGCGGTACTCGACGAGTACCGCCATGTGCCGAGCAGAGCGATGCTCGAGCCGATCCGAGCATCGGCCGAGCACGCTCGCTCAACACTAGTAATAGTAACAGTAGATTGGACAGGTTTTTTTTCAAAAAGGACTCTGTGAAGACAGCCTTTGTACATTCTGCAGTAGAGTTCAAATTATATAATTATATAGATATACCTGACTGCTGTATGATAGATTCCTACCTAGGTATGTCCTTCTGTTACACACAGGAATTACATAGATACACCTGACTGCTGTATGATAGACTCCTACCTAGATAAGTCCTTCTGTTACACAAAGGAATTACATAGATATACCTGACTGCTGTATGATAGACTCCTACCTAGGTAAGTGCTTCTGTTACACACAGTAATTATATAGATACACCTGACTGCTGTATGATGGACTCCTACCTAGGTAAGTGCTTCTGTTACACACTGTAATTATATAGATACACCTGACTGCTGTATGATAGACTCCTACCTATGTAAGTGCTTCTGTTACACACAGTAATTATATAGATACACCTGACTTCTGTATGATGGACTCCTACCTAGGTAAGTGCTTCTGTTACACACAGTAATTATATAGATACACCTGACTGCTGTATGATGGACTCCTACCTAGGTAAGTGCTTCTGTTACACACAATAATTATATAGATACACCTGACTGCTGTATGATAGACTCCTACCTAGGTATGTCCTTCTGTTACACACAGTAATTATATAGACATACCTGACTTCTGTATGATGGACTCCTACCTAGGTAAGTCCTTCTGTTACACACAGTAATTATATAGATACACCTGACTGCTGTATGATGGACTCCTACCTAGGTAAGTCCTTCTGTTACACACAGTAATTATATAGATACACCTGACTGTTGTATGATGGACTCCTACCTGGGTAAGTCCTTCTGTTACACACAGTAATTATATAGATACACCTGACTGCTGTATGATGGACTCCTACCTAGGTAAGTGCTTCTGTTACACACAGTAATTATATAGATACACCTGACTGCTGTATGATAGACTCCTACCTAGGTATGTCCTTCTGTTACACACAGTAATTATATAGACATACCTGACTTCTGTATGATGGACTCCTACCTAGGTAAGTCCTTCTGTTACACACAGTAATTATATAGATACACCTGACTGCTGTATGATGGACTCCTACCTAGGTAAGTCCTTCTGTTACACACAGTAATTATATAGATACACCTGACTGCTGTATAATGGACTCCTACCTAGGTAAGTCCTTCTGTTACACGCAGTAATTCTATAGATACACCTCACTGCTGTATGATGGACTCCTACCTGGGTAAGTACTTGTTACACGCAGTAATTCTATAGATACACCTGACTGCTGTATGATGGACTCTTACCTAGGTAAGTACTTCTGTTACACACAGTAATTATATAGATACACCTGACTGCTGTACGATGGACTCCTACCTAGGTAAGTGCTTCTGTTACACACAGTAATTATATAGATATACCTGACTGCTGTATGATGGACTCCTACCTAGGTAAGTGCTTCTGTTACACACAGTAATTATATAGATACGCCTGACTGCTGTGTGATGGACTTCTACCTAGGTAACTGCTTCTGTTACACACAGTAATTATATAGATACACCTGACTGCTGTGTGATGGACTTCTACCTAGGTAACTGCTTCTGTTACACACAGTAATTATATAGATACACCTGACTGCTGTACGATGGACTCCTACCTAGGTAAGTGCTTCTGTTACACACAGTAATTATATAGATACGCCTGACTGCTGTGTGATGGACTTCTACCTAGGTAACTGCTTCTGTTACACACAGTAATTATATAGATACACCTGACTGCTGTACGATGGACTCCTACCTAGGTAAGTGCTTCTGTTACACACAGTAATTATATAGATATACCTGACTGCTGTATGATGGACTCCTACCTAGGTAAGTGCTTCTGTTACACACAGTAATTATATAGATACACCTGACTGCTGTACGATGGACTCCTACCTAGGTAAGTGCTTCTGTTACACACAGTAATTATATAGATATACCTGACTGCTGTATGATGGACTCCTACCTAGGTAAGTGCTTCTGTTACACACAGTAATTATATAGATACGCCTGACTGCTGTATGATGGACTCCTACCTAGGTAACTGCTTCTGTTACACACAGTAATTATATAGATATACCTGACTGCTGTGTGATGGACTCCTACCTAGGTAAGTGCTTCTGTTACACACAGTAATTATATAGATACATCTGACCGCTGTATGATGGACTCCTACCTAGGTAAGTGCTTCTGTTACACACAGTAATTATATAGATATACCTGACTGCTGTGTGATGGACTCCTACCTAGGTAAGTGCTTCTGTTACACACAGTAATTATATAGATACGCCTGACTGCTGTATGATGGACTCCTACCTAGGTAACTGCTTCTGTTACACACAGTAATTATATAGATATACCTGACTGCTGTGTGATGGACTCCTACCTAGGTAAGTGCTTCTGTTACACACAGTAATTATATAGATACACCTGACTGCTGTACGATGGACTCCTACCTAGGTAAGTGCTTCTGTTACACACTGTAATTATATAGATACACCTGACTGCTGTATGATAGACTCCTACCTAGGTAAGTGCTTCTGTTACACACAGTAATTATATAGATATACCTGACTGCAGTATGATGGACTCCTATCTAGGTAAGTGCTTCTGTTACACACAGTAATTATATAGATACACCTGACTGCTGTATGATAGACTCCTACCTAGGTAAGTGCTTCTGTTACACACAGTAATTATATAGATACACCTGACTGCTGTATGATGGACTCCTACCTAGGTAAGTGCTTCTGTTACACACAGTAATTATATAGATACACCTGACTGTTGTATGATGGACTCCTACCTAGGTAAGTACTTCTGTTACACACAGTAATTATATAGATACACCTGACTGCTGTGTGATGGACTCCTACCTAGGTAAGTGCTTCTGTTACACACAGTAATTCTATAGATACACCTGACTGCTGTATGATGGATTCCTACCTAGGTAAGTGCTTCTGTTACACACAGTAATTATATAGATACACCTGACTGCTGTATGATGGACTCCTACCTAGGTAAGTACTTCTGTTACACACAGTAATTATATAGATACACCTGACTGCTGTGTGATGGGCTCCTACCTAGGTAAGTGCTTCTGTTACACACAGTAATTATATAGATACACCTGACTGCTGTGTGATGGACTCCTACCTAGGTAAGTGCTTCTGTTACACACAGTAATTCTATAGATACACCTGACTGCTGTATGATGGATTCCTACCTAGGTAAGTGCTTCTGTTACACACAGTAATTATATAGATACACCTGACTGCTGTATGATGGACTCCTACCTAGGTAAGTGCTTCTGTTACACACAGTAATTATATAGATACGCCTGACTGCTGTATGATGGACTCCTACCTAGGTAACTGCTTCTGTTACACACAGTAATTCTATAGATACACCTGACTGCTGTATGATGGACTCCTACCTAGGTAACTGCTTCTGTTACACACAGTAATTATATAGATACACCTGACTGCTGTACGATGGACTCCTACCTAGGTAAGTGCTTCTGTTACACACAGTAATTATATAGATATACCTGACTGCTGTATGATGGACTCCTACCTAGGTAAGTGCTTCTGTTACACACAGTAATTATATAGATACACCTGACTGCTGTACGATGGACTCCTACCTAGGTAAGTGCTTCTGTTACACACAGTAATTATATAGATATACCTGACTGCTGTATGATGGACTCCTACCTAGGTAAGTGCTTCTGTTACACACAGTAATTATATAGATACGCCTGACTGCTGTATGATGGACTCCTACCTAGGTAACTGCTTCTGTTACACACAGTAATTATATAGATATACCTGACTGCTGTGTGATGGACTCCTACCTAGGTAAGTGCTTCTGTTACACACAGTAATTATATAGATACATCTGACCGCTGTATGATGGACTCCTACCTAGGTAAGTGCTTCTGTTACACACAGTAATTATATAGATATACCTGACTGCTGTGTGATGGACTCCTACCTAGGTAAGTGCTTCTGTTACACACAGTAATTATATAGATACGCCTGACTGCTGTATGATGGACTCCTACCTAGGTAACTGCTTCTGTTACACACAGTAATTATATAGATATACCTGACTGCTGTGTGATGGACTCCTACCTAGGTAAGTGCTTCTGTTACACACAGTAATTATATAGATACACCTGACTGCTGTACGATGGACTCCTACCTAGGTAAGTGCTTCTGTTACACACTGTAATTATATAGATACACCTGACTGCTGTATGATAGACTCCTACCTAGGTAAGTGCTTCTGTTACACACAGTAATTATATAGATATACCTGACTGCAGTATGATGGACTCCTATCTAGGTAAGTGCTTCTGTTACACACAGTAATTATATAGATACACCTGACTGCTGTATGATAGACTCCTACCTAGGTAAGTGCTTCTGTTACACACAGTAATTATATAGATACACCTGACTGCTGTATGATGGACTCCTACCTAGGTAAGTGCTTCTGTTACACACAGTAATTATATAGATACACCTGACTGTTGTATGATGGACTCCTACCTAGGTAAGTACTTCTGTTACACACAGTAATTATATAGATACACCTGACTGCTGTGTGATGGACTCCTACCTAGGTAAGTGCTTCTGTTACACACAGTAATTCTATAGATACACCTGACTGCTGTATGATGGATTCCTACCTAGGTAAGTGCTTCTGTTACACACAGTAATTATATAGATACACCTGACTGCTGTATGATGGACTCCTACCTAGGTAAGTACTTCTGTTACACACAGTAATTATATAGATACACCTGACTGCTGTGTGATGGGCTCCTACCTAGGTAAGTGCTTCTGTTACACACAGTAATTATATAGATACACCTGACTGCTGTGTGATGGACTCCTACCTAGGTAAGTGCTTCTGTTACACACAGTAATTCTATAGATACACCTGACTGCTGTATGATGGATTCCTACCTAGGTAAGTGCTTCTGTTACACACAGTAATTATATAGATACACCTGACTGCTGTATGATGGACTCCTACCTAGGTAAGTGCTTCTGTTACACACAGTAATTATATAGATACACCTGACTGCTGTGTGATGGACTCCTACCTAGGTAAGTGCTTCTGTTACACACAGTAATTCTATAGATACACCTGACTGCTGTATGATGGACTCCTACCTAGGTAAGTGCATCTGTTACACACAGTAATTATATAGATACACCTGACTGCAGTATGATGGACTCCTACCTAGGTAAGTGCTTCTGTTACACACAGTAATTATATAGATACACCTGACTGCTGTGTGATGGACTCCTACCTAGGTAAGTGCTTCTGTTACACACAGTAATTATATAGATGCACCTGACTGCTGTATGATGGACTCCTACCTAGGTAAGTGCTTCTGTTACACACTGTAATTATATAGATATACCTGACTGCTGTGTGATGGACTCCTACCTAGGTAAGTGCTTCTGTTACACACAGTAATTCTATAGATACACCTGACTGCTGTATGATGGACTCCTACCTAGGTAAGTGCTTCTGTTACACACAGTAATTATATAGATACACCTGACTGCTGTATGATGGACTCCTACCTAGGTAAGTGCATCTGTTACACACAGTAATTATATAGATACACCCGACTGCTGTGTGATGGACTCCTACCTAGGTAAGTGCTTCTGTTACACACAGTAATTCTATAGATACACCTGACTGCTGTATGATGGACTCCTACCTAGGTAAGTGCTTCTGTTACACACAGTAATTATATAGATACACCTGACTGCTGTATGATGGACTCCTACCTGGGTAAGTACTTCTGTTACACACTAATATACACAAATATAGTAATGAACAAGCAGACTCTGTTATGTGATATCACTCAAAAGATCACTACTCCCTTCCCTTTTGCAATGCCATTGCAGGGGGATGCTCCACAGTTGGCACCCCATGGACTAGAGCAGTGGTTCTCAACCCACTAACAGGCCAGGACTTAGTGAGTTCTCTGCTAGAGCACAGGTGTGGTGATCAGAGGCTCATTCACATTGCCTGTGTTAGGACTTTAATCTAAACAAGCCCTCTTCACTTGCTATTACACTGAGAGAGACAGGGACCGGAGGAACAAAATGAATTCCTTGAAAAGTCCGTACACTGACCCATAAAGCATCATAAAGAAGCGATTTGTCAATAAGGACAGATTAATAAATAAGTGTTTGGCAGATGCAACACCAATAAATCAGGTCCTGCTCAGACTCATACAAATCAGTCTCAGCTACTGAGAATCAAGAGTAATTCTGGAGAAATCTATGGCGGAAATATAAAGATCCCAGTTGATGTAAATGGAGATTCGAGTCCCTTGAATCCTAGAAAGGAATGGCTTGTCTGGGATGATGAGAATAGTAATCCCCAATACCTGGAGGCACAGCAATTTACCTTAAAGGGATAGTAATACTTAAAATGTAAAAAAAATATGTTGTAGGGTTTATCCCCCTGAGTAAAACAAGGGTACTCCCACTGCTGAAAGGTGTTCCATTCAAAAGTTATTAATTTTCAAAGATTAATTTTTTAGGTGCAATATCACAGTGGCCTGAAATTGTACAGTGGCGCTGTTGCTACACCACCCTATGGACAGCTCTGGTCCCAGGACCATAAATCTCCATAGGATGGTGTAGCAACAGCGCCACTGTACAATTTCAGGCCACTGTGATATTGCACCTAAAAAATTAATCTTTGAAAATTAATAACTTTTGAATGGAACACCTTTCAGCAGTGGGAGTACCCTTGTTTTACTCAGGGGGATAAACCCTACAACATATTTTTTTTTTACATTTTAAGTATTACTATCCCTTTAACCCTATGAGTGCTAGAGAGGAATTAACCCCTTGCGTTCCGTACCCCTCTGGCATTCAAAGGGTTAAATGTATTGCAACACAAAGTATTGTATACCTCTCTGGCACTCAAAGGGTTTAAACCTTTTGAATGCCAGAGGGGAATGCAATTCATTGCAAACCAACAAGTTGCACTCCATCTGGTGCTCGAAAGGTTAACATAATGGAATGTAGTCAGTACTTTTCACTCTGCTTGTAAACCACCCTAACAAAATAACATAGTGCTATGATTTATAAATGACCAGTCACGTTAAAAACACTTAACTGAATTAGCATAAAGATGCTTAAAATGCATGTATACTTTTTTTTCTTTCCTGAAGGTCAAAAGCCATTCACTACTTAAATGACTACTCCTAACGGTAATGACCATTGCACTTTAGTCCATTGACCACACAGACTGATGAGTGTAAAAGCAGCGGTTGTAAAAGGCAAATTCTGATGAGAGGAAACTTCCGTCCTGAGAACATCATTCACCTGCCTCCCTCCGTTATCTTTACTTTAAAAGTTACAGATTGGAAATGTTGCTTTAATTATTTATACACTGCTTGACATTTCACTTGTTCTTTTAACCCCATGGATGCTAAGAAGGTCTGTAAGTCATTTTTAACTGTTTGAGTACTGGAGAGGTAATGCGCTGGATACCTCGATGGCACTCAAACGGTTAAAGGAGATCTTACACCTCCCAATACACACACTCTTACTTTATTATGGCCAGAAAATCGTATTGTCCTGAATGAATATTTCCTTTGCTGCCTAGTTCAAGAGAAAAAATCTTCTGTCACTGGTGGATGTTATGAACATGGAGGTGGACATGACAGCTGCTATCAGTAGCACCAGGCCTCAAACACTAATGACTGCGCATGGTCTTATACTGGTCACTGGTTACATCAGTGGCACCAGGCCTCAAGCACTGGTAATCTTAGCTCTTTAAAGGGATAGTAATACTTTGTTTTATTTTTATTTTGTAGGCATTAAAAAAACGTGAAGAACGATATAAGTCTTTTCTCTCAAACTTTTATGGCTTGAGAGATATTCACAAGTAAAGTTTCCCCTCCCGTCCCTTTTACCTAGTGTAAGCCATCTCTTCTCAGATGTGGAATGCAGTCCATAGACCAGACAGATAACAGCAGGGGACAATCTTCTTCCTATGAGAACAATGAAAGCCCTGCCCCTCTTGACAAGTTTTTCAGGTTTTTCCCTTAACTTAATTGAAGATTGTCCCTCTCTGCAGTCTACCTGGGCACCTCCCTTCTGCTCTGGCTGAGCAATGTTACATCAGTAAAAGGGGCGGGAGGGGGATACTTTGTCATTGAATTACTGTTGAACTACTGCTCTGACAGTATTGATATAACACTCTCCAAAGTCCAACTACTATGATGATTAATTGGAGCTGCTTTTATTATGAAACATTACTATCCCATTAAAGGGTTAGTAATGTCTACTGAAAAGACTTTTGCTGAGTCTTCTTTATATTAAAATGAACACAATGCGCAAGATAAAGATCCCCCGCCCGCCCCTTCTGGCCGCCTCCCCTTAGATTTGTAATCCAGTCGTGGGGCCGGATGGATGCAGCCAGGGACAAACTTCAGTCAGTAAGTATAAGGGAAATTCTGCCCCCTTGACAGAGGAGGACAGGATCTCCCTTTGCTTACTGAAGATTGTCCCTCACTGCATTCATCCAGACCAGACTGCAACTTCTGGTGACGTGGACAGAAGGGGTGGACAGTGGATCTTTACCTGTTCATAACATTTGAACTACACAACAGTAAGCACTTACACATAGAGCACAGGGCCGGCGCTAGCTTAAGGCTGCTCTGGCAGCCGCCCTAGGGTGCCACAGTGGAGGGTAGCTGAAATGGGGGAGAGCTGCAATTTTTTTTACATTTATTTATTTTTTATATATATCTGTCAGGAGGGAGCGCTGATTTACGCTACCATAAGGTGGTCAGACGTCCCCGGTCCCCTGGATTGAGGCACTGTCCCCGGAAAGAATGTGTCCATGGATATGTCCCCAGAATGAACCTTGTGCTCAGCCACATTGGTCATTGGTTGATCATTCATTGATCATCATAAGATGCACATGAGTACCTAGAGTAATCCACCCACTTTGGCTGCGCAGCAGTAGTGATTGAGCACGCCGCTGCGGCTGTGTTCAGTCAGTGTCACTGCTGAGAGATCCGGAGTCGGAGCGGAAAGAGATCCGGAACACCTGTGAGACTCTCAGGTGCTGATGCTGCTACATTCCTCTGCTAAGGGAGATCATGTCGACTTAGCGTTGGGCGGGCCAGGAGCACTTAACATGGAGATTGCTGGTGTGTCGGACCTACTTATGTTGCTATACTCCCTGACATTGCTGCCCTCCCTCTACCTCTCCCTGCTTACCCAGGGACCCCACTATCCTCTTGGTTTTTGCTTGACTCTCTCATCCACTGCCATCCTCTCCTCCATTTTATCCCTGCTCTATGTGCCACTAGACATACTCCCACTCACACTAACACACACACACTCACTGTCTCTTCCTTGTGTTCACACAGTTACTCTCTAGCATTACCCAACAATAAACTCTCCAAAGATGTGTAAACAAAATACAAAACAAAGTGACAAGGTGTATATATATATATATATATATATATATATATATATATATATATATATATATAAATATATTTATTACATAACATAAATACAATATACAGCAAATGAAAAATGCTGAAAAAATCAACGAGAAATGAAATGGAGGATTTGCAGGTTAAATTAAAAATATGGAGTAACGGGGAATGTGTGTATGTGAGTCTGTATGCATATATGTATATGTAATGCTATGTATGGTAGATTAGTGTAGTGCTGCATGTGCGGATGTATACATATGTATGGTAGATTAGTGTAGTGCTGCGTGTAAGGATGTATACATATGTATGGTAGATTAGTGTAGTGCTGCGTGTAAGGATGTATACATGTGTATGGTAGATTAGTGTAGTGCTGCATGTAAGGATGTATAAATGCAAAGCACCTCTCACCACTCAATCCATAAATCTCATGTCTCCTATCTATAGCGCTAACTTCCAACTCCTGAGCACTGTGCCCAAACTAGACAATCATACTACCAGACTTAACCCTTTCAGTGCCAGAAGGGTACGCAACACATTGCTTCACAATGCATTGTTTGTGTACCCCTCTGGCACTCAAAGGATTAAATTACACCTTCTTAAAGGGATAGTAATGTCAGAAAAAAAGTATTAACTATATGGTAGATACAATTAAAAGAGAGTACTTGCACTTATTCGTATCTCTCAGACCGTTATGGTTTGAGAGATATAGGAAAATAAAGTTCTCCTCTCTCTCCCCTTTCTGCTTGACGAACTGTAAAGCTGTCAGAAGCATATTGTGGTTCCTAGATCAGACGTGGCTCTTCAGCAGCACAGACATAGCGACACCTAAAAATAAATATTTCATTGGAACAGTCTACAACGTGTGCCTGGTTTGCAAGCACACGTTGTAGACCATTCTGATTAAGTACTTATCTTTAGATATAGTTATATCGGCGCTGCTGAAGAGCCGCATCTGGTCAAGTGACCAGAATCTGCTTCTGACAGCTTTACAGCTCATCAAGCAGAAAGGAGAGGGACCAGAGAACTTTATTTTCCTATATCTCTCACCATAATGGATAGAGTGATATGAATAAGTGCAAGTACTCTCTTTTAATTGTATCTACCATAAAGTTAATACTTTTTTCTGACGTTACTATCCCTTTAATCTTTCCTCCTTGCCCACTACACTTGCTCTATATGTTTTAGCTCATATAAAAAGGTACAATCACTAAAGTTTATTTTATTGCTCTACTCATTCATAACATATTGTGATTCACTTTGGCTGACAGGGTGGGCAGTGTGGAGGTGGACAATGTGGAGTTGGACAATGTGGGCAGTGTGGAGGTGGACAGTGTTGAGATGGACAATGTGGGCAGTGTGGAGGTGGGCAATTTGGGCAATGTGGGGCTGGACAGTGTTGTAATGGACAATGTGGGCAGTGTGGAGGTGGGCAATGTGGAGTTGGACAATGTGGGCAGTGTGGAGGTGGGCAATGTGGAGTTGGACAAGGTGGGAAGTGTGGAGGTGGGCAATTTGGGCAATGTGGGGCTGGACAGTGTTGTGATGGACAATGTGGGCAGTGTGGAGGTGGGCAATTTGGGCAATGTGGGGCTGGACAGTGTTGTGATGGACAATGTGGGCAGTGTGGAGGTGGGCAATGTGGAGTTGGACAAGGTGGGCAGTATGGAGGTGGGCAATTTGGAGTTGGACAATGTGGGCAGTGTGGAGGTGGACAATGTGAAGTTGGACAAGGTGGGCAATGTGGAGGTGGACAATGCGGGCAATGTGGGCAGGGACGTGCACAGACATTTTGGGGGGCAGGGGCTCAAATGAAAAAAAACGGCACTTCTCATAAGACAAAAATCCTTACACTGGCTCTGATATTGTTTTAATATAAAGAAGACTCGGCAAAAGACTTTTCAATAGACATTACAAACCCTTTAATGACTAGAAGAGTGTAGAGCTCGCTTCCTTTAAATTGATCTTTAAAGGGATAGTAATGTTTCAAAATAAAAGCAGCTCCAATTACTCTTCATAGTATTTGGGCCATGGAGAGTGTTATTTCAATACTGTCAGAGCTGTAGTTCAAGAGTAATTGAATGATAAAATATCCTCCTCCCGCTCCTTTTACTGATGTAACTGTTCACCTCAGAGCATAAAGGTGGTGTCCAGATGGCTTGCAGAGAAGGACAAATTTCAATTAGCATAAGGAAAAACCTGAAAAGCCTGTCAATGGTGGGGGGGCAGGGTTTTCATTGTTCTCACAATAAGAAGATTGTCCCTTGCTGTGAGCTGTCTGGTCTGTGGACCAGATTCCACATCTGAGGTGAGCAGTGTTACACTAGGTAAAAGGGACAGGAGGGGAAACTTTATCATTCAATTACTCTTGAACTACAACTCTGACAGCAATGAAATAACACTCTCTATGGCTGAAATACTATGAAGATTTATTGGAGCTGCTGTTTTTGTGAAACATTACTATTAGTGTTGAGCGAGCACCCTGAAGCTCGGGTGCTCGGATGCTCTGACCGAGCACCGCCGGAGGCTCAAGTGCTCGGCCGAGCACCCGAGCCCCATTGAATCCAATGGGGCGACACGAGCATTACACCAGGCACCCCCTGCTCTGATGAGGGGAGGGTGCCTGGTCAATGCCCCCCTTCATCTCCACAATGCCCCTCTTCCACAATGTCCCCCTTCCACAATGTCCCCCTTCCACAAAGTGCCCCTTCATCTCCGCAATGCCCCCTTCATCTCCGCAATGCCCCCTTCATCTCTGCAATGCCCCCTTCATCTCCGCAATGCCCCCTTCATCTCCGCAATGTCCCACTTCATCTCCGCAATGCCCCCTTCATCTCCGCAATGTCCCCCTTCCACAAAGTGCCCCTTCATCTCCGCAATGCCCCCTTCATCTCCGCAATGCCCCCTTCATCTCCGCAATGTCCCACTTCATCTCCGCAATGCCCCCTTCATCTCCGCAATGCCCCCTTCATCTCCGCAATGCCCCCTTCATCTCCGCAATGTCCCACTTCATCTCCACAATGTCCCCCTTCATCTCCGCAATGCCCCCTTCATCTCCGCAATGCCCCCTACCTCCAGTCCCTGGTGGTCCAGCGGAGCGTCTGCAAGATCTGTGCCTCCTCTGGCACAGATCCCTTCCACCCAAACATGGCGGGCGAGCACATGGCGGTACTCGTACGAGTACCGCCATGTGCCGAGCAGAGCGATGCTCGAGCCGATCCGAGCATCGGCCGAGCATGCTCGCTCAACACTAATTACTATCTCTTTATTTGAGTGTTGGTTCCCAATTTGTTCAATCCTATTTTTTTTTTATTTTTTTTTCATTCTTGCTAAGGAGAAATTAGCTTCTATAATGTTCACTCACGACGTCACCTTGGGGAATGATGTGGTACAGCTCTCTACCGCAGACTCTAAATCTTCGTCTCTTCCCCACCCTAGTTGTATTAAAGTGCCCATAATCAAGACATCTAAAAAAAATACCTCTGTAGCTGTGGGATCTATGCAGGTCAAGCGCTGACATGTTTGTTACGTAACACGATGATTGGCATCGCTCTCCCATTACATAGGCCTTTTAAATACAGCCCCCTATTCTTTTGTCCAGCCATGAAGAGAAAGCTCTGCACAGGGAGGGCTGAATGTACGAGCATAGGGGAGGGACAACTAAACTGTGCATTATATCTTGTACTGAGCAGAGCAGCCGGCAAGGCTAGAGTTTTAATTAAATATTTACATTACGATGTCGAAATGGAAAATAAAAAGCATTTTGAGGTTATCGTTACATTTGCAACCTATCAATGAGCGCTTTATTCTGGGTGAAAGCTCCACTTCGAATGCCATGCCCATCATAGGCGTGCTCATGGGGTGTGCCGGGTGTGCCCAGCACACCCTAATCGGCCCCGTGCACACCGGCCAGGAAGCTGGGTATTTTTTTTTTTTTTTTAATATATCTGACGCGAGGGAGCGCTGATTTAAACTACCAAGCGCTCCCTCACGGCATCTATGTGACAAGCCACAGAGAGACCCAGGTTCTGTAGTAATACAGAGCGCTGGGAGATGACATCATCTCCCAGCGCTCTGAATTACTGAGAGCAGTGCGCGGGAGCTTCAGCTCTGTGCCGAAGGAGGCACAGAGCTCCCTTATGGCACACCGCTAGACCACCAGGGACTGAAGGTAGGGGATGGAGGGGGTATTGTGGAGATGAATGGGGCATTGTGGAGATGAAGGGGCATTATGGAAGGGGGCAATGTGGAGCTGATGTCAATGTGAGGGCAAGTTGGAGTTGATGGGGCAAGCTGGAGCTGATGGGGGCAATGTGAGGGCAAGTTGGAGCTGATGGGGCAAGTTGGAGCTGATGGGGGCAAGTTGGAGGTGATGAGGGCAATGTGAGGGCAATTTGGAGCTGATGGGGATAAGATGGAGGTGATGGGGGAAGTCGGAGCTGAGGGCAATGTGGAGATTATGGGGGCAATGTTAGGGCAAGTTGGAGCTGATGGGGGCAAGTTGGAGCTGAGGGCAAGTTAGAGCTGATGGGGGCAATGTGAGGGCAAGTTGGAGCTGAGGGCAAGTTAGAGCTGATTGGGGCAATGTGAGGGCAAGTTGGAGCTGATGGGGGCAAGTTGGAGCTGATGGGGGCAATGTTAGGGCAAGTTGGAGCTGATGGGGGCAAGTTGGAGCTGATGAGGGCAATGTGAGGGCAAGTTGGAGCTGATGGGGCAAGTTGGAGCTGATGGGGGCAGTGTTAGGGCAAGTTGGAGCTGAGGGCAAGTTAGAGCTGATGGGGGCAATGTTAGGGCAAGTTGGAGCTGATGGGGGCAAGTTGGAGCTGAGGGCAAGTTAGAGCTGATGGGGCAATGTGAGGGCAAGTTGGAGCTGATGGGGGCAATGTAAGGGCAAGTTGGAGCTGATGGGGGCAAGTTGGAGCTGATGAGGGCAATGTGGGGGCAAGTTGGAGCTGATGAGGGCAATGTGAGGGCAAGTTGGAGCTGATGGGGCAAGTTGGAGCTGAGGGCAAGTTGGAGCTGATGGGGGCAGTGTTAGGGCAAGTTGGAGCTGAGGGCAAGTTGGAGCTGATGGGGGCAATGTGAGGGCAAGTTGGAGCTGATGGGGGCAAGCTGGAGCTGATGGGGGCAAGTTGGAGCTGATGGGGGCAATGTGAGGGCAAGTTGGAGCTGATGGGGGCAAGTTGGAGCTGATGGGGGCAAGTTGGAGGTGATGAGGGCAATGTGAGGGCAATTTGGAGCTGATGGGGATAAGATGGAGGTGATGGGGGAAGTCGGAGCTGAGGGCAATGTGGAGATTATGGGGGCAATGTTAGGGCAAGTTGGAGCTGATGGGGGCAAGTTGGAGCTGAGGGCAAGTTAGAGCTGATGGGGGCAATGTGAGGGCAAGTTGGAGCTGAGGGCAAGTTAGAGCTGATTGGGGCAATGTGAGGGCAAGTTGGAGCTGATGGGGGCAAGTTGGAGCTGATGGGGGCAATGTTAGGGCAAGTTGGAGCTGATGGGGGCAAGTTGGAGCTGATGAGGGCAATGTGAGGGCAAGTTGGAGCTGATGGGGCAAGTTGGAGCTGATGGGGGCAGTGTTAGGGCAAGTTGGAGCTGAGGGCAAGTTAGAGCTGATGGGGGCAATGTTAGGGCAAGTTGGAGCTGATGGGGGCAAGTTGGAGCTGAGGGCAAGTTAGAGCTGATGGGGCAATGTGAGGGCAAGTTGGAGCTGATGGGGGCAATGTGAGGGCAAGTTGGAGCTGATGGGGGCAAGTTGGAGCTGATGAGGGCAATGTGGGGGCAAGTTGGAGCTGATGAGGGCAATGTGAGGGCAAGCTGGAGCTGATGGGGCAAGTTGGAGCTGAGGGCAAGTTGGAGCTGATGGGGGCAATGTGAGGGCAAGTTGGAGCTGATGGGGGCAAGTTGGAGCTGATGGGGGCAATGTGAGGGCAAGTTGGAGGTGATGGGGCAACTCAGAGCTGAGGGCAATGTGGAGATTATGGGGGCAATGTTAGGGCAAGTTGGAGCTGATGAGGGCAATGTGAGGGCAAGTTGGAGCTGATGGGGGCAAGTCAGAGCTGAGGGCAATGTGGAGATTATGGGGGCAATGTTAGGGCAAGTTGGAGCTGATGGGGGCAATATGGAGCAGATGGGGGGCAATAATTTATTTAGCTAGCACACACACATATATATTACATACGCGCACGCACGTGTGTGTTTGTGCTTTTGGGTGCACACCCTAATGCAATTGGCTGCGCACACCTATGATGCCCATGGAGATGAACACAAACAGCTGCTGACAATTGTTTCAAACTGACGCAAGCAGAGTGCATGAGCCTACTTAAACATTTAAAGGGGAACGCTTCGCCTCCTTCAAAGTGATCCGTATTCGAGTGTTGGTTCCCAATATATGTTCCATCCTTTTATTTATTTATTTTTAATTGCTCTTGTTAAGGAGAAATTAGCCTCTGTAGTGTTCCCTCATGACGTCACTTCACAGCTCGTTGCTGTACAGCTCAGTACCGCAGGTTGTCAATCTTCACCTCTTCCCCTCCCTAGTTGTGTCTCGTTCCCACACCTCCTCTGATGGTAGAATCCTGGATGTGACCTGGCGTTCTCTCTTGTCAATGAGAGCACTTTATAGGATAAACTGGAGAAGTGATAAACTGGAGAAGTGATCTCCAGTTTATCACCTCTTTATCACACCTTAGTGGATAAACCCCATTATCTCAATCACCGTAAAATGCAGATCTCTTAAATAACCTTCTTCTCCTCAAAGCAGAATGTCCTAAATCAGAAATGGTAAGAAACAAGAGAAAACGTCATAGTATAGCATTTACTGTAAACATGTTTATTACACAAGGGGAAGTGTTGATATTAAAAACAACATTAAAAGAAATCTATCTCTGCCCCAATCAACCAATCCTTCCTTCTGATCACCAAATGGCAAGGTCCATAGTATTCCCACGTTCCATCTGCCTCCAGTTATTAACCCTTTGAGTGCCAGGGAGGTACACAACGCATTGCTCTGCATGGTCTAATATTTGTAAACTGGGAGTTTATGTAATGAACACCTGGGATGTCATTTCATTCATATTAGAATGTTCTAATGCTGTAATCTGAACATTTATTTAAAGGAGCAGTAAACTTTTTTTTCTGAAAATCTATATGTTATAAGGCTTATTCAGTCAAGTATAACAAGGGGACTCCCACTGCTGGCTGTTGTTTTATTCAAACATTATAATAGTTCAAACTTTCACAAAGTGATGAAGCTGTTACTATCGCATTCTATGGAAAACTGCAGTCAGAGACTCCCCTCACCCATAGAATGCAATAAAATAACTGTCCAAACAACAGGTGAAATGTAGGTAAACTTTCTGGACAACAACAGTTTAAACTGTAATAACTTTGGAATGATGTACAGTATTTCCATACCTGGGATCTCTCAGGATCTGCACTGGAGACACCAGATTTTTAGTATTAATTACCATGTTTTCAGGGACAGAGGCTTTTTATCCGACTAGTGACTTTCCTGATAGCTCTTACTTCTTCCTTTCCCCTTGACAGGTTTTTCCTTATGATCACTGAAGATTGTTCCTCTCTGCGACTCATCTGGACAGTCTTGCTGCTCTGAGGTGAGCAGTGTTACATCAGTAAAAGGGGCGGGAGGGGATACTTTATCATTCAATTACTCTGGAACTACAGCTCTGACAGTATTGAAATAACAATCTCCACGGCCCAAATACTATGAAGTTTAATTATAGCTGCTTTTTTTGTGAAACATCACTATCCCGTTAAGTGTCTCAAGGACACAAAAGGATAAAAATCAATTCACTGCAAATCCCCAAACTAGTCAGAAACAATGTGCAAAGCAAAAAAAGCTCTCCTTTAGTCAAATACATGCGAACTGTTCATAGTAATTTCTGCACCATTTACATAAAACAGGTCTGGTGGTATGAATAGTAAAAACATCCGTTAAAAGGGTAGTACAAAATCAAGACTCGCTAAAGACTCACGACTTCTGTCGACTCAGGACAAACTCCTTATCCCATCAACACATTTTGCGTGAATTCCGCATTGTCACGGAAGTCACTAGTCTTTATAGAGTCTTGATTATTGTACTACTTTTTTTTACCAGATGTTCTGAATACATTGATTTGTCTTTACTGTTCATACCACCGGACCTGTTTTTATTTCAGTTGTGCAGCAAATATTTGATCACTTCTCCTCCTTCCAAACCTGTTCTGCCCATTTCCCAGCCTAATCCCAGTTAAGCCCCACCCACCCAATAAAGCCTTGCCCACTTTTTGATGTGAATCGCCTCTAACGTAAGCGTCTCAGGGAGCTCCACTGGAGGACGTTCCTAAGTATCAGTATTTCTCTGCTATGGCAGAGCCTTCTTTTTCTCAAAAGGAAAAGCCCACCACTATGTGCTGTTTTCATAAAAATGTTTATTTGTTCTTTAATGATAACCTAGTATGTAACATTAATATTACAATGCTACAATGTTCGAAGTTGGAACATGCTTTAATGAGGACCTAGTATGTAACAATATTAATATTAGAATACTGGAATGTTCTAAGCTGGAACATGCTTTAATGAGAACCTAGAATGTAGCATTAAAGGGATAGTAATGTTTCACAATAAAAGCAGCTCCAATTAATCATCATAGTATTTGGGCCATGGAGAGTGTTATTTCACTACTGTCAGACTTGTAGTTCAAGAGTAATTGAATGATAAAGTATACCCCTCCCGCCCCTTTTACCTATTGTAAGCCGCCTCCCCTCAGATGCGGAATCTGGTCACTTGACCGGACAGCTCACAGAAAGGACAATCTTCTTACTGTGATCATAAGGAAAACCCTGCCCCGTTGCCAGGTTTTTTGAGTTTTTTTCTTATGATCACTGAAGATTGTCCCTCTCTGCGATCCATCCGGACAGTCTTGCTGCTCTGAAGTGAGCAGTGTTACATCAGTAAAAGGGGCGGGAGGGGGATACTTTATCATTCAATTACTCTTGAACTACAACTCTGACAGTACTGAAATAACACTCTCCATGACCCAAATGCTATAAAGATTAATTGGAGCTGCTTTTATTGTGAAACATTACTATCCCTTTAATAATAAGATGCTTGAATGCTCTAAGCTAGAACATGCTTTAATGAGAACCTAGTATGTAACATTAATATTAGAATACTGGAATTTCTAAGCTGGAACACACTGTAATGAGAACCTAGTATGTAAGAGCATTAATATTAAAATGCTGGATTGTTCTAAGCTGGAACATGCTTTAATAAGAACGTAGTATGTAGCATTAATAATGGAATACTGTCATATTCTAAGCTGGAACATGCTTTAATGAGAACATAGTATGTAGCATTAAAAATGGAATGCTAGAATGTTCTAAGATGGAACATGCTTTGATAAGAAACTAGAATGTAACATTAATATTAGAATAATGGAATATTCTAAGCTGGAACACACTGTAATGAGAACCTAGTATAATGCTGGAATGTTCTAAGCTGAAACATGCTTTAATGAGAACCTAGTATGTAACATTAATAATGGAATGCTGTAATATTCTCAGCTGGAACATGCTTTAATGAGAACCTAGTACGTAACATTAAAATTAGAATACTGGAATCTTCCTAGCTGGACCACACTGTAATGAGCATATAGTAATATGATACGTTATCACCTAGCTTGTTACTTATATGCTTACTTGTATACAGTTGATATAAATGAATATATATCAATAAACTTTAAATTTATATATTGAAAAGTACCATTTAAGTCCATGGGAATTTCTATTTCACTCCTGAGGTGCCGCTGGTTTGCTCCACTTCTTCTTAGTACATCATTTTTGCATGCCATTACGCCCAGTGATATGTTAACCCCACGTGTTGCACACATCCCTGTTGCTTAAGGAGTTAAATAATAATTTAATCTGTCCAAAACAGAGAATGGATAAACTTTGTTTTAGGGCCGTGGAGGAGGCGTTCTGGGTCAAACCGTTTGTACTATAGGGGGAACTAAAAATTCCCATTGGTTTAAATGAATATGTTTAAACCTTTGCACACTACAGGGGGTCTCCAGTGCATTGCTTTGCAATGCATTGGAGACCTCTCTAGCGTTCAGTGTGAGTTAAAGGAATAGTAATACTTCAAAATTACTATCCCTTATATTGAAGCCCTTGAAAAACTGTATTAAATGCCACCAGCGGCATCTCTCAAACCTTTATGGTTTGCGAGATAGCCGGTTTTAAACTTCGCTCCCCCCTGCTTCTCCCCTGATGTCAGAGTTCTTTCTGCAGCAGGGAAATCCGGTCCCGGGACCGACGGAGGCTCTTCAGCAGAGCCGAGATCTCATTACGGAAAACAACATTCTTCACTAAATGGTCTTCTATGTGTACTTGGTTACCAAGCACACGTAGAAGATTGTTTTAGTGAAGGATCGTTTCTTCTATAACGAGATCTGGCTCTGCTGAAGAGCCTCCGCTTGATTCAATGAACGGATTCCCCTGCTGCAGCAAGAATGCTGACATCAGCGGAGAGGCAGGGGGAAGCGAAGTTTAAATGCAGGGGAGGGCTGGCAACTTGTGGCCCAAGGGGCAAATTCAGTCAAGTGGCCGATTTCTATATCGCCCAGCCCACCCCCTTTTGTTAATTTTAAAACTGGCATTAATGTTGTGAAGTAAGGCAACTGATACCACAGAGCTTACAGCTGAAATGAGGCTACACTAGTGCGCTCCTACAAAACCTACAATTTAAGTAATGCTACACCAGTGATACTATAGAGCTTACAAGGGAATGGGTTATGCTACTAGTGTAGCTCCATTTGGATTGTTCCATTGTGGTGTCATTTGTGTAGCTCCATTTCAATTGTAAGCTCTGTGTTATCACTAGTGTAGCTCCATTTACAGCAGCAATTGGGAGATTTATTGAGGAGCAGTGGCCCACCAGCCCAGACATATGACCGGCTCAGGGGGCAATTGCCCCCCCCCGGCCAACCCTCCCCTGTATAAGGTTTGAGAGACGCTGCTGGTGGCATTTAATTCAGTTTTTCAAGGGCTTCAATATAAGGAATAGTAATTTTGAAGTATTACTAGCCCTTTAAAATCCCCATTTAATTTTTTGGAAATTTTAGCTCTCCCCTATAGTGCAGATGGGTAGTCTAATGAGAACAAATTCTCTCTCTGCTCCAAGCCATTTATTCTTTACTACATCAGCGATTTGCCAAAGGATAAAATGTTCATTATCCATTCTCTGTGTTCATTTAACTTGGTTATACCTAAAATAATATCTTCAGATGGACGGACAGGTTGAAAAGCTTCTTCATGGCAGGTAAGTGAAAGCAGGAGACTTTAATCTTTCCAGGGGAACTTAAAAATAGTATCTTTCTGATATTTGATTCTGTTTTTGCTGACTATTGTCCCATTAACCTTTTTGTTATGAAGTTTTGCATTGATTTACTGTTTGGTGCAGTCTCCTTTTTGTATGGATTAATTCCATTAACTACGATGTACAGACGTTAGTTGTCTCAAAATTTAATCTATTGATTACGTAGATTCACATTTCAAATTGAAACCTAGTACATGTTATCCTAATGTGATCTTTAACCCCTTGGATGGTACTGCATTACTTTGCAATGAGGTCAGGACCTTTCTAGCATTCAGAGGTTAAAGTGAACCTTAGGATGTATATGGTATTCGATCCATTAAATGGACAGTAATGCTTAATAAGTCTAAAAATATATGTTGTATGTTTTATCCCCCTGCGTAAAACAAGAGTACTCCCACTGCTGAAAGGTGTTGTGTTCAAAAGATATTACAGCTCAAACTTGTATCAAACTTGTATCACAGTTACACTTCCTCCTCTACCAGCTTGTATCTGTATGTCACCCATCCTATACTTAGATTGTAAGCTCTGCGGGGCAGGGACCTCGTATCCTAATGTATACTCACCTGTTGTTCCCCTTTTGACTGCCTATATAAGCACTTAATCACCACACTTATTGTACCCCTACTATATTAAATGTAATCTGTAAAGTGCCAAGTACACCGGTTGGTGCTATATAAATAAAAATATACAATACAATACAATACAGTGGCCTGAAATTATACAGTGGCGCTGTTGCTACACCATCCTATGGAGATTTATGGTCAAGTGACCAGAGCTGTCCATAGGATGGTGTAACAACAGCGCCACTGTACAATTTCAGGCCACTCTGATACTGCACCTAAAAAAAATTCACGTTTGAGCTGTAATAACTTTTGACTAAAACACCTCTTAGCAGTGAGAGTAACCTTGTTTAACTCAAGAATATAAACCCTGTAATATATATTTTTAATATTAAGTATTACTATCCCTTTAAAAATAAAATAACAATAGTGAGATATATTTATGTTTAGTTATTTGACAGTTTATGTAAATTAAACAATTTAAGCAAATTTTGCAGGGAGTGACAGAGTTAGTAGGGAGAACACTGTAGATTATTAGCAACTGGCTGGACTAGAATTCAGGTGGGAGGGAGAGCAGAGTGGAATGTTAGTATTGGACTTGCAGACAGTAGCAGGTGAGGAGAGCAGTGTGGAATGTTAGTCTGGGACTTGCAGACAGTAGCAGGTGAGAAGGAGAACAGTGTGGAATGTTAGTATGGGACTTGTAGACAGTAGCAGGTGAGGAGAGTAGTGTGGAATGTTAGTATGGGACTTGTAGACAGTAGCAGGTGAGGAGAGCAGTGTGGAATGTTAGTATGGGACTTGCAGACAGTAGCAGGTGAGGAGAGTAGTGTGGAATGTTAGTATGGGACTTGTAGACAGTAGCAGGTGAGGAGAGCAGTGTGGAATGTTAGTATGGGACTTGTAGACAGTAGCAGGTGAGGAGAGCAGTGTGGAATGTTAGTCTGGGACTTGAAGACAGTAGCAGGTGAGGAGAGCAGTGTGGAATGTTAGTATGAGACTTGCAGACAGTAGCAGGTGAGGAGAGCAGTGTGGAATGTTAGTCTGGGACTTGAAGACAGTAGCAGGTGAGGAGAGCAGTGTGGAATGTTAGTCTGGGACTTGAAGACAGTAGCAGGTGAGAATGAGAGCAGTGTGGAATGTTAGTATGGGACTTGCGGACAGTAGCAGGTGAGGTGAGCAGTGTGAAATGTTAGTATGGGACTTGTAGACAGTAGCAGGTGAGGTGAGCAGTGTGAAATGTTAGTATGGGACTTGCAGACAGTAGCAGGTGAGGAGAGCAGTGTGGAATGTTAGTATGGGACTTGTAGACAGTAGCAGTTGAGGAGAGCAGTGTGAAATGTTAGTATGGGACTTGCAGACAGTAGCAGGTGAGGAGAGCAGTGTGGAATGTTAGTATGAGACTTGTAGACAGTAGCAGGTGAGAAGAGCAATGTGGAATGTTAGTATGAGACTTGCAGACACTAGCAGGTGAGGAGAGCAGTGTAGAATGTTAGTCTGGGACTTGCAGACAGTAGCAGGTGAGAATGAGAGAAGTGTGGAATGTTAGTATGGGACTTGCAGACAGTAGCAGGTGAGGTGAGCAGTCTGAAATGTTAGTATGGGACTTGCAGACAGTAGCAGGTGAGGAGAGCAGTGTGGAATGTTAGTATGGGACTTGCAGACTGTAGCAGGTGAGGAGAGCAGTGTGAAATGTTAGTATGGGACTTGCAGACAGTAGCAGGTGAGGAGAGCAGTGTGGAATGTTAGTATGGGACTTGCAGACAGTAGCAGGTGAGGAGAGCAGTGTGGAATGTTAGTATGAGACTTGCAGACTGTAGCAGGTGAGGAGAGCAGTGTGGAATGTTAGTATCTCTCTGACAGTGTCAGGTCGGAAGAAGAGAAATGTGGAATATTAGTATCTTGCATTAATTGACAAATAAAGATAAAGATCTCATAAACTATTTTTTTAATCAAGAAAGAATGGCCAACATACCATCAAGGAAAATGTGAAAGTTCTTTCAAAGTCATATACGTTGTTACAAGGTGTTAATTCATCTTTAATCTTCCAGAGGTACCGTAATGTTTCAGTTTGTAACATGTGTGCCCACATTCCTGAGATATTTAGTCATATGAAAAAGAAAGTACACCCTCTGTGAATTCTATGGTTTTACATATCAGGACATAATAACAATCATTTGTTCCTTTGCAGGTCTAAAAAAAAGGTAAATACTAGTGATGATCGAGCACCCCGATGCTCGGGTGTTCGGGTGCTCTGGCCGAGCGCCCCCGGAGGCTCGAGTGCTCGGCCGAGCACCCGAGCCCCATTGAAGTCAATGGGAGGACTCGAGCATTACACCAGGCACCCCCTGCTCTGATGAGGGGAGGGTGCCTGGTTCATAGGAAAAGGGCAGAAAATGATGGAAACACCACAGAAATGGTTCAGGGACAGCATAGGGAGGATGTCTGGATGCATCTTGGACTCCAACGTCGCTGCTGGGAACGATGTTTCGCCCGTAGTACGCCATTTTTACAGACTGACCGTAAAACACACAAAAAGGAAGATAAAAACTAATCTGCGGCTAGGCACACTAAACAATATGTGACGTTAATCTGCGGCTAGGCACACTAAACAATATGTGACGCTAATCTGCGGCTAGGCACACGAAACAGAATGTGACGCTAATCTGTGGCTAGGCACACGAAACAGAATGTGACGCTAATCTGCGGCTAGGCACAGTGAACGGAATATGTGACGTTAATTTGTGAATTTGCACACTAAACAATATGTGACGTTAATCTGCGGCTAGGCACACTAAACAATATGTGACGCTAATCTGCGGCTAGGCACACTAAACAATATGTGACGCTAATCTGCGGCTAGGCACACTAAACAATATGTGACGTTAATCTGCGGCTAGGCACACTAAACAATATGTGACGCTAATCTGCGGCTAGGCACACGAAACAGAATGTGACGCTAATCTGCGGCTAGGCACACGAAACAGAATGTGACGCTAATCTGCGGCTAGGCACAGTGAACGGAATATGTGATGTTAAATTGTGAATTTGCACACTAAACAGAATGTGACAATAATCTATGGCTAGGCACACGTTTAAAATGGCCCTTTTTGTCTCTGCGTTGTAAAATCATTGGCCCTGTGCACCTAACAGAATATGTCAGCTTGTCACTGCACTGTGAAATATTTGTCCCTGTGCACCTAGTACAATGTCACCTTAGAACATGTCCCCCCCCAAAAAAAAATTAAATTCTGCCACCCCCAAAAAAAATTAAATGCTGCCCCCACACACAACAGTCCTAAAAAGGACTTTTGGGTCTTGAAAGAGTTTCAACAATTTTATTCTCCCTACACTGACTTCCTGTGCATCTAGTATTATATGTCACCTTAGAAATATCCCCCCCACAAAAAAAAGGAAATTGTGCCCCCCCAAACAAAATATAAATGCTGCCCCAACACACAACAGTCCTAAAAAGGACTTTTGGGTCTTGAAAGAGTTCCAACAATTTTATTCTCCCTACACTGACTTTCCCTGCCTAAGCGCATCTCTCCCTGGCTAAGAATGAGCCAAACTCGCGCGTCGGGTGCTATACAGCACCCGATCACGGGTTCTGGCCAGCCAATCAGTGTAATGCCAGCAGCCAACATGGCTGCTGGCATTACACTGATGTCAGAGCCTCCCCGCACGTTTATTGGCTGCGCAGCAGCCGCAAAACGTGCGGGGAGGAGACCCGAACATGGCAGGCGAGCACATGCGGTACTCGTACGAGTACCGCCATGTGCCGAGCAGAGCGATGCTCGAACCGAACCGAGCTTTGGCCGAGCATGCTCGCTCATCACTAGTAAATACAACCTCAGATGAACAACACACAAAAAGATTATTCAAAAGTGGAAAACATTCAAGACAGTTGCCAATCTTCCCAGGAGTGGACGTCCCAGCAAATTCACTCCAAGGTCAGACCGTGCAGTGCTCAGAGAAACTGCAAAAAACCCAAGAGTTACATTTCAGACTCTACAGGCCTCAGTTAGCATGTTAAATATTAAAGTTCATGACAGTACAGTTAGAAAAAGACTGAACTGGTATAGTCTGTTTGGAAGAACATGGCAGCATGGCTTAGGTTTGCAAAGTTGCATCTGAACAAACCACAAGACTTCTAGAACAATGTCCTTTGGACAGATGAGACCAAAGTGGAGATGTTTGGACATCATGCACAGAGGCATGTTTGCCAAAAAACAAACACAATATATCAGCACACACACCTCATACCAGGTGATGATTTGGTCTTGTTTTGCAGCCACAGGACCTGGGAACCTTGCAATCATTGAGTTGACTATGAACTCCTCTGTATATCAAAGTATTCTAGAGACAAATGTGAGGCCATATGCCCGACAGCTAAAGCTTGGAAGAAATTGGGTCATGCAAAAGGACAATGATCCCAAGCACACCAGCAAATCTTCAACAGAATGGCTGAAAAAGAAAAGAATCAAGGTGTTGCAATGGCCCATTCAAAGTCCAGACCTCAACCCGATTGAAATGCAGTGGTGGGACCTTAAGAGACCTTTACATAAACAAATGCCCTCAAACTTCAATGAACTGAATCAACTTTGTAAAGAAGAATGGGACACAATTCCTCTACAACGATGTGAGAGACTGATAAAGTCATACAGAACATGATTACTTCAAGTTATTGCTGCTAAAGGTGGTTCTACAAGCTACTGGATCATAAGGTGTACTTAGTCTTTCACACATGGCTTCTCCATTTTGGCTTTATTTTTGTTAAATAAATCAGGACACAGTGTAATATGTTGTGTTGTTTTTCATCTTAAGTTCTATTTACCTCTTTTTTAGACCTGCTAAGGAACAGATGATTGTTATTATGCCCTGATTTGTAAAACCATACAATTCAAAGAGGGTGTACTTTCTTTTTCACGTGACTGTAGGTATAAAGCCAAGATCCATGCATGTGCAGCATATTTTTAGAGTGAAGGAATATTGGACAATTCATGTGCATACGCAGAGCAGTTTTGGCACATCCAGTCAGGGGTGTAACTATATGAGATGCAGAGGGCGAAGTTGAAGGACAATAGGGTCACACAACACACCCTTTAATACAAATTCATACCTGTTACAGATATTTATCACCCTTAAGAAGAGGATAACAAATATAATTTCCATGTTTAAATCTAAAATCCTTTTAAAAAGTCCATTGATTGTCTTTTCATTTTACTATAGTCATAGAGAAGCACTGAGCTTCTCAACATTAGCCAAACACACATCGGACACATCATGGGGCCACTTTTCAGGACATATCGATCACCAATCAGTAATCAGTGGCTCTGTCATTTTGATGGCAGTAGCTGTGCTTAATTAGGAATATATTTAACCCTTTGTGTGCTAAATTCTAACTAAATTAAACTTTTAACTTTTTGAATACCAGAAAGGTCTCCATTGCATTGGAAAACACTGCAGGATTTAACAAGTTTAAGCTCCTTTGAATCAATATGAATCTGAGGAATTTTGATTAACATTTTTTAGATTAACAATGCCCTCTAGTGGTTACATTTCAAGTCATCATTCTGTTGCATTCTGTGGGAGAGGTGAGTCACTGACAAACAGTTCTCCATAGTATGTAATGGAAAGTTACTTCCTGTCAGTTTGAATTTTCAGTAAGTAATGATGTTTTTACTCGCTTCCTGAATATTTGAACAGTTCTAACTTAGAATAAAACAATTTCTAACAGACGGAGCCCCCTTATTTTATGCAGCAGAAAAAGCCCTATAATATGTAGGTTTTCATTAAAATTGTTTACTACTCCTTTAAACCAAAACTGTTCAGTACAACAAACACTCTTGTAGCTAAAATGTAAATGTAATCCTGAAGTGTAAAGCAGATTTTCAGAGCTGCAACATAGCGTTTTTGTTCCAAGTACTAGCACTGAGGTCTTTATGGAGAAGAATTTTATGAATAGGCCGGGTTTCATTAGAGAGCAGGCCCCATCTGGACACTAGTACAACTCAATTTGATCTCATTCATTTCTCCTTTGTCCCTCTCACTTTACAACAGATTTCTGAAAATTTTAGACAGCCACTAGGGCAAATGCTTAATGTTCTAAATTACTATTAAAATACATCAGGCAATATGTGAAAACAATATTTCAGCAATCTTTGTTAAGGTATCATTTCATCGAGACCTTTAGATCCTGAGAGCAGAGGCCGAAGACTTCTCCAAACGTTGTTTTGTTAGGTTAAAATATCTGCACAGAGTGCAGCTGAGCTATATCAATAGGATCACAAGAGTGCCAGAGCCTTTCACCATCTCTTTTGATGCTACAATAGAAAGAGGCCATGGATACAGAATGTAGCCATATTGTTCTTTATTTTAATTTAAAAAAAGGGCACAGAAGACTTGATCTGTAGGATTTGATTAAAAATCCAACCTGGGGAAAAATAGATTGCTGTCGTTTGATAAAAAATAAAAAGCCTGTGGATAGAAGTGGGAGATAAGAGAGTGGGAGAGTGAGTTCAGTGGGCTGTCGGACTAACAGGAACCAGAGCAATACTGAAACAGACCAACTACACTATAGGGGACACGTGGAAGGTCAACAAACTCCCACTGATTTAAATGGGGCTCTTAACCCACTAAATGCCAGAGAGAGGTCACAATGCATTACACAGCAATGCGTTGGAGACAGGGCTGGTGCAAGGATTTTTGTCACCCTATGCAAAACCTAATTTTGCTGCCCCTTGGCTCCGCACCTTGTGTCCTACCCCTTTATGCCCCGCCCCTGTATGTGTTTAAGTGTCAGTGTGTTTGTGTGTTCCCTAGATGTGTATAAGTGTCAATTTGTGTGTGTTCTCTATATGTGTGTGTCAGTGTATGTCCCTGTATGTATATAAGTGTGTCAGTGTGTGTGAGTCTCTGTAAGGATATCAGTATATATGTGTGTGTGCTTCTCTATATGTGTATCATTGTGTCAGAGTGTATGTTCTCTATATGTGTATCAGTGTGCCAATGTGTATGCTCATCTGTATGTGTATCAGTGTGTCTGCTTATGTCTGTGTATCAGTGTGTTAGTGTGTTTGACTCCCCCTGACTCTTTATCCCCTCTTGAACCCCCATTTTGACTCTCTCCCCCCATTTGACTTTATCCCCCTCTAGTTTTGACTGACCCTCTTTTGCCTCTTTTCTCCCCCTCTTGACACCCCCCTTTCCTCATTTTCCTCCTCTTACCTCTTGACTTCTCCATGATGTCTCCAGTCTCTTTTCCCCCACTGCCCACATTGAGAGCATCCTGGACCATGTGATACGCGGTGACGCAGACGTGGTGCATGCTGGGGGTTTCTTCATCTTTCTGGGCACCACTATCAAACTTGTTCTGAGGACAGTGCAGGTTTAAAACTGACATCCAGACAGATGAAGAAACACCAAGTATGCACCGTGTCTGTCTAGCTGCGTGTCACTGCTGTCAAAGTCGGGCAAGCTAACATTTTCTGGGCTCCCCCTGTTATGCCACTGACTAGGGCAGTAAGTGGTGAGCGGGGGCCCAGCCCAGGACCCACTGCGCCCCCAGAGAATGTGCACCCTAGGCCAGCGCCTACCTCGCCTATAGGTGGCTCCGGCCCTGGTTGGAGACCTCTCTAGTATTCAAGAGGTTAAAATCCCCATTTAAATCAATGGGAAATGTTTTTTATCCCCTAGACTGCAGCTGGTTTGACCCACAATTGTTCATTTTAGTACATTCAGTCTCATTGCCTTCTGCTGGCAAATGATCATATAATACAATGAGTTAACACTTTGAGTGCCAGAGGGGTATGTAACGCATTGCAAAGCAATGCATTGCGTAACCCTCTGGAGCTCAAAGGGTTAATTACCCCTTTGGTGTTCAAGTAATGTCATTTTAATGCACAGAAACCAGTGTAATCTGGAAGTGCGTGTGCCAGTCGGTCACATTGTTCTAGAGACATCTCCAGCTCTAGCATCCAGTGACTTAAAGGGGAACTGTGTCTGAGATTTAAGTTGTTTTTAATTCATAACACATTTATTTACCTTTATACAGCACTCAGTTCTATCTATCTATCTATCTATCTATCTATCTATCTATCTACTATCTGTCTGTCTGTCTATCTATCAATATATATGTCTGTCTGTCTATCTACTATCTATCTACTATATGTCTGTTTATCTATCTATCTATCTATCTATCTATCTATCTATCTACTATATGTCTGTTTATCTATCTATCTATCTACTATTTGTCTGTCTAGCTGTCTGTCTATCTATCTATCTATCTATCTATCTATTTATCTAGCTATATATCTATCTATTATATGTCTGTCTATCTATCTATGTATCTGTCTATCTATCTATCTATCTATCTATCTATCTATCTATTTATCTACTATATGTCTACCTGTCTATCTATCTAGCTATCCATCTATTATCTATCTATCTATCTATCTATCTACTATCTGTCTATCTATCTATCTATCTATCTATCTATCTATCTATCTATCTATCTATCTATCTGTCTGTCTGTCTGTCTGTCTGTCTGTCTATCTATACTATCTATCTATCTATCTATCTATCTATCTATCTATCTATCTATCTATCTATCTGTCTGTCTGTCTGTCTGTCTGTCTATACTATCTATCTATCTATCTATCTATCTATCTATCTATCTATCTATCTATTTATCTATCTACTATCTGTCTATCTATCTCTCTATCTATCTATCCATCTATCTACTATCTATCTATCTATCTATCTATCTATCTATCTGTCAGGGGAGGGCTGGCCTGGGGGGCAAGGGGGCAATTGTCCCCCAGGCTGGTCATGAATTTGGGCCAGTGGGCCACTGCCTCACTCAATTTTCCATTTGCTGCTGTAAATAGAGTAAACAGAATTTAAGGAGCTACACGAGTATTGTAGCTCCATTTCAGTTGTAAGCTTTGTGGTATCACTAGTGTAGATCCATTTCAGTTGTAAGCTCTGTGGTATCACTAGTGTTGCTCCATTTCAGTTGTAAGCTCTGTGGTATCACTAGTGTTGCTCCATTTCAGTTGTAAGCTCTGTGGTATCACTAGTGTAGATCCATTTCAGTTGTAAGCTCTGTGGTATCACTAGTATAGCCCCATTTCAGTTGTAAGCTCTGTGGTATCACTAGTGTAGATCCATTTCAGTTGTAAGCTCTGTGGTATCACTAGTGTAGATCCATTTCAGTTGTAAGCTCTGTGGTATCACTCGTGTTGCTCCATTTCAGTTGTAAGTTCTGTGATATCACTAGTGTAGATCCATTTCAATTGTCATCTCTGTGATATCAATAGATTTAATAGAGTTATAAGCTCTGAGGTATCACTTGACTTAATGCATAACATTAATGCCAGTTATAACATTAACAAAAGGGGTTGGGCTGGGACATTGGGCTGGAGCGGTAATAGAAAAAGGCCACTTAATTGTACTTGCCCCCCAGGCCAAAAGTTGCCAGCCCTCCCTTGCTATCTATCTATCTATCTATCTATCTATCTATCTATCTATCTATCTATCTATCTATCTATCTATCTACCTGTCTGTCTCTACAGCTGCAGCAAAATCAGCAATCTCTCTCCCACCGGAAACAGACTAACCAAATTAATCCTATAATATAAAAGTCTAGATGTATGTTTGTCCGATGCAGTAATGTGCAGTAGACAGTGCCTGAATGCAGGCATGTTGGCCCATGTACACAGGGTTTTACACTAGTCAGGAAATCTTCTCCTTCATGAGCATGAGATCAGAAACACCCAAACTGTGTAAGAATGCCTGGTCTTTGGTATGTGTAGTAACTGTGTTTATGAGGACTTGTCCAACTTTTATGGTCTAATGAATACTTTCCATATTCCACATTCTAATATGGAACAATTCCAGAGAAAACTATCTGCCCTATAGATAAGAATAAAGATTCATACTTCATAAAAGTAAAGTGGATTATTCCTCAGTAAAGCAACTGTACCAGAAGGACCAAATAAAAATTCCTGTTCAATTCAATTGGTCTTTTAACTCCTTGAATGCTATAGAGGTCTCAGATGCATTGCAAGCAATGCATGGGAATGTAGGATTTTTTATTTGTCCCCTTTGGTGCAATTGATTTACTCCAGAATAACTCCTACTTTTTAAAAGATCGGCCAAAATTCCCAGTCCCATTCTAATGGCGTGCGTAGCAAAAATAGACAGGTGCTAGATCCCACACTGCTTATATCTGACTGCACAGACAGAGTGGGGATAAAGCATTTGGGGGCACATTATAAAAATAAAGACGGTAGGCGATATTCCTCAAAGACACTCCAAATGTCTCTTCACAATGGCACTATCATGATAATAACATTGCCCCCCAATATATTTCTAACCTAGCGATATGCAAGGTCTTACTGTCTTTAAGCTCAATAAGTCCAGGTTATTGATTGGTTTGCAAGCACACATAGAAGACCTTATCAGTGAAAGATTTCTTTGTCAATAACGTGATCTCAGCTCTGCTGCAGAGCCGCCGCTTGTTCAGGGACAGCATTCCCGTGCAGTCAGCTAGAGCGCTGACGTCAGGGGAGGGGGGACTTTGAAAGAGGATATCTCTCAAACCATAAAGGTTTGAGAGATGCCTCTGGGGTCATTTAATTTGGTTTTTAAGGGCTACAGGATGCTTTATAGTTAAATTTAAGTCATCTCCCAGCGCTATGTATTACTAGAGCAGAGCGCTGAGTGGGAGATCAGCTAAACGGCTGCTGCGGGTGAGGGGGTCGCAGGGGGCAGCCGGGCCCCTGGAACGATGGGCCCGGTCACAGGTGCGACCCCTGCGACCCCTATTGTTACGCCACTGGGTGCAACACCTAGCTGCACTGTTATTGTCTCCAACATATGAGTCACTCAGCAGCTAAATTAGAATGGTTGGACAGTCTGCACCTGAAACAAAGTTCTGGTTCAGTCCAATACTGTTTTACAGGACTTTGATACTATATCGTACCCTGTTATGTTGCAGGGGCCATAAGGAAAGTGTGAACAGTGAATTTAAGAGTCATGGGGGGAGGTGCACTAAGGTGTGATAAACAGGAGGTGACTTGTCCAGTGATATATTTTCTCCAATTCCTATGTTATTCTATGTTATTTTATCACCTCTTTATCACCCCTTAGTCTTCTCTTTACTGTAGATAACATCAAGCAATGCTTTCGCAAGAGCCATTTTTATGACTGAGTCAAATTCTACATAATTGTGACACTGACAATATAAAGTGCCCAGCTGATAGATAAATAACAATGACACACACACAATATATATATTATATGGATTACTTCAAGTGATAGTAATGTTTCACAAAAACAGCAGCCCCAATTAATCTTCATAGCATTTGAGCCATAGATAGTGTTATTTCACTACTGTCAGAGTTGTGATTCAAGAGTAACTGAATGATAAAGTTTCCCCTCCCGCCCCTTTTACCTAGTGTAAGCCATCTCTTCTCAGATGTGGAATGCAGTCCATAGACCAGACAGATAACAGCAGGGGACAATCTTCTTCCTATGAGAACAATGAAAGCCCTGCCCCCCTTGACAAGTTTTTCAGGTTTTTCCCTTATCTTAATTGAAGATTGTCCCTCTCTGCAGTCTACCTGTGCACCTCCCTTCTGCTCTGGCTGAGCAGTGTTACATCAGTAAAAGGGACGGGAGGGGGATACTTTGTCACTGAATTACTCTTGAACTACAACTCTGACAGTATTGAAATAACGCTATCTATGGCCCAAATACTATGATGATTAATTAGACCTGCTTTTATTATGAAACATTACTATCCCTTTAAAGATGGACAATTAATGGACATATGTAACAGAATGGAGCAGACCACTGGTCATCTTATTGTAGATATAGAATTTTAGTAGCTGTTTTGATCAATTTAAATGTGACCTTTGTTTTATTTGTGAATTAAATAAAGTTACATTTTATTTTAGTCTTGTTTGGAAATTGCACTCAATCGTTTTGAATTTAAATTATTTCCATATCATGGTGCTTCTACCTTTGAACAGGTGTTAGTGAAGAGGTGGTTAACTGCTTCACTGGGGGGAGCAGGCTTTCTTAAATATAAATAACAGACATTTGTCGGCACATGACGAGTCAGAGGAAAGGTTATGGTGCAGAAGTAGTCAAACAGAGCAGAGGTTGTATAATGAGGGAGCAGAGATGAGACATGATAAGGCTGAGTAGGTGTCTTATATATTGGAGGAAAATATTGCATAGAATACAGTTTCATCTTTTTTGCTAACCTCAATAAATTTCCCATGAGAACTTTGCCAGTTTCTGCCTGTACCCCCGGAATCCCACGTGGGTTAGGGTCCATATGTGTGGTTCTGTGGCTATTAGTATGGCTTCTATGTCTGCCAGTGTAGTGGGACAATGCTGGGGGCTCAGTATGTGTGCTTCTATGTCAGTGGTGAGAAACATGAGGCCATCCTAATGTTACCAAATTACAATGGCTGTTGGGGATTGAAGGGAGTTGTAGTTGAGCAGCAGTTGGAGGGACTCATGTTGCCCATCGATATGGCTCCTGTGCAGTGGGATAAGGCCTGGTGTTCAGTATGTGTGAGTCTATGGCTATTATGTGACAAGGCTGGGGGTCAGTATGTGTTGTTCAATTGCTACCAGTGCACTGTGGCAAGGTTGAGGGTACAGACTGGTTCTATTTATACCATCGGAGAAGTTTTGGGGGGATAAGTATATGTGGTTCTATGGCTACCAGTGCAGAGGGACAAGGCTGGAGGGGTTAGTACCGTAAATTCTCAGGTACAATACGCACCTGTGTATAATACGCAGGTGTATATTATACCCAAAATTTAGGGGGAAACAAGAGTGCCTATGTATAATACACACCCTTGTTTTCCCCCTTACGAAAAAAAAATGTATGGCTGTCAGTATCGTCCCTCCCTCCCCCAGTGCTATCCGCTTTCCAAATACAGCTTTCTATGTTCCACTGAGCTACCTGTTGCAACCAAAAGAAGAGAAGGCAATCTCTATCTGTGTAAATTTTCTAAGCGGGCGGCATGCTTGCATTTGCAGCCCACTTCCTTCAATGGGCTTGCAGGACCTTCCCCCTCCAGCCAATGGTAATGCCCTCATTGCCTTCTCTTCTTTTGGCTGCAACAGGGAGATCAGTGGAACATAGTAAGTTTAATTTGGAAAGCGGATAGCGCCAGGGGAGGGAGGGACGATACTGACAGCCAAAAAAAAAAAATTAGTAAAAAATACACCCCCCTCACTTCACATAGGTGAAATGGGACAAAATAGTGCATATTATACCCGAGATTTTACGGTGTGTGCGGTTCTATGGTTACCAGTACACTGGGACAATGAGGAAAAAAGGAGTATAACTGCATTTTTTGTGGGAATTCCCACAGAAAGTACAATGTTCTGTTTCTTACATTTTTCTCTTTTTTAGGAAAATGTGTTCACCCATCGCTACACCCAGGGTCACTATGAACAACAGACCTGGCTCTACAGGACCTGGTTCTTACACAATCAGAAACAAAAGTGAAGGGCAGGCATAGTTAAGTAGAGTTGAGGTCTTATTATCAGGGACAGGAACGTGCACAGACATTTTGGGGGGAAGGGGCTCAAATGAATAATAAGGGCACTTCTCATAATTATTTATTCAAAATATATATTTAAAAAAAGGGCACGGGGGTACTTTGTACAAAAAGGGCAGGTGCTCAAGCCCCGCTTGGTGTCTATGTGTGCACGTGCCTGATTAGGGAGTGGAAGTCTGATGTGTTCAGGCTGAGTGGGAGTCATATGTCGAAAAGAGAAATAATCCTAGTCAAACTAAGAAGTGTTCTTATATCTAGGAGCAGACAGCAGGCATTGTCAGGTTCAGCACACAGAAGAAAATCAGTAGCATATGCTAAGAAATGCTAGATCTTACCATAACGTGGCAAAAGGAGGTGCACAAGGCTGGCTTATACAGGAATTCAGAGTAACACAAGAAGGTTTCCAAAGATACTAGACTGCAGCATATACTTAATCGTGGTAACATTAAACTGACAAGAATCATTGTCCAACATCCAAAAGCTGCTGTCTCCCTTGCCAAGAGTCAGAGGCTTAAATTCTGACAATGAGCCTTTTCATTGGTGTTGTCATACTGAATTATAAATAAAAACATAGAATTTGACGACAGATAAGAACCATTCGGCCCATCTAGTCGCCCATTTTCCCACTGTAAAAACCTCAAACCTTATTTGGTCCTTGGTCTTATGTTCAGGACAGCCTTATGCCTATCCCATGCATGCTTACATTCTGTCACTGTATTAACTTCTATCACTTCTGCTGGTAGGATATTTTACTTATCTACTACCCCTCAGTGAACTAAAACTTTCTTAAATTACATCTAAACCTGTGACCCTCTAGTTTTAGACTATAGTCTCTTGGCCTAACATTTTTACTCCTTTGAAATGTACTTCTCTCCTGCACTTTGTTGAATCCCTTCATGTATTTGAACGTGTCTATCATATCTCCTCTCTCTCTTCTCTCCTCCAAGCGATACATGTTCAGATCCTTTAGTCTATCCTGATATGTCTATTCCTGTAAACCAGTCACTATTTGTAGTAGCTATAAGTAGCCTTTTTTAGCGGTAGCATTGTTCCCAATGATATAGGGTAAAAAGAAAATGCATTGAAGTATATAGCCTTTTCTCACAAATTTAGAATAGCATTTCAATATAAAAGTGCATAAACAAATAATTTTACTTACTTTAATTAGACATTAGAAGTAATTGTACTTTTTTATTAAAATGCAGTTTTCTTCTAAGAAATCTCATCACAGGAAGAGCGCAGATAACCAATCCTCTAGGAGCTTGTTATTTCGTAATTAGCTGTATTACAAGACAGTGATTTTTTTTTATAAGTACATTTTATAAATTGTTACAATATAACAGAATGTGTTGCAGGAAATAGGGATGAAGCCAGTTGATTGTAGGTGGTTTATGAAACTTTTTTTTATAGCAGACATTACTTTCGGATCTTCGGAGAATCCATTTAATGGTTTCCATTATCTACAGATATTAAAACTTCTCTAGATCTCAGTACGGCACAGTATGTCTTGATGCACAGCGTTGGATTAATCAGCGATGCTCTTGGGCGACCATCTCTTTTCCTGAATTAGCAGCAAACTGTGAATTGTGCATATTTTAATGTCTCTACCCTTCCTGCTTTGCCAGCTGCTCATATGTGAAGATGTTTGTTTCTCTCACAGAAGAAACATTTGGATTATAACCAATAACAGCTACCAAGGTTTTTTTTTCTTCAAGAATATTAGTGTCTTTAGTTTTATCTAGGGAGAAAAGCACATGTACTACAGACACAACTCTTCTTTACTGCAGAAGGAATATTTATCTCCAATGCAGGTAAATTCTTTAAGACAGAGGCAGTCAATCTTTGAAGCTTCCACTGTTGGGCATCCAAACTTCCATCACCCTCAACCAGTCGTAGTCTCCAATAATTGGAAATCTAAATGTTAATTACCATTGCTATAACCCTTTCAGTGTCAGAGTCTTGGAGAATCTTTTGTACACTGCAGGCCAGACACATTTTCAGCATTTTTGCTATCCATCTGTTTAGGTTAAGGACCGCGGGGTCCAGGAGTGGGATGCACCGGAGGACCAAGCCAATTTTTTTTGTGGGTGTGTTTGGAGAGCCAATACGTGTGAGTGATCACACATGTACCGGCTCTCCACGGGAGAGGCTGAAACTGACTGCTCCAATGTCAGCAGTCAGTTTTAGTCTCTCTCAGTGATCACAGCTTGCCTTGTAGGCATAATGGGATACGAAAAAGTCATGACGTTAATACAGGAACCATCACAACAGTTCTGGCACGTCATTGGGAATTAATGGGTTAAAGGGATAGTAATGTCAGAAAAAAGTATTAACTATATGGTAGATACAATTAAAAGAGAGTACTTGCACTTATTTGTATCTCTCAAACCGTTATGGTTTGAGAGATATAGGGAAATAAAGTTCTCCGCTCCCTCCCCTTTCTGCTTGACGAGCTGTAAAGCTGTCAGAAGCAGATTCTGGTTACTTGACCAGATGTGGCTCTTCAGCAGCACCGATATAACGATATCTAAAGACAAATACTTCATTTAGAACGGTCTACAAAGTCTGCCTGGGTTGCAAGCACACTTTGTAGACTGTTCCAATTATGTATTTATTTCTAAATAGCGTGATTTCAGCTCTGCTGAAGAGCCTCTGTCTGGTCAAATGACTGGAATCTGCAGCTGTCAGCTAGATGGCAGACTTGACTGAAACAGCCAGGAAAAGGTAACTTTAGCAAGTTATATCTCTCAAAACATAAAGATTTGAGAGATAAGACTTACATAGATGTTAACCTTTTTTTTAATGTCTACAATATTAAATCAACTTAAAATTAAACAATTAAGAATCACTGATATATGAAAAAAACATTAGTTAGCAGTTTCCCTTGCTTGAAGATCAATCTCCAGTCAAGGGACACATAATAGTAGTGGGGGTGTCCAAGTTTTTTCAGTCGTCAGTCACATGATCAGAAAGCCATACTGTCGAGGCCCGCTTCATTTTTTTACTGACATTAGTTATATAGATAGTATTGTTTTGTGCCACATGGTATAGTACCTTGTAGGAATCATTTGTCTTGTATTAAGAATTTTTATTGAAGATTTTGTAATACAATTCAAACATGAAGTACAATGAAAAAATAAATTGTACATAGAAAGTTACCTTTAAAAATATACCATACCAAGCTTAGTTACATGTACATTAATCAGTTATAAGGAATAACAAGTCATAGAGTAAAACACATATTTAAAGGGATAGTAATGTTTCATAATAAAAGCAGCTCTAATTAATCATCATAGTATTTGGACTTTGGAGAGTGTTATTTCAGTTCTGTCAGAGTTGTAGTTCAAGAGTAATTGAATGACAAAGTATCCCCCTCCTGCCCCTTTTACTGATGTAACACTGCTCAGCCAGATCAGAAGGGAAGTGTCCAGGTAGACTGCAGAGAGGGACAATCTTCAATTAAGATAAGGGAAAAACCTGAAAAGCTTGTCAAGGGGGGCAGGGATTTCATTGTTCTCATAGGAAGAAGATTGTCCCCTTCTGTTATCTGTCTGGTCTATGGACTGCATTCCACATCTGAGAAGAGATGGCTTACACTAGGTAAAAGGGGCTGGAGGGGAAACTTTGCTTGTGAATATCTCTCAAACCATAAAGGTTTGAGAGATAAGACTTATATCGTTCTTCATGTTTTTTTAATGCCTACAAAATAAAATAAAGTTAAAACGAAGTATTATTATCCCTTTAAAAAATAAATCCTATATAATAATTCTCTAAAATGTGTGTAATGCCGCAGTCATGCGCAGTATAGACTGCCTGCGCTGCGGCTGATACATAGCTGGACCCGTGACCGGCTGGCAGTGGCACTGTGGCCTGTTTAACGGGCTACTCAACTAGTAAATAAATAAATAAACAGTATACCTACTATGAAGTATTTTAGGAGAACAAACCAGAATGTGGTATATACTCTATGACCGCAAATATCCCCTGTAAAAAGGAGAAATAGTTGATGAAGCCATTATAATTGAGCTTAAAAAAACAATAAGAAAAAAAAGTTGCTAAGTTTGATTATAGAAAAAAACATACTAAGTAAAAACAAGAGAAAGAGAAATAAAAATAAGCATATATTGGAAAAAAATACAATTATATAGATAAAGGAGAAAAGAAGAAAAAGATGAGAAAATAAATCATGAACATTAAAAAAAAAAGTCACTAGAACCCATGAGGGCAATGCCGCCGATAAATATATATAAACTAGATATTCATGCAAATAACGTCTGATGTCAGAGAGCCAAAACGAACTCACCTTGAGGTCACCTACTGAAAAAACTATAATATTATCATTATTCCAACCGCGCATATAAGACATCAACTAATGTCTCATCAACCATGATTGCCAATCACTTTCAAAAGTGGACTTGTAGGGATCATTTGACTTCCATTCTATATATATATATATATATATATATATATATATATATATATACTCTATGGGGCCCTAGGCAGCAACCCAAATTGGGGCCCCCTACCCCCCACCGGACCATACTAATACTATACTGGCATCTTTTATTTATACACTATCTAAATAACGTCTTTCTAGTAATTCCAGTTAGAAAAATAATGCACCGCAAGTCTCAAAATGATACACTTGACAAGAAGAAGACATACAGTATAACTAGGGATACCACCGATATCCAATCGACTGGGCCGATCGGTGTTAATAACTTACTGTATTAGATACTCATTCAGTGCCAGGAGGTTTTCAAGGACACTAAAATTAACTTTTATTTATTAGTAATAGTTAAAAAGAAAAAAACATAAATGATAGAAAACAGAGTTCTAGTTAGAGAACCAATTTATACACAGGTAATCTACAATCTGAGTGGTCATTGTGGTATCTTTTTAAATTTAAGGTTTTTCTTTTCAACTATTCTATATTATAATTCGCTAAGGATGTTTGTCAAAAGCCGTCATGCGCAGTAGAGGAGGGGAGTGGGAGGAACAGACAGGGAAGGAGGAGAAGTATGAGGGGAGTGGGAGGAACAGACAGGGAAGGAGGAGAAGAATGAGGGGAGTGGGAGGAACAGACAGGGAAGGAGGAGAAGTATGAGGGGAGTGGGAGGAACAGACTGGGAAGGCGGAGAAGTAGGCGGGGAGTGGGAGGAACAGACTGGGAAGGAGGAGAAGTAGGAGGGGAGTGGGAGGAACAGACAGGGAAGGAGGAGAAGTATGTGGGGAGTGGGAGGAACAGACAGGGAAGGAGGAGAAGTATGTGGGGAGTGGGAAGAATAGACAGGGAAGGAGAAGTATGAGGGGAGTGGGAGGAACAGACAGGGAAGGAGGAGAAGTATGAAGGGAGTGGGAGGAACAGACAGGGAAGGAGAAGTATGAGGGGAGTGGGAGGAACAGACGGAAGGAAAAGTATGAGGGGAGTGGGACGAACAGACGGAAGGAAAAGTATGCGGGGAGTGGGAGGAACAGACGGAAGGAAAAGTATGAAGGGAGTGGGAGGAACAGACAGGGAAGGAGAAGAAATCTTAGTACATAGGCTCCATAAAATAACATAGGAATTGGAGAAGTGATGTCACGGGAGAAGTTGTCTTCATTTTATCACCTTTTTATCACCGCTTAGTGAATCTCCCCCTTGGTCTCCTATCCAAACCGTTTGGATGAATTTTTCAGTGTGTGTACGTGCATGTATGTATATATATATAAATCCTATGTAATAATTAGCTAAAACATGTGTAACGACGCAGTCATGCACAGTAGAGACTGCCCGCGCCACTAAGGAGCGTTCAGCTCTGTATCAGCCACGGAGCGGGCAGTCTCTACTGAGCATGACTGCACCACGACCGGCTGGCACTGTATCAGCCGCAGCGCGGGCAGGGCAGTCTCTACTGAGCATAACTGCACCATGACTGGCTGGCACTGTATTAGTCGCGGCGTGGGCAATCTCTACTGAGCATGACTGGCAGTGGCACTGTGACCCATGTAACGGGCTCTTCAACTAGTCTATATATAAAATGTAATTGTCTATAACTTTGAGTGCCAAGAAGGTATCCAATGCATAGCGCTGCAGTTCATTAGATATCTCTCTGACACTCAGATGGATATAATGTATTCACGTGCTTTGGAATCACTAACCCTCTTTTCCTAACATGAATGATTTTCATCTCTCTCATTCCCTCCTTTTAGTAGTTTTTATTTTCTATCTGTAGATCAGATGAGTTGTTTTTTGGAGATGATGCACATCCCAAATGTATTTTGCTTGAACGTTTATTTTTCAGCCCAGAGCCGTCAATTAAATATGTAACTTATGAAACGGAGACTGCATCTTTAAGAAGAGATTTAAGAACAAAATAAAGAATTGTCTGTCAGTGAAAAAAAATGAAAAATGACAGTTACGTCTCTAAATGGATGAGCTGAAAAATACATGTCCAGCCTCGCTGGTACCCAGAGGTATAAAAGCCAATGATAGCCTTCTCAACTGCTTAACAGATAATGCATGTGCTGTTTTGATGCAAGTAATGTGTTTTTTACTTCTCTCTGTCTGGGAGGAATGAATCAGATATGAGGAATGCTGGAACACGATTCTCGACCCATTGCCTTTGATTAAGTGCCTGAACAAGAAGGTCCTGGGACTTGCAATAATACTAATGGTGCATAAAACACTATAAAAATACTATGCCTACTTATCTAATCAGATTTTTTTTTTTGTAGCAACAAACTCCTGAATGTAACACGTCCACGTCTAGTATAAAAGAAATATATAATAAATAAAGGATACATCAATATTCACTGTCATTTCTCATGAATGAGACATTCATTTATATGGAGTTCCAGTGGATGGCCATTGTAATTCAGCTTAAGGGCATCTGCTCTGTGTTGTACTCAACATTAACCAGTTCTGAATACCAGAATGCACAATTAGACAGCAACTCAATCAGTGGTCTGTTTACGGGATTTGCAGTTTTTAGAAGAAAGAAAAGAAAGAAAGAAAGAAAGAAAGAAAGAAAGAAAGAAAGAAAGAAAGAAAGAAAAAGAAAGAAAGAAAGAAAAAAATAATTATTGTTTAGGGAAGGGGTCCATATATGCATTCATAATATTTCTAATGGTTTCCAAATCACGGCTACAATGATGGCCGGATCCTTTCCATTGCTATACTGTTGTGCAATACTGTCAGAATGTCAGAAAAAAAAGTATTAACTATATTAACTTTACTTTCCTATATCTCTCACACCATAAAACGGTTTGAGAGATACAAATAAGTGCAAGTACTCTCTTTTAATTGTATCTACCATATAGTTAATACTTTTTTCTGACATTACTATACCTTTAAAGGGATAGTAATGTTTCATAATAAAAGCAGCTCTAATTAATCATCATAGTATTTGGACTTTGGAGAGTGTTATTTCAATTCTGTCAGAGTTGTAATTCAAGAGTAATTCAATGACAAAGTATCCCCCTCCCGCCCCTTTTACTGATGTAACATTGCTCAGCCAGATCAGAAGGGAGGTGCCCAGGTAGACTGCAGTGAGGGACAATCTTCAATTAAGATAAGGGAAAAACCTGAAAAACTTGTCAAGAGTGGGGCAGGACTTTCATTGTTCTCATAGGAAGAAGATTGTCCCCTTCTGTTATCTGTCTGGTCTATGGACTGCATTCCACATCTGAGAAGAGATGTCTTACACTAGGTAAAAGGGGCGGGAGGGGAAACTTTACTTGTGAATATCTCTCAAACCATAAAGGTTTGAGAGATAAGACTTATATTGTTCTTCATGTTTTTTAATGCCTACAAAATAAAATAAAGATAAAACGTATTACTATCCCTTTAAAGACTACAGTGTATGGCTCAGACTTAACTCTGAATGCACTTGACAACCTGTGGCTCTCCAGTCAACCCATGCATTCATAATTATAAAGAAAAAAGTCAGACTTGGATTATTTTCTCCTTTAACCCTTTGAGTTACAGAAAAGGTAGCCAATGCATTGAGCTGCTATGCATGAGATAGCTCTCGGGCACTCAGAGGGTTAACCTGTAACAATTCTTTTGAAAGCTGATAATATAGAATCAAACCGCTTATAACAAACTGTTCATTGGTTAAGGGCTCTGCAATAAAAAAAATAATCATTAAACTACAGTCATTTTGCACATCCAATTACTCAGTAACTCTTTGAGTGCCAGATGCAAATGACAGCTCTCAGACTTTCAAAGGGTTAAAGAAATGATCACTTTATTATACTTCCATTTATTATATTTTGTCATTAGTATTACTTTAAAAATAGACAAGATACGAAGAAATCTCTGTATGGATCTTTAAAGATTTGACACATTTTATTATATATCTCTCAGATCCAAAGCCATTCATGAAAATAATTAGTAAACAGTGTTAACCCTATATCCCTATATCTTAATACATATCTGTGTGGTGAGGCTCCTTGGCGTGAACAGAACCGTGTGTTCTTGACTGGTGATGGAAAAACACTCCAGAATGGACTGATCAAGGTGTTTATTGCAACACAGTAATACAGCATGGGACACTGGAGTATGGGTTAACCCTTTGAGTCCCAGAGAGGTACTCAACGCATTGCAAAGCAATGCGTTGCGTACCCCTCTGGCACTCAAAGGGTTAAGCTTGTACTCACCCCATAAAACCCAAAGAATATCTATCACATTCACATCCAACCCAGGAATACTTTCTATAGTTCTGGATCCTGCTCTCTGATTTTTTTTCTCAGCTATTTCCCCTGGAAGTCCGGTGCCCAATCTCCACCCAGCAGAGATCTGAATCAGCCAATGAGGAGACTGCCGACAAGACTCCCAGTGGAAGTCCTGCAAACACTCTCAATGCAAACTAAGATTAACCCCATTTTCCCCTTCCCTACTGTGTTATCCAGACAATCCTGTCACCACTGATGACCCCTTGGAGTCGGAGTCATTGTCCTGAAGACTAATGTATGTGCAAAGAGACAATATTACCTCTGTTTACATGCAGACTGTGTGATGCTTTGCATAGAAATCTGTAATCTGATTGCTCCAATCAGCTAGCCTTGTCTCCAACACTGGCCATGATGCTGAATCTGGGTCCACTGCTCCAGTGACTAGGGAGGCATTTAAAGGGATAGTAATACTTCGTTTTAACTTTATTTTATTTTGTAGGCAATAAAAAAACATGAAGAATGATATGTCTTATCTCTCAAACCTTTATGGTTTGAGAGATATTCACAAGCAAAGTTTCCCCTCCCGCCCCTTTTACCTAGTGTAAGCCATCTCTTCTCAGATGTGGAATGCAGTCCATAGACCAGACAGATAACAGCAGGGGACAATATTCTTTGTATGAAAAGAATGAAAGCCCTGCCCCCCTTGACAAGTTTTTTCAGGTATTTCCCTTATCTTAATTGAAGATTGTCCCTCTCTGCAGTCTACCTGGGCACCTCCCTTCTGAGCTGGCTGAACGGGGGGGGGGGTTACTTTGCTTGTGAATATCTCTTAAACCATAAAGGTTTGAGAGATAAGACTTATATCGTTCTTCATGTTTTTTTAATGCCTACAAAATAAAATAAAGATAAAACAAAGTATTACTATCCCTTTAAGTAAGGATAGTCACTGGTTTGTCTACACTATGCCTGGGGAGCAGGATCTCTTAGGGCATCTAGCAGCAAAGAGTACTTGCACTGAGCTTACCCCTTACTGGATAAATGACCTACTCTCCTCCACCTCTTACACCAATATGTAGACAATGATCAACTTTTTTTTTTTTTAATTCAGCTTTATTTGTTGTCCAAATATGAAATAATACTCTATTAGTAATCATATGTCTGTGCATACAGTCCAAAGATTATATGTATTGTACTTACAAACCTTTATTTGTTGCTGGCACATTCTGACACTTTATGCTAATTAGTTTCTGTGTTGGGCCAGTACTACCGCACACTGTGTTATGAATGAACCTAGGCCGAGCTGGGGAGTTTCTAATATTACAAAGAGCTGTTAGTTTGGGCTGGAACATAACTCATTTGCACACTGAGCAGGGAATTAACATAAAGGGCCACACTGTGCCTAAAGGATTTCTCAAAAATGATTTATTTTACAGTACAGTACACTCTACTAATAAAATACAGAGGTTGATTTTAATGCTCTATAAAACAACATTTGTCTTGTGATTGGTTACAGGTCTGATTCCTGGATGATGTCCCCAGTCAAAGAATTACACAGACATAACATGTTCAAGAGGCTGACAATAATAAGGTAATTGATGACCTGAAGAGCAACACCAGTGGGAGAGGCATTAAGGTTTGATAAAGGTTCTTCTCAGCAATACCATGGTGAATTTGACCCAATGTTAATGTGACTACTTCCCATATGCATTAATGGGCAATAGCTGTCAATGCTGTTGGTGCTCACAGAAACAAATTTGCCTCCCTGACCCAGTTGAATTATACACGAACTCACCTGTACCATTAGCATATTGGAATAAAGTTCTTCATATTTCACAGTTCACTGGTTGCAGACACTTTTTGGGAATACCTTTATGTGTTCAAAAAGAAAAAGGCAAATGGTCTACCACAGCACGGACTATACAACTGCTCCACTGAGCTAATTCTGGTCATTACTAACCCAGTGCAGTGAACATCCTTGCTCTCCGAAGCTCAGAATAGGCTCTGAACCCATTAATCTGCATAGTATTTGGGCTGTGGAGAGTGTTATTTCAATACTGTCAGAGTTGTAGTACAAGAGTAATTGAATGATAAAGTATCCCCCTCCTGCACCTTCTACTGATGTAACACTGCTCACCTCAGAGCAGCAAGACAGATCGCATCAAGGGACAATCTTCAGTGAGCATCAGGAAAAACCTGCCCTCCTTTGACAAGGGGGTAGAGTTTTCCTCATGCTCACAGTAAGAAGATTGTCCCTTGCTGCGAGCTGTCTGGTTAAAGGACCAGATTCCACATCTGACGGGAGGTGGCTTACACTAGGTAAAAGGGACGGGAGGGGATACTTTATCATTCAATTACTCAAACTACAACTCGGACAGTATTGAAGTAATGCTCTCCATGGCCCAAATACTATGAAGATTAATCAGAGCTGTTTTTTTGTGAAACATTACTATCCCTTTAAGGAAAACAATGCTATAAGATTCATCAAGCCATCATCTTTGTCTGCAGGGATGTGATTCCTCTTTCTCTCTAAGGAGTATTAACCCCTGTGCTACTGCATTCACTACCTGTGTCTTAATAAGTCCACAGTAAAGAATAAGTATCCTCTGCCATTGATTGCTGAACTTTGAACAGTTCAGAGAAACCTGGACATCCGGGGGGATTACAACTGCATTCAGATAAAATGACACAAAAAGAGACACTATTAAAGGGATAGTAATGCTTCGTTTTATCTTTATTTTATTTTGTAGACATTAAAAAAACATGAAGAACGATATAAGTCTTATCTTTCAAACCTTTATGGTTTAAGAGATATTCACAAGCAAAGTATCCCCCCCCCGTTCAGCCAGAGCAGAAGGGAGATGCCCAGGTAGACTGCAGAGAGGAACAATCTTCAATTAAGATAAGGGAAAAACCTGAAAAACTTGTCAAGGTGGGCAGGGCTTTCATTGTTCTCATAGGAAGAAGATTGTCCCCTGCTGTTATCTGTCTGGTCTATGGACTGGATTCCACATCTGAGAAGACATGGCTTACACTAGGTAAAAGGGGCGGGAGGGGAAACTTTGCTTGTGAATATCTCTCAAACCATAAAGGTTTGAGAGATAAGACATATCGTTCTTCATGTTTTTTTTAATGCCTACAAAATAAAATAAAGATAAAATTAAGTATTACTATCCCTTTAAGCACCAGATTTGGCCATTATGATTACCAAGTTATGTTGCTTGGGCTCTGTAGTTTGCCAGCTGCCTGTGAATGATACCTTTTAGGATATGTTGCTGTCACATGTCATGCTTTATCTTGATGACATCCTGCCTACTTCTTGGACTTACATCAGCATCAAGAAATTGTAAAGGATATCAATGCCTTAGAGAGAAATTCTTGTGCATTAAATCAGAAATAAATGGATCCCAAAGCAGTTTCAGCGGTCACTCATTGGTCTTTGCCCTGATATTTCAAAGGCATTCAGCTGTTCCCTGGGCTTTGCTAATTACTATCATGAATAAAAATGTATAACTTATTAAAGGTCAACATTCCCATTAGTGCCTTCACTAGGAAGGGGGCTAATCCCTCACTTTGGTCATCGGAAGCCCAAGCAGCCTTTGAGAAGTTAAAAATGAGGAGGTTTGGCTTTCAATTGGATCTGCCACCTGCACTGAGGATTCCCAACTCTTTCCGTATTCCACTTCTAAAACCATTTGAGAATAACCAGTTTCACTGATCTAATTGTCCTCCTGCTCCAGTGGTGATTAATGGACAGGAAGAATTTGTGTCTGGTCCAGAAGAAGGTTGCTGGGTACCAGCTTTGGGCTTCCCTGCCCGCACCTGTGAATTCCATTGCACTCATCCAGAGAAGTCTGATTCCCTGGAGGGCTTACAATGATGGGGGGGTCTAGTGTCATATTCCTCCTTTACTGATATTTCTTCATGCACATGTGCGTACTTGTGAATAAGGGTTTATCGCCCTTTTGTTCTTAGAGTTGCATTCCAGCACACGTTATTGTCACAGCTCCCTATTTCATTTCCCATTTGCCACTGCCAGGCTGCCTTTACCTGCCTGTCTCTGAATTTGGCTGTTGAATTCTTTCATGTCTACTGACCTTGGCTAGTATTCAATTTCAATCCAGATCCACCTGGGGCAGCTTTGGCTAGTTTCTGGCTATGATCCTGTGTAGCCTGCCCTGACATGACATGACTTTCTTCAAACTACAATTCCTGGTTTATGTTTTGCCTATACATTCCTGTTCTGAGTTTAATGTTCTCTCCTACCACTCGACATGTAGATGTACTCATTTGGATCTGGTCCTGGCTCATCTGGGACAAGACATTTGACTTTGAGGTTAACACAGCTTGTTGCTGCAACAAGAGTACATAAACAGCTGACTGACTTATCTACCATAACGCCCTAGCATTGTCTCAAGCCACCTAGTAGCAGAGACTCCTCTCCTTCCTCAGCATTTCCACCCTCTCCTTCCATGGTCCTACGTTTTGCTTTGTTTGGGCATTGTTACACTCAGTAGGTTCTAGTCGCATCCTGGATTTGATCTGCAACAGGGGAGGGTTGGCCTGGGGGGCAGGGGGCAATTGGCCCCTGGGCCAGTCATATGTCTGGGCTGGTGGGCCACTCCCTCTTTTTGCTGCAAATGTAGCTACAGTAGTGATACCACAGAGCTTACAATTGAAATTGAGCTACAATCCAAGTGGAGCTACACTAGTAACATAACCAGTTTCTCTTGTAAGCTCTATGGTATCACTAGTGTAGCTTTACTTAAATTGTAAGCTCTATGGTATCACTAGTGCAGCTTTACTTACATTGTAAGCTCTACGGTATCACTAGTGTAGCTTTACTTACATTGTAAGCTCTATGGTATCACTAGTGTAGCTTTACTTAAATTGTAAGCTCTATGGTATCACTAGTGTACTTTACTTAAATTGTAAGCTCTGTAGTTGCACCAGTGTAACCCCATTTCAATTGCAAGCTTCTTGGTATTGTCTTACTTCACAACACTAACCCTTTGAGTGACAGAGGGGTATGCTGTGTGGCATACCCCTCTGAAACTCAAAGGGTTAACAGCAATTTTAAAAATTAAGAAAAGAGGGTGGGCTGGGACAGAGGGCTGGAACGATAATAAAATCGGGCCACTCGATTGTAGCTGCCCTCCAGGCCACAAATTGTCAGCCCTCCCCTGATCTGCAAGTTGTTCAAACACCAAAAATGATGATCAGAAGTGTTTTTTTTAGCAATGAATAATGCCTAAATGATGTAACATAACCTATGGATGCTATGTAAAAATACAAATATTATTATTACATCTACTTGTATCATAAAGTAATAACTAAGTGTAGATTGTTTGAAGGAGGTTAATATCTTCCACTTAATTAGACATGGTTTATTTCAGATATAAGGACGCACTTGCCGGCAGCCATAGTCTTTGATCTCAGCCCTGTGGCTCCTTCCTATTGCTTCATTATGCTTCATTAGTGATCCTGTGCAACGTTACCACTTCTAACTTTGTGATACATTTTATTGCTCTCAGCAAGTTGAAGACTGTCCAGCTGTTCTGTCATTTATTGTAAATGACTGCAAAATTCTACAACTCTGTAATATGATGTTTAGTGTAAATCAAACTCCTCTTGTCATGTTGATAGCTTGTGTTAGTCTAATGTATTTTATATTACACACCACCCTTATGTCCTGCAGCTTCCTCATATGGGCTATTACTCTGTCACTGCAGAATCATCGTACAAAGGACATTAACTGTAATTATAGAAGACAGTAAAATCAAGAAAACAAACTGACTCTGTTAACACCAAGACAAAGCTTTCCATGTCAATCTAATTAAATAGCTGAGATACTGGTGTTAGAGTTATATAGCTTTATCATGGCAAGGTGTAGAGGATGGCTAATGATGGCTATTTTTTCTGTTCATGTCACATAAAGGGTCAAACAACCATGCAATGGAGACACTCTCATTCAAGATGTTAAAAACCCTATTTAAATCAATAGGAATTAGTAGAGATTCCTATCAGACTCTCCCCCAGCCTTCAGATCTTCTGACGCTCCCTGAAAACTCACCTCTTCAGGGAAGCCTATCAATTGCCTCCATAAGAATTATCACCAAGATTCACCCCTTGCCTGGACCACTGCACTCACTAGCACTTCTCACTCCCACCCACTGACTGGCATGTGGCAGGAGGCACTTACACCCAATAGCACTTACTCCTTCTGTGTCCAACCTACCTTCCTCTAGACTGTAAGCTCTAACGAGCAGGGCCCTCTGATGCTTCTGTTCTCCACATTTGATTGTACTATTTAATACCTCTTTATGTCTATTCTCTACTGTAAAGCGCTGCGGAATTTGTTGGTGCTATATAAATAAAGATTAATAATAATAAGATTTCTTCCTTCCTTCTCCATTCTGTTTTCATTTGTCTTATCCACTCACCGTACCCTCTCTCAGTCCTGTTGTCAGAACATATACTCTCTCACATTCTCTGGTCCCTTTCTCCCAGACTCCTGCTCATTTTACTGTAATGCTCATTTTCTGTAATCTACTCTCCTGCTCCCTGGGCCTGCTCTCCATTTTAGTCCCTTCTCACTCTCCTTTCACCCTTCCCTTCACTCCCAACCATTGCCCACTGTCCTAAGAACTCTCCAACTCTCACCCTCTCCTAAGATACTGGCCTAGCTTGTTCGGTATCCTTCTGAAAAGTAGCACACCGCATTGCGCGACTCAAAATGTCACATTTCTTTGGCTGTCTGCTTGCAAATGATGCATTCACAATGTCGCTTGTCAAACAATAGCACATTCATCTTGTTCCTCCCTCATCTCTTCCCCCCCTTCCCCCTGACCCTCCACAATTTGTTCCAGTGTTGGATGGATGGGGAAATTGATGCTTGAGAACAATTTCAATCTGTTTTATCATCTGTATAGAACTCTATTTCAGCCCTTTCCTATACCATTCAATCCGAGGATCCATATCACCATGGATTTTTATAGTGGAATTACCTTGATCCCAAGGGAAGACAACCATCTTTGTTGTGGTAGACTGATTCTCTCCACAGGCTCACTTCATCCCTCTGAAAATGTCACTTCCTCAGAAGAATTGACCTAAGTTTTCATTACGGAAACCATCTCCATCAAATGCTACCACACAAAATTGCAGGGGAGGGCTGGCAATTTGTGGCCCAGGGGGCAAATACATTCAAGTGGCCCATTTCTATTATCGTTCCAGGCCACTGTTCCAGCCCACCCCCTTTTGTTAATTTTAAAATTGGCATTAATGTTGTGATGTAAGTCACGTGATACTACATAGCCTACAGTTGAAATGGGGCTACACTACTGTGCCACTACAAAGCTTACAATTTAAGTAAAGCTTATCTAGTGATACTATAGAGCTTACAAGTGAAATGGTTTATACTACTAGTGTAGCTCCATTTAGATTGTACCTCTGTGGTATCACTAGGGTAGCTCCATTCACAGCAGCATTCAGGAGATTTAGTGAGATGCAGTGGCCTTCCAGCCCAGACATATTACCAGCCCAGGGGGCAGTTGCCTCCCTGCCCCCCAGGCCAGCCCTCCCCTGCCAAATTGTTTCATAAAGGGTGTCAGAATTCATTTCTAAATCCTTAAAATCATTCTCTGGCCACTTTGGGATCAATCGCCACTTCTCATCTTCATTTCATCCCCAGACCAATGGACAGGGAGAAAGAACAGACCAAACATTACGACAGTTCCTCTGGGCGGTGGTGAATGAGCAGCAGTCTGTGTTGAGCTCCTGCCTATGAAAGAATTTGCTTTTAAAGGGATAGTAATACTTCGTTTTAACTTTATTTTATTTTGTAGGCATTAAAAAAACATGAAGAATGATATAAGTCTTATCTCTCAAACCTTTATGGTTTATGAGATATTCACAAGCAAAGTTTCCCCTCCCGCCCCTTTTACCTAGTGTAAGCCATCTCTTCTCAGATGTGGAATCCAGTCCATAGACTGGACAGATAACAGAAGGGGACACTCTTATTCCTATGAAAACAATGAAATCCCTGCCCCCCTTGACCAGCTTTTCAGGTTTTTCTGTTATCTTAATAGAAGATTGTCCCTCTCTGCAGTCTACCTGGGCAGCTCCCTTCTGATCTGGCTGAAAAGTGTTACATCAGTAAAAGGGGCGGGAGGGGGATACTTTGCTTGTGAATATCTCTTAAACCATAAAGGTTTGAGAGATAAGACTTATATCATTCTTCATGTTTTTTTAATGCCTACAAAATAAAATAAAGTTAAAACAAAGTATTACTATCCCTTTAACACCTGTCATCTAAGCTTTGTTTTGGGATGCTGTGCTTGCAGATACTGTAACAGCTTTAAAAAAAGGTACAGATACCTATCTAGCACAGAACAATAATACTGAGATTATCACAGTTGACTTCAAAGCAGATGGGATGTTGATTCAGGGGAATATCTGAATTTTGTTACCCACTTGGAGCTTAATTATTAATGGCTTCAATGGAGTGTTTTGTGTTTGTTTGTTTTTGTCTTCCTCTAGATTGGCAGAGGTGATTTGGCATGGATTGGACTTGATGCATGTTACTGTGTTACTATGTAACTAACATTTTTCAATTCCCTTATCACTTTTGTTGCATGTAGCTGTACTACATATTTTAGATGAGGCCTTAACAAGGATTTATGAAGAGATATAATTATATTCCATTCCTATGCATTTGTTCCCCTTTTTATACATGATAGTAAACTATTGGCTGTTGCAGTGGCTGAGTGACACTTCATACTGTTGTGAAGTCTTTCTCTAACAAGGTTTATTCAAGTAGTTTCCCATCTGTGGAATGCTTATTTCTGCAACCTTATTCAAAACCTTACCTTTATCTATATTAAACCTCATTTGACACTGATTCTGCCCATTGACTCAGTTTATGAAAATCTTTCTGCAGAGAAAAAGACAAAAAAAAAAAAACAACAACTGCAGAATACCTGGGAATGGAGGGTAAAAGGGCGGGGAGTGGGAGGCACCAGGCGGGATGGAGCACAAGTGGGCAGAGTTTCTACTTAAACTCTGCCCAACCGGTGATTCACACATTGCCCCGGATACCTGGTAATTCAGTTTGAAATCCGGAGTCAAATCCGGGGCAAAACCGGAGAGTTCCCAGGTATGCCCATATATCATTTAACCAGTTCTCTATCCATGTACTGATAGTCATACCTGAGAACTTTTTAAGCAGGGCTACCCCGGAGGGTAACCCTGTCAGTGCTGTCCGGGGAGGAAAATTACGCTATTCACATCATAAAAGCGGCGGGGATTAGTCACGGGGGGGGACAAAAACACCCCTGCAAAATGGAGATAAGAGGGCGGGAGTGGGAGGAACCAGGCGGGATGGAGTACAAGTGGGAAGAGTTTCTACTTAAACTCTGCCCACCCAGAGATTCACACACTGCCCCGGAGACCCGGTAATTCAGTTTGAAATCCGGAGTCTCTGGGGCAAAAACCGGAGAGTTCCCAGTTATGCTGATATCACCTCCCAAGCCGATGCCTTTTCATTTATGGAGTAACCTGTTGTGAGTCAAAACCAAGTATACTACATCAGCAGCAATTCCCCTGTCCAAGTTACCACTTATCCTTTGATATAATGTAAGTAAATTAGTTTGACATGACATAAGCTACATAAAACCATAATGAATATTAATGTTTTTAGTTCTCACATAGTCCTCCTGCATACTAACAGTTTATAATTCTTCTAATATCTTACCCTCTGTGGCAGTCAAACTAACAGCTCTATAATTTTCCAGTTTAGATTTTGGCCTCTTTTTGAACAGTTGTACAACATTTTATTTTCTCAAATAAATATTAATTATAATGGCCTTGTTATTACTGAATTAAGCTCCATAATCTCTTCATACCAAGTGAGGGACCAGGTCTGTCACACATTTCTGTTCTTTTATGCATGGGTGATGGACCTGGTTCGTCATTGACTTCATGATCACAGCACGCCTCAGGGCACGCAATGATCATGCTGGGGAGGCTGTTACTGTTTCAGTCAGTTTCAGCCTTTCTCCGCCGAGCCGGTACATATGATTGCTGCTGCAGTGATCACATGTGCTAGTTGGGCCAATTACAAAGGTAATGTGTACTATACATTGACTTTTTCACTGTTCTCTGCCTCTCTCTTACTCACAATGATAGTGAGGAAGAGAAGCAGATAATAGTCATTCCCACAGGGGAAAAGGGCCACTATGGGGTTCAGAACTAGAGGTGGAACAGTTTTGGTTACTTGATGACCTACTGCAAACTCCTTGGGTCACTGAATAAATTATTTAGAGAAAGGTCAAATTATTTTCTTTACACAGACTAATGTGTAATTACATATACCGAAATTTAAACACATATGAGTTTTATTACTGTGGAGCAATGTGATACACTTCTATACACACCACACAGTCTGATCTCCTAAACACAGGGACACCAGGGTGATACACTTCTATACACACCACACAGTCTGATCTCCTAAACACAGGGACACCAGGGTGATACACTTCTATACACACCACACAGTCTGATCTCCTAAACACAGGGACACCAGGGTGATACACTTATATACACACCATACAGCCTGACCTCCTAAACACAGGGACACCAGGGTGATACACTTATATACACAGTGTGTATAGAAGTGTATCACCCTGGTGTCCCTGTGTTTAGGAGGTCAGGCTGTATGGTGTGTATATAAGTGTATCACCCTGGTGTCCCTGTGTTTAGGAGATCAGACTGTGTGGTGTGTATTACACACCACACAGTCTGATCTCCTAAACACAGGGACACCAGGGTGATACACTTCTATACACACCACACAGTCTGATCTCCTAAACACAGGGACACCAGGGTGATACACTTATACGCACACCACACAGTCTGATCTCCTAAACACAGGGACACCAGGGTGATACACTTCTATGCACACCACACAGTCTGATCTCCTACACACAGGGACACCAGGGTGATACACTTCTATGCACACTACACAGTCTGATCTCCTAAACACAGGGACACCAGGGTGATCCACTTCTATACACACCACACAGTCTGATCTCCTACACACAGGGACACCAGGGTGATACACTTCTATACACACCACACAGTCTGATCTCCTAAACACAGGGACACCAGGGTGATACACTTCTATACACACCACACAGTCTGATCTCCTAAACACAGGGACAACAAGGGTGATACACTTATATACACACCATACAGCCTGACCTCCTAAACACAGGGACACCAGGGTGATACACTTCTATACACACCACACAGTCTGATCTCCTAAACACAGGGACACCAGGGTGATACACTTCTATACACACCACATAGTCTGATCTCCTAAACACAGGGACACCAGGGTGATACACTTATACGCACACCACACAGTCTGATTTCCTACACACAGGGACACCAGGGTGATACACTTCTATACACACCACACAGTCTGATCTCCTAAACACAGGGACAACAGGGTGATACACTTCTATACACACCGCACAGTCTGATCTCCTAAACACAGGGACACCAGGGTGATACACTTATACACACACCACACAGTCTGATCTCCTAAACACAGGGACACCAGGGTGATACACTTATACACACACCACACAGTCTGATCTCCTAAACACAGGGACACCAGGGTGATACACTTATACACACACCACACAGTCTGATCTCCTAAACACAGGGACACCAGGGTGATACACTTCTATACATACCACACAGTCTGATCTCCTAAACACAGGGACACCAGGGTGATACACTTCTATACACACCATACAGTCTGATCTCCTTAACACAGGGACACTAGGGTGATACACTTCTATACACACCACACAGTCTGATCTAAACACAGGGACACCAGGGTGATACACTTCTATACACACCACACAGTCTGATCTCCTACACACAGGGACACTAGGGTGATACACTTATATACACACCACACAGTGTGATCTCCTAAACACAGGGACACCAGGGTGATACACTTATACACACACCACACAGTCTGATCTCCTAAACACAGGGACACCAGGGTAATACACTTCTATACACACCACACAGTCTGATCTCCTAAACACAGGGACATCAGGGTGATACACTTCTATACACACCACACAATCTGATCTCCTAAACACAGGGACACTAGGGTGATACACTTCTATACACACCACACAGTCTGATCTCCTAAACACAGGGACACCAGAGTGATACACTTATATACGCACCACAGAGTCTGATCTCCTAAACACAGGGACACCAGGGTGATACACTTCTATACACACCTCACAGTCTGATCTCCTAAACACAGGGACACCAGGGTGATACACTTCTATACACACCACACAGTCTGATCTCCTAAAAGAAGGTCACCAGGGTGGGAATGAGGGACACTGGGATTTTTGCCTGAGAGGCACAGCATACCATAAAGAAGGACATTTCGGATGTAAGAATGACTGTTGATTCCTTTTATCCAGTTCCGTTTTCATTTTTCTTCTTTTTTATTTTTATCAAATGAAATGGTGGGTTATCCATATAAATGTGATATCAAAATCAAGCTCTACATAGGCTTAAAACATTGTGAATTAGAGGAAAACTGCTGTTGAATAAAGGCAGTTTGAAAATGCCACAATTGTTCTTGTCCATGAGTATCAAAAAGCCCTTGTCACTAAGATGTTAAGTACCCTTGAGTGTATGCCAGAAGGTACAGGTTCTTTATTCACTACTTTTCCAGTCTCTTTCAGACTGTGAGTCATTTACAGTTAGGTCTGGAAATATTTGGACACTGACAAAAGTTCTGTTATGTCAGCTGTTTACCAAAATAAATTCAAGCTACAGTTAAATAATTAATATGGGCTTTTGAACATTTTATGACTGTGTTAATTTGTCCAATTACATTTGAGCCCCTGAAATAAGGGGACTGTGTATGAAAATGACTGCTATTCCTTGTGGTACAGTTGAGGGAGACAAATGACATAATTTGCGTCAAAAGGGGTGGGGCTTAATCATGACTGTGAAATATCTCGGAAGTGTGTTAAAATATAGGCAAATAGGCTGGGGAAGCAGAACAAGTGTGTGCACCCCAGTGAATCAGACTCTGCCTCAGAGACCTAGTAATGCAGAATCAAAATTGGAGTCTCCATGGGAAACCCAGAGAGTTCTAATCTTTTATTAGAAAAATCAAAGTAATGCACGTAAACAGATAACACACACAGAAGGTGATCAAAGAGGCAAGCACTGTATCAGAAATAGCAGTCTGCCAATAGATCCACCACACTGTCTGAGTCTAGGCCTCAGCCCACTTGAGCCTTGAGTTAATTCAGAACACACAAAGGACTAGCACTGACTCAGCCTGCTGTCAGTAAGCTAGGAATCGGATAGAACCCCAGGTCTGCAATAGGATGGGTGTCTTTGGAGCGGGTACCAACACATAGAGGAAACAGACAGAGCCCCCTAGTGAGCACCAGAAAGGATAGTCAGACAAGCAGGGTCATAAACGGAGCGGGTAGTCATCCAGAGCCACCGGTTTGCACCAGATAGGATATCCACTGAAGCGCTGGTATGCTGGATGTGCAGTGGACAGAGCCCCAGGTCAACAGCAGAGTGGGTAGTGTCGGACTATTTATTATGAAGGTATCCAACTCTGACAGTAGTCAGACAAGCCAGGTCATACATGGAGCAGGTAGTCAGCCAGAGCCACAGGTTTGCACCAGAAAGGATGTCTAAGCCAAATCAGAATGCACAAGGAGAATGGTCAGACAGAGCCACAGGTCAACACCAGAATGGATGGACAGACAGGCAGAGTCATACACAGTTCAGGTAGTCAGACAGAGCCACAGGTCAGCACCAGAATGGACGGTCAAACTAGCCAGGTCATACACAGAGCCCAAGGGAAACAGAACTGTATTGTACAACAACGCAAGGGCAACTGAGTCAGGACTCAGTCTGACCTTTAAACCCCTCCACAGGAAGTATATAGGAGGAGCAGCTCAGAGGGTGGAAGTTGGTAGGAGGAGACTACAGGAAGCAAACATAAAACAGAAGCCTGCTGCATGCTTGAAGCCTCGTGCCTGCAGATGACTTATCTAGCTTTGATGCGTCCAATCATGCCTCATTCTGGCGACATTCGTGCGGCATGGATGGCTGCTGATGCCGAAGAGTCATTTTGAGTGTCACCTGAAGCTGCGGCGGCGGAATCAAGGTAATCTGTAACAGAGAGTCAGAGCAGTCTGGAGGGGACGCACTTGCATGGTTCAGAGGTGCCAGTAGATATGTGCACTTTACCTACCAGTCATGGTATTCTATAGGAGAGGAGAAAGCTCCTACCTAGTACAGGTGTCTCTCTGGCAGCTTGTACAAGGAATCCAGTGACTCTTCATTTCCCCAAGCCCTTACTCTCCTCAAATGAACTGGTAGTTCATTTCATGTCCAGCTTCCAAGTCTATGCATGAGAGAGATTTTGGATTCCCTGTACAAGTGGTCAGTGAAGCACTATTTCAAGGAAGGGCATTTTTTCCTGTTATTAGAAGCACACTATCCACTGATTGGCACTAGCCCACCAACAGCAATAACTACCTTTCACAACCACATTGTGTCCTACCTAACTCCTACTCACCTAACATCACCGACCTCTTACTACCTCTCCATCACTTGCCTACTTCCCACCATCTACTTCTGCACCTCCACCATCTACCATCAACTACCCCACCAAAATATTCCTCCCACTACATCACCAACCCTACCTCCAACTACCATACACTTTCTGTCTCCCACTACTTCATCAACACCTACTTGTCTCTTCTACTCTATCCCCTGGCTGCCTCCCAGTTCCCCACCAACACAACTACACACTATCCCATTATATGCTGTCTTTTTCTCATCACCCGACCTTTGCTCCACCATCTTCTCAATCCCATTACCCCACAATTCCCTTTCTAAGCTGCTTCCTACTACCCTAGGATTCCCTTCCTCCCAGTAACTCCCCAGTTCTGGCCACTCTGATGAAAGAGCTGCGTTACAAAGCACAAGTGCCTTTGCAGTGGTGAATAGGTTCATTCGTAGTACATAGGACTCAATAGGTTCACTTAAAGTACATTGGACTCATATGCACAAGAACCAAACTGATATTTAAAGATCCAGCACTTATTTGCCATTGCAGAGAGACTTGTGATTTGTAATGTGATGCCTGTTCCATTAGAGTCTGTGTTCATCAGAGTATAAGCGTGTGATACAAATGCGAGGATGGGTCTGTCTCAGATTTTGCACCAGATCCCTGCAGGTTCTAGTTAAAGGGATAGTAATGTTTCATAATAAAAGCAGCTCTAATTAATCATCATAGTATTTGGACTTTGGAGAGTGTTATTTCAATTCTGTCAGAGTTGTAGTAAGAGAGTAAGTCAATGACAAAGTATCCCCCTCCCGCCCCTTTACTGATGTAACACTGCTCAGCCAGATCAGAAGGGAGGTGCCCAGGTAGATTGTAGAGAGGGACAATCTTCAATTAAGATAAGGGAAAAACCTGAAAAACTTGTCAAGGGGGGCAGGGCTTTCATTGTTCTCATAGAAAGAAGATTGTCCCCTTCTGTTATCTGTCTGGTCTATGGACTGGATTCCACATCTGAGAAGAGATGGCTTACACTAGGTAAAAGGGGCGGGAGGGGAAACTTTGCTTGTGAATATCTCTCAAACCATAAATGTTTGAGAGATAAGACATATCGTTCTTCATGTTTTTTTAATGCCTACAAAATAGAATAAAGATAAAATCAAGTATTACCATCCCTTTAAACAATGCATTGGAGACCTCTATAGAATTCAAGGAGTGAAAAGATCCATTTAAATCCACTGAAATGTTGGCAAGATTTACATGTCCCCTCGGTTTGCTCCAGAGTTGCTCCAAATCTTCTAGGTTCATCAGCTTCATTGAGTTTGGTATGTGAGGAGAGGAGTTTATAAAATGTCCATCAATATTACTTCTTAATGTGGTCTGTTGAGAAAGACTACAATAGAGGGGGGAGAAAGATAATTCTAGGTAACAGCTGAGTCATTAATATGCTAAGTGGAGTCACCCAGAAGCAGGGACATGACCCCGACAGAGGTTATAACCATCATGTTACATGACAGACTATTCACAAAAGTTACTGGACTTAATGACAGGCAGAGGACATTCTATTTGCATGTTTGATATTGTAATTGTGAAAAATTACCAAGGACGTTAACATTTTTATAAGGGATGCCTTTGTAAGTGGATGGACATCTTGTTGACCCAATGACCTAGGTGTAAAGAAACCAAATGACAGCTTTAGCCATAGTCTATGAAGAATGGGGAGGATGAAGTCAATGGACGATTAAACATGACAGCAGTAGACAAATTTGTTAACACATTTGACATTTCATTGAGAGCTCCACCTGCCTTCAGATTTTTTCACTGTTGACTCCCATTTTTACTCCCAAAGGGAAACGAAGTGAATGTTTCTACTTTCTCATTTTCTTCTCTTCTTGTACATAATCCTCAGATTAAATCAAACTTTATATGAATTTGTCACATGTATGTGAATCGGACTGTTCTGGCGCAAAAGCAATCACTCTTGCAAATAATTAGCATCTCTCTGCTGCTACGTAAAAGACCCAGAAATATATCTTTGAATTTGGGAGACAAAAAAAGAAAGTGTGCTTTGTTCTGTGAGATGATACCCACTCAGAAGCAGTTCAATAATATTTCTTTCTGTTGCCTCTGCTATTACAGGGGAGAAATAAACAGGCCAACCCTGAACGTTTATTCTGCACAAGAAAACCCAACAAATCCCTGATACACGTTTGAATGAACATGTGTCTCATCAATGAGACCTCCTTACGGACAGTTTGCCTTACAGGAAGACTATGTACTCTGTGAGAATCAACTAAGGCATGTTATGTTTTTTAAAGTTTTTGTTCATACCCCTTAGCACAGCTATGGAAGTTGGATTACAGGAAACACTACTAAATATCACTACAAATGGTGTGTTCAAACAGTGTCATGCCCCCAGGGGGTCCCAAAGGATTGTCTGGAGGGCTTGTACTCTGGTATATCCTTCAGACTGCCCTAAATAAGTCAGTTTGCCTTACATACATACAACAGATTGGAAGCTTTTATGGGAAAGCCTGACAGATGTAACGCTGGTTGCAAGCTTTTTAGGTCAGTCAACAGGAAAAAAACGCACCTTTCATGTTTTCAGTGTCTGTGGTCATAAAGCAAAGAACGTGCATGGTGGTTACAAAATTATAGAATACGTGTGGCTATATAGCACATGCAATGTGAGAAAGTGTGTATGTGTATGTTTAAAATGTATTGCATACCCCTCTGGCACTCTGTATCCTTTGTCGCACACAAAAGAGCTTGCAACCTTTTAGTTCATTAACCATGTCACCTTGATAAAAATGGCAACCTGAGAATCTCGCACTGCATGAAAGCACAAGATTCTCATATCACGCTATGAAAGGTCGCAATGAAACGTTGATGAGCGCTGCTCCGGGCAGAGAGAGATGTGAGAGAGAGTCGCTAGCAGTGCTGGATGTGGGTGTATTCTCTGACACAGAAAGGGTTAAAGACTCAATGACTAGACTTTATCTTACTGTCACTATGTTGATAAAGATCACACTGAAATGAGCACTCCGGGCTATGTGCTATCAGTGTGCACAGAGGGAGAGCTCGGAGCAGCACTCATAAAGTCAGACAGACTCACATTGTAGCAAAACACTTGGGGAAAATTCCGATGTTCCTCTTACGATGTCCTTCCAGCCACTCCTCCTTCACTGGGGATAGAAAACAAAGGTTTCAGCGGGATCCAGAGAGCCAGGGGTGGATTCATGTCTCATACTCTGCTAGTCCCGCTACTGGCCACAGTAGCTCTCTCTCTATGCAGACTGACAGCACATAGCCCGGAGTGCTTGTTTCAGTGTGAAAGTAAGATAAAGTCTGGTCATCAAGTCTTTAACCCTTTCTGTGTCAGAGAATACACCCACATCCAACGCTGCTCCCGGCTCCCTCTCCCTCTCTCTCTGCCCGGAGCAGTGCTCATCAACATTTCATTGCAACCTTTCATAGTGAGACCTGAGAATCTTACTCTTTCATGCCGTGCGAGATTCTTAGGTCACCATTTTTATCATGGCGACATGGTTAATGAACCAAAAGGGTACAAGCTCTTTTGCGTGCGACTTTTAAAAGTGAACCCTGGCACTCAAGGGTTAAAACGTATTATGTGCTTTTCATACTTATAAGGTGTGAAAACATAGGCAGATATTTATAATGCATGTATGGTTTGTAATTATGATTTTATGACTATGTATGTTTCTTCTTTATATCAAGATATATTTTATGACTGCCGGTATGTTTATATCTTCTTTATATCAAGACATTGCCCACGAATAAAACATCATAATGTCATAAAAAAGTGTGCTCAGTCGGAAAGTTTGATCATCCCTTCTATCAAATATTGGGTTAAAGGAATAGTAATACTTCATTTTATCTCTATTTTATTTTGTAGGCATTAAAAAAACAAGAACGATATGTTTTATCTCTCAAACCTTTATGGTTTGAGAGATATTCACAAGCAAAGTTTCCCCTCCTGCCCCTTTTACCTAGTGTAAGCCATCTCTTCTCAGATGTGGAATCCAGTCCATAGACCAGACAGATAACAGCAGGGGACAATCTTCTTCCTATGAGAACAATGAAAGCCCTGCCCCCCTTTACAAGTTTTTCAGGTTTTTCCCTTATCTTAATTGAAGATTGACTCTGACAGAATTGAAATAACACTCTCCAAAGTCCAAATACTATGATGATTAATTAGAGCTGCTTTTATTATGAAACTTTACTATCCCTTTAAAGAGAGCATGTCTTAGGTATTAAGAATTGCACCACCAATAAAATAACTCACCATGGCCAAGACTGGATTCCTTTTTATTTGCAAAACTCTATATAGGGCGAGATGTTCAGAAAGTGGGGGTAACTAAAATTGTCTGTAATCAGAATACAAAAGTTCTTACATCATGATCCGTCAACTCTCAAACATGTTTCTGTCATTTTTTGCATCCAATTCCGCCATCTCCGTCAAAGGGAAAAAGCAACCTTAAAGGGATAGTAATACTTGAAAATAATTGTATTTTATATTGTAGCCCTTAAAAAAACATTAAAAATGATATGTCGTATCTCCCAAACCTTTATGGTTTGGGAGATATTAGCAAGTAAAATAAAGTTCCCTTTTCCCGGCTGTTTTAGCCAGGCCTGCCACCTAGTGGACAGATTTGGAATCCGGTCCACAGATCAGCTCTTTAGCAGTGCCGAGATCCCAATCTTTAAAAATAACTACTTTATTGGAACTGTGTACAAAGTAAGCCTGGCTTGCAAGCACACTTTGTAGACCATTCCAATGAAGAAATTCTTTTTAAAGATCGTGATCTCGGCACTTCTGGAGAGTCGCAGCCTGTCTACGGACCAGATTTCAAATCTGAGAGCTAGAGCAGTGACGTCACTAAGGGGAAACTTTACTTGCTAATATCTCCCAAACCATAAAGGTTTGGGAGATAAGACTTATATCATTTTTAATGTGTTTTTAAGGGCTACAATATAAAATAAAATAATTTTCATGTTTTACTATCCCTTTAAAAGTGGGTGTGGTTTAATCTACTGTCATATTGTAAGGTATTTGCAGAAAAAAATATTCATTTCAACGTAATTTTTTTTTTTGTCTGATTAACGTAATTTTTTTCCCGACAAAATAAAAATGTAAACTTGGAGAAGACAAATGAAAGTACTGTTAGCAGGAATGAGAAACAATTTGTCATTTCAAAGACATAAAATGTCTTTGTTTCTTTGAAAATTTTCGTTTCAAAGACAAAATCAAAGACGTTTTTAACATCAGAATTTTTAAAGGCAATATTCATCAAAATCTTGTTACCGCCATTTTTAATTCCTTAGACACATTTTCAAACATGACGGATTTACTTCTGATTACCACCAACTCACGATCCGACAATTTTTTTCATTATGATGACTTTTTGAACATCTTGCCCTATATCCTATAAATATCCTATAATAGGAGTTTAGTTGTCTACACTGGGGGCAAGTGATGTTCCACAGGTTAGATTACACTGTCCTCCAGAATACAGTTTGGCACTTACTTATCAGATCATTGTCATTTCAACATTTTTCTACATTTAGGGATATGAGAATATTTAGCAGTCAGTCTTAAAGGTTTTACTGCTAGTGGCACTTCATAAATTGCTAAAGCTTAAATCAATACTTATTGTCATACTGTCAGGCCCTCTAGCATAGTTTTCTCTGCCCAGCCTCAAAAAGTATATTTTATGAGGTTGTTAGTACCAGCCAGAGCTGGAAGGCCTGGCCTTAATGAATCTGTCACAAGTTCTATTGATTGACGTGCCAGTGTAAGTGAGACATGTGATTCTGATTGACTTCCTAATTACTGCAACTGTGATGTCTCACCAACTGGTGAGGCCAGAGGTTAATAGTTTTGATGTTCAGCCATTGCTGGGCTCTGCAAGCTACAGTTAAAGGCACCCAGTGGAAGTCAATATCTGAATCAAGATCTCAAGGCTATCACAGAAGTGGATCAATTAACCATCTTTCTCACTTCTTAGGCTCTTGTCTGAGAAGAGTTAGATAAGTGGAAGTTTAACTCCATCACTGCAGCATATACATTTTACCCTTTGGGTGCCAGGGGGCAGGGACGTGCACAGACATTTTGGGGGGCCAGGGGAATCAAATGAAAAAAGGGCACTTCTCGATAAAATCGGACTGATTAAATTTTTTTTTTTGTTAAAAGAGCATGAGGGAACTTTGGACAAAAAAGGCCGGTGCTCAAGCCCCCCTTGGTGTCTATGTGTGCACGTGCCTGCCAGGGGGTATCACATATAGGACTACTACAAGCAAAAAACAAAGAAAAAAACCTCAGTATTTTACAAATTAATTGCTTCAAGTCTCTCTTCTGAAGTCACAGCTTCCTCATCAGAGAGATGAGGCACCCAAGACAAAATGGATGCTCTCAGCAGTGCATCACTCAGAACGTCACTAAATAATACAGAAAAGGCAAGATATATTTTCATGTTTCGAGTATATATATTTCCCTTTAACCCACTGAGTACCCCTCTGGCACTCAAAAGGTTAAATAACATCTATGATAAAAAAAAATAATCAAAAAATCTAAATGGATTTGTTACCTTAAAGTAAGATTTGCCTGGTGCTATTCGTTTGTCTGTAATAGAAATAGTTTTTGAGAAATTAAGCTTTGTTGATTGCACTTTATGATAATTAGCAACTGTTCTGGGCCAGTGTTAACACATATTGTGTTAGGACAGAATCTAGGCAGAGTTCATATACTACGGACACTTCTAAAAACACAGTGAAGGGTAAGTTTGGTTTCAAACATAACTAATTAGCATACTGTGCAGTAAATTAGCATACAATGCCACACTATGGCACCAAAAAATAAAGGTTAATTTCTCAAAAAGTATTTATTTTACAGGAAAAATGGCCAGAACATAATATAATCACATTTTAATTCAATGTAAAATAAACTAAACTTGTCTTCGAATGACAGGTACACTTCAGTCTTTTACTAGTTAAAGGGTAATTATCATGTTTTACTAAGTCTGCTCATGAAGGAGAGAGTAAATGGCCTGGGGGATTTAATGTACTGCCCCAAGAGGTCTTGTATCAGCTGTTAGATGTGCCCACCCTAAGAGGGGCAGTTCACTGAATGGCAAGTACAATGGGTACTCATGTTAATAATTATGAGTTGCAAAAGTTATTAGAAAAATAAATATTTACTGTATTTAGCACTCCAAAGTCTCTAAGGTTATGATGTAGCCCAAACTAATATGGCTGGCAACTAGTTGGTAGCCATATTAGTTTGGTCTTTCTCATGACCTTAGGCAAACTGGAATGATAAATAAGGTATTTCTTTATTGTTTCTTTTGAAACTCTTGGCTGTGTGCATATCCCCCATGCACCCACTGTGTTGGGCTTTAAAGCAGGATACAGAGGGGCTGCTATGGGGTCCTGCATTGAACAGGACATGGAACTATCTGAGCAATTCAGTTCAGTGTCTTCCCAGGCGAGTATCACAGGTGTCTTTTCAGAACCCCTTTCTACTTCTCTGTTGCTCTGCTGGGGTTCACAATGCAGTTCCGGCTTCATCAGCAGGCCCGCTCCACAGGGATCAGGATGACAAATGGAGCACAATTCCAGTGATATGTGCCCTTTAATCAGTGCTTGTCCCCTTGGCAGTAGCAGCATTATAAACGTTAGTCCTCAGTATATAGACCCCTCCTGGGCTTCTTTCCCAGAGCTGGTACTGCGAGCAGTAGAGAGGCAGCTGATGATTCTTATTGGCTGCTGTGAGATCACACCTACCTGCAGAACCAATAGGAATGAGACTGTTGCTGGAGGTTTTGGAGCCAGACGGCTCCTAGCAACGCCTCCTAGACCCGGCTGGGACTGAAAGCGCAGGCGAGCAGACGTCACTATGGCAAGATGCTCCTGAGCAGCTAGTCGTCAGCTGGGCAATTATGTGGTGCAATGTTATTATTGGGTGGTAGTTCCACTTTACGTTTAAGCAATCCCTTGTTGCTAGAGATAGCTTAGAATTCTTATCTTCACATCCAAGTGGTTAATATTTAAAATTAGAATAATAGTCCTTGATTCAATTGGGTCCAACACCAAAAAAGACAGGCAACTGCATTTTTTCAGGCACAGAGAAGAGAAAGGGGGCGTGTTTATTTCCATCAGTTTTTGGCACTAAAATGTAGTATTGATTTGGACAACATACATTACTTATCAGCGGATTTATGGGGCAATGATTTTATTCATCTGGCATACTCTACATTAACTCTGACAACTGTGCAATGCTTAATGCTTTGACAGAGAGGTAAGGAACGCATTGCTCTGGAATGTGTTGCATATCCCTCTGGCGTTAAAAGGGGTTAAACTATGCACAGATGTCAGAGTTATGTTTGGGGCACACATTTAAAAAGTATATTTTTCTTTAGTTTACAGGAATGAGAGAAGGAACAGAAGATGAATGAACAGAAGAAGAAGATGGAAAGAAAGAAGAGAGAAGAGGAAAGAGAAGATAGAAGAAGAAGATTTCAGAAAAAATAAGAAGGGAGATATAAAAATAAGGACATTGGATGGTAGGTAAGTGTAACAGATCTGGGTGTTAGGCTAGTGTTAGGGGTAGTATTGTGGCTCTTTACTGTTAGGGACAGTGTAGGGTTAGTGTTTGGGAGGATGTATTTGAGCTAACGATCGGTGATTGAAAGTGTCTCAAGAACCGATCGTTAGCTTTTTTCCTCTGATGTTCCCATTATTGTCACAATTTAATGGCGTTTTGGAAATTTAATGCACCAAATGGACGTGTGGCCACAATTCCTTTTCTGTGGCCTAAAGCCCATGGTGCTTTCAGCTGGTAGGGCAATTGAATACCGACACAGACATTTTTTACTGTCAGTCGGTAAACAATTTAGCCCTACTGGCTGTTTTATCTCACACAATTGAACCTAGGCCTCAGAGTCATTAGTGACTCCATATTTGCTTTCACAAACAGTCTTACCTATATTAACCCTTTGAGTGCCAGAGGGGTACACAACGCACTGCTTTGCCCATCAAATCTCTTTGCAGTTCCACAATTTTTTTTGTGGTGTCCAAAACATTAATGCATAGTAATGGGGTGTTATGCACTAAGGTGTGATAAAGAGGTGATAAAGTGGTGATGACTTCTCCAGCGATATCACTTCTCCAGTTCCTATGTTATTCTATGGAGCCAATGCTCTAAGATCTCCAAAGTTAGAGATGTGATATTTCCACTTTATCACCTCCTTCTCACGCCTTAGTGAATCTCTCTGCATGGTAAGATACTATCACAGATTGCAAAGGCAACGTGATACTTTCTTCCCATGAGCCATTTAAAGAAGCAGTAAACTCTTTTTATGAAAAAATATATATTGTAGGGATTTTCCTATTGAGTAAAATAAGGGTACTCCCACTGCCGAGAGATTTATATTTCCAGAGTTATTACACTTTAAACCCATGTTTTTTTACATTAGCAGTGCCCTCTAGTGGTCAAATTCTAATTAGATTTCCTGTTAGATTGTAAGGGAAAGGAAAGTCAGAAAAGTCAGAGACATACAGTTCTCCATAGAATGTGATAGAAGAAACTGCCTGTCACTTCCTGTCAGTTAGAACTATCAGGAAATAAACACAGTAAATTCACTTCCTGATTATTTAAACTGCTATAATTTTTTAATAAAACATTTGACAACAATGGGAGTGACCTTGTTTTATTCAGCAGGAAATGCTCTTTAACATATGTGTTTTCATAAAAAAAAGTTTACTGCTCCTTTAACCACTTTATGCATGGTAATAGCTTGCTGGCATTTGAAGCTGCTGACTGACAGTGGCTGATGACGAGTGGAGCATTTCTGGAGCAAACCAACTACAACATAAGGATCAAAAAAGGAAACAATGCATTGGAGACCTCTTTAGCATTCAAGGGATTAAAAGCCCTGTTTAAATCCAGATGCCTTTTTATTTGTTCCCTTATGGGGTAGTTATTTTGCTCCAGGACTGTACCATTTTTTCATAGCACATCAGCCTCATTGTGTATTGTTAAAAGTTCTATAGTCTACAGTCATTTCCAAATCCCTCTTCATCACGGTTTTGCCTAACACTATCCTGTTTAGTGTATCATTTCCTGTTTTACTGCAAGATGTATTGCATTGCATTTATCTGTGCCGAACTGCTCCCCACAACGTGTACTAATCCCCCTGCAGTGTAATAACACCCTTTCATTTCCTTTCCTTTATTTTACATAAATAGTGTTAAAGGGATAGTAATACTTAATTGTAAAAAACATGTTGTAGAGTTTATCCCCCCTGAGTAAAAGTTATTACAGCTCAAACTCGAATTTTTAGGTGCGGTATAACATCACTAACAAATAAATACATTCTGGATATTTTTATATCGTTTTATTTTTATGATTTAACCCCTTAAGGACCAGATGATGTGCTATTACCGTCACGGTCCTTATACCCTTAAGGACCGGAGACGGTCATAGCACATTACGTACTTTTTACTTAAAGGGATAGTAATACTTAAGTATTACTACCCCCTATATTAAAGTAATGTTAAAAAGAAATGTATTGCCCCCAGTGTCATCTCTCAGACCTTTATGGTTTGAGAGATGATCGCTCCTAAAGTTGCCCTCTCCCTCCCCCTTCCCCGTAGTCAGCGTTCTAGCTATCTGCAGGGAAGCAAGCTGTACAGCTTTCAGGCGGCTCTCCAGCACAGCCGCGATCGCATTAATAAAAAAGAAAACTTTCACTGAAATGGTCTTCTACATGTGTTTGGTTTGTTCTTGGTTTGCAAGCACACGTAGAAGACCGTTTTAGTGAAAGTTTTTTTTTTTAATTAACGCGATCGCAGCTCTGCTGCAGAGCCACCTGTTGATCTAAGACCGGATTTCCCTTCAGTCAGCTACAACGCTGACTTCGGGGGAGGGAGAGGGCAACTTTAGGAGCGATTATCTCTCAAACCATAAAGGTTTCAGAGATGACACTGGGGGCAATACATTTATTTTTAAAAGGACTTTACTATAGGGATTAGTAATACCTAAGTATTACTATCCCTTTAAAGCGCTCTACCGGGGGTGCTGTAAGTAAAAATGGGCCTAAAATTGATCTCTCCAAGAACGGGGTCTCTCTTAGGCCTCAAAGCGGCGTGCTGGTATGCGTAACAGGTCAAGTGCACTGGCGCATCGGCAAGGTTCAAAGTGGTCCTTAAAGGAAGGTAACTTCCCTGAACCGGTGGTCCTTAAGGGGTTAATAAAAGTTATGTATTATGACCTTAGCCATGACTAATCTCTAAGAAATCACACTAATAAAAGAATTGGGTGTTATTAGTCATTAGCCTATCCATAAGCGAGACTATTTATTATCTTAGAAGCGTTTAATTCTATTCAATATATATAGCTGCACTAGATCCATATAGAATTTCTATTACCCCTCATAGTTTTTCCTTTTCTTCAATCATAACGTTAAAATTAACTGTCTCAGCTACAAAAGTTTTTTGTATTGCAGTATTTTATTATTATTATTCTTTATTTATATAGCGCCAACTAATTCCGCAGCGCTGTACATTTGTCACTTTGGCCTGAAATTGTAGAGTGGCGCTGTTGAGACTGACCAGAGCTGTCCACAGGATGGTGTAGCCAAAGATCTAAAGCAAACCAACTTCATTGTAGAGGAGAAATAACAAGGTCACATATTTAACCCTTTGAGTGCCGGGGGGGGGGGTAACCAATGCATTGCTTTGCAATGCATTGGATACCTCTCTGACACTCAATGGGTTAAATGCAGTTTAGCATCCACTTGGTTAAAAGCCTCATTTAAATCAACGGGGAGATTCATTTTCTTCTATGATGCATTTGCGTCTACAGAATGACCCCAGATTTCTTTTGTAAGTAAACCCATTATAACTCATTTTGCATTCATAGACATATAATTGTCTGTGCTGTTGGGCAACCCTATGCAATATATTTTTTCCTACTTACACACATCAGACAAGAATAGTTAACCATTCTGCCTTTATTTATATACGTTGCTGTGAGCTCTTCCTGCTGAGATAGTTGTCATTCATAACACTTGTTTCTTGACACTGAAATAACAGACCCCTGCCCTATAATTGTTAAACTCAGCTGGTTTTAAAAACCCATCATTCTGTTTGTCATGAGATGCCTTAACAAACTAGCCCTCGTCCTTGGATATATGGGCAGAAAGTTGTCAAATGCCCCTTTTCTAGCCTCTACAAAAAAATCAATTTCAATCAACATGGAGTGTAATATTATCAAATGTCAACCACTGCGGTCATGTGCTTTGAAAATTATCCTTGACAGCTTCTTGTCGACTTAATTAAGTGCTACCAAAAAAAAAGTCAAAATATCTCAAATTGCTGCTCTTTCTCTTTGTGCTTCAAAGGTTCTATTGACAGCTCAGAAAAAAGATTGCCTTTGGGGTTTTTTATTGATAGGTCCTTGCCTGATATTGGAATGATTCCTAGGCAGATAAATCACATTTAGATTTGTTAGTAATTGAAGAGAATTGATTGAATCGTTAAGATAGTCCCACAGGGAGACCTTCACCCTCCCTTGTTGTACAGAGGTTGTCATCAGAGAAAGGACCTCTTTCGGCAAGACGGATAAAGGTCTAATTGTTAACATGATCAAGTACAGCTTCCTAAGTCACGGTGGCTCATGTCAAAATGGTTAGTAGGAAGCCATAAATAAAAATTAATGTTCAGTAAAAACGTTGATTGACAAACCATCCCTAACTTGGTCAGAATTCAGAGTTCTTCCTTGGACAGGGCTAGTTTAAGCAATGTAGTACATAGAGTTTTCCAAGTAGAGTGAATGATTTGCCCATGGAGCTTGCAATCTTATGCGGGTGTCTGGGCCTTATTCATCAAGCTAAAGAAGAGCAATTCTTGAGCAAACCAACAGCACCGTAGGTGGGAAATGAAAATGTGAATTCATTTTTAACCGGGGCATTTAACCCCTTGAATGCCATCCTATATAATAATTCGCTAGGATGTTTGTCAGAAGCGGTCATGTGCAGTAGAGACTGCCCAAACGCACAGAATGATGGGAGCACGGAATGCTGGGAGCACAGAATGCTGGGAGCGCAGAATGCTGGGAGTACAGAATGTTGGGAGCACGGAATGCTGGGAGTTCTGTGCTGGGAGCATTCTGTGCTTTCGGACAGTCTCTACAGTGCATGACTGCGTCAGCAGCAGGATGCAGAGCAGGACCGACCTCTTAAACCTTTGCATGCCAGAGGGGTGGACAACGCATTGCAAAGCAGTGCATTGCTTACCCCTCTGGCACTCAAAGGGTTAACATAACCTAGACCTTGGCCCGTGTACACGGGCTTTTACACTAGTAATATTATACTTGTGTTCTGACCTCTCTAGCATTCCACAGTTAAAAGCTTCATTTAAGTTAATAAAAGGCTGTGGTATAGTTTGCTTTTGCCTTAAAGTGGATCTATCACCCCTGTACAAGTTAGTCTTATTAGTTAGATTATTTAGCGAATATGTTTAAAACTGTATTTATTTGTTTTTTTTAACAAAAACGAAAATTAATGTTTAAAGAGTGCCCTGCACCCTATATTTCCGGATAGACTGCGGTTTCTTGATCTGTACCGCAGTCTGTCACTCTGCCTCTCTTTATAAAGCCTCCTCCGATGACGGAGACTTTCTGTCTGTAAGCTGGAGTGTTTTTATTGGCAAAGATCGATATCTAGCCAATTAGAGAGCTCCAGCTTACAGGCAGAAAGCTTCCGTCATTGGAGGAGGCTGGATAGCGGGAGGGGAGCAGAGGCAGAGTGACAGACTGCAGTACAGAGCAGGTAACCATAGTCTGTCCGGAAGTAGGTGCAGGGCACTCTTTAAATATTAATTTTCGCCCAAATAGCGTTTAAAAAAAATGCAGTTTTAAACATATTCGCTAAATAATCTAACTAAAAAGACTAATTTGTATAGGGGTGATAGATTCACTTTAATTGCACTTCCTTACCTTGATGAATAAGGCACTAGGGGCTCGATCCAATTTGAGCCGGTAAAAAGCAATGGTAGAGCAAAAATGAGTTTGGTCAGTACACACACAGTTGTTATTTAATTGCCTTGCCAACATGAACTACAGGGAACACTGGCTGCCAGAACTTGACTTACGGCCCAACATTCATTGTAGCTTTTTGTTCCCATAATGCACACTAAATAGCGAGAATAACGGGAACATGAAAGGAAACTAGCTAAAGCTCAATGTTTGACACAGTGTCGAACATTGAGCTAACAAAAGTGACCCTCCTCCTAACCTCCCAAACACTAACCCTACCCCTGGCCCTACACTACACCTAATATTAACAAGAAATTTTAAAATATTAGCCCTAACACTATCCAGTCACCCATACCTCATAGCTGTAACACTTACCTGGAAGTCTAAGGTCCAGTGGGGTCTTCTCCACCCTGGTCTTCCTCTTTAATTCTTCTTCAATAAGCTTCTTTCTTCTTCTTTCCTCTTCTTCTTTAAAACTTCTGATGCCCCTATAAAACAATAATAATCAGTAAATCCAATGCCCCCATAAAGTCTTGCCGCCGATGTCGGCGTCAGGACAAAAAATAAAATCCCCTTTACTGTACCTTTCGTGCTGTTGCCTGATCCAGACTGAGGGAGATTTAAACAGAGACTGGCTGTTATATGGCCAGTCTCTGTTCAAAATTGTTCCCATGCTCCCACTGGCTGGGATGTGGGGTTATTCAGGGTAATCAGCCAATCAGCTTCAAGGTGGAGGGGTCATAAATGCATGTTTCATCATCCCTTCAGCTAACAAAACATTGAAAAGCTGGAGGGATTACAAAACATGCATTTGTGACCCCTACAGCTAGAAGCTGATTGGCCGGGAGGTGTGGTTAATGCAGCACATGTTCCGTGTCCTGTGTAACCCAACATCCAAGCCAATGGCAATGTGGGAACAATCTTGAACAGAAACTGGCCATATAAAAGACAGTGTCAGTTCAAATTTCCCTACGTTTGGATCGGGCAACAGTCCAAAAGGTACGGCAGTGGGGATTTTTTTTTTTTTTTGTTCTGCCTCCAGCGTCGGAGGTGGTGAGACTTTACAGGGACATTGGATTTACAGACTACTCTTGTTTTATAGGGGCACCAGTAACTTTAACATCTGCTTTTTCATTGTTTTCAATCGGCGCCAATTTAGAGTCCGTTTTGCATATTTTCACTCATGTCATTTTTATTCTTTTGATCATTACACCACACAACTTTATATAGGTTTACTTACACACAAGCGCTCCGGTCACATGTGGAGGGATGGCCTACCATGTGTATATATGTGTGTTTATATATATATATGTGCGCACATGTGTATCCATTGGGTTGGCCATGCCTTTCGCTTGTGTTAAAGATGCTCACTTATCACTCTCGTCCAGGGGCGGACTGACAGGACCCAGGGCCCCTGGTCCAAAAAGAGGTCTGGGCCCCCTAATGAAATTACATCATTGGCACCTCCCCATGACATCATAAGCCCCACCCATTACATAATAAACCCCACCCCATGACATCATTGACCCCACCCCATGACATGCATATACAAGAATTAAAAAAAAAAAACTAACCTTACGTTGCTGGCTATCTTCTTGCCCGTTGGCTGGAGGCTACTTGGCAACTGGCTGGATAGCTTGAGGGTGTGCTGGCTGTCTGGCCTGTTGGCTGTGCCTGTACCAAGTACAATGTTTCATATATAATTTGAAATCGTATGGTGGTCTGGGGTACTGGACCAGGTCCAGTACCCCCCTAGGCCATCCATTACCCACTAGGCCATCCATTACCCCCTCAGGCCATCCAGTAACCCCCAAGGCCATCCATTCCCCCCCAAAGGCAACCCAGTACCACCCCAGGCTATCCATTCCCCCCAAGGCCATCTAGTGCCCCCCAGGCCATCCATTCCCCCAGGCTATCCAGTGCCCCCCCCAGGCCACCCATTACCCCCAAAAGCCATTCACCCACCCCAGGCAATCCAGTACCCCCCTCCAGGCCATCCAGTAACCCCCAAGGCCATCCATTCCTCCCAAAGGCAACCCAGTACCACCCCAGGCTATCCATTCCCCCCAAGGCCATCTAGTGCCCCCCCAGGCCACTCATTACCCGCAAAGCCATCCACCCACCCCAGGCAATCCAGTACCCCCCTCAAGGCCATCCAGTACCCCCTAGGCTATCCATTACCCCCTAGACTATCCATTAACCCCAAGGCCATTCAAGGCAAGCAAGGCACAATAGAAGAGAAGAGACTCAGGATCACAGTAAGTGACAGTCTGCGCTTGCTGCCAGGCCAGCCCCAGTGAGTCTCTCTGGACTCAGTGGGCTGGCAGCAAGTGGATTGCATCTGGACTTGGCTGGCTGTTCTGTTCTCTTGTGTGGGACACTCTGGGTCCTGGGACAATAAGCCATACGTTAAGTTGGGACTGGAGTCGGGAGGACTGGCAAGGCATAGGCTGCAGTGCGGCATGCTGTTCATTCACGAGTCCCGACTTTAGTATGCTCACAGCATGAATGATAAAGGGCACTGGGCTGGGCTGCTGGGCATGAATGAGCACCTCAGCAGCATTAGTTTAAAAATGAATGGGTTATGGGCAAATATTTGGGCTTGGGCCTATGTATTAATGATAAAGAAGTTGTCAGGGCCTCTCAGACTCCACAGTGAGAGTGACAGCACTGACAACTGATGATAATAGTAACACACGAGTGACGGGCGGTACTGTCTGCAGTGCGGGCCGCTGCAGCGGCACAATTTAATAGGCGGCTCTCCCCTACAGGTAGCCGCAGGCAAATTCATTAAAGGGACATTTATGATAATTGTTATTGCTGGTGGCGGCGGGCCCCCCTCGGTCGCGGGCCCTCGGTCCATGACCGAATGCCCGATGGTCAGTCCGCCCCTGCTCTTGTCATCAGTGTCACGGTTTTAATGAACACTCAGACAATTTGGTTAAGGTAAAAAATGCAGCTTTATTAAATAAATAATAAAGAACAGAGATACCCTTCAACAGGTTCAGACCCAGACAGAGGATAAGCTTTTCTGGATCTGACACAGGTCAGGTACAATCAGAAACAGGTATGTACAATAACTGTAATGCAGAGTGTAGAACTGGAACAGGAACTGGAACAAAACCTCAGCAGTACCAGCAAGGAGGTGCCCTAGGCGAGGTAAGTACTGCAGGGCAAAATCCCCAATGGAACAGGGGAAACAAATGAGACTACCAGACTTGCCCAGAAAACCAGGTATAGGCAGCTTGAGTGTCAGGCACAGACACAGGTACAAGGAGGTATGCCCAGAGGCAACCGTAGCAGGCCCAGACAATACTATAAAGAATAGGCAGCCCACGTGACGGAACAGATACACATACTCGGAGGTTATGTCCGGAGGCAACCGGAAGAGGCACAGGCTGTATAGTAGCACAACCGGAGGCAATCATAAGGCACAGGTTGAACAGCTCAACCGGAGGCAACAGTAATGTACAGGCTGAGTGTAGAGCAACCGGAGGCAATCGTAAGGCACAGGCTGTATAGCAGCGCAACCGGAGGCAACAGGAAGGTACCGGCAGTATAGCAGCGCAACAGGAGGCAACAGTAAGGCAGAGGCTGAAAGGTAGTGCAACCAGAAGTAACCGCTAAGGCACAGGCTGTACAGAGAGCAACCGGGGCAACCGTAGAGCAATGGCTATATGACACGAGACCAGAGACAACAGAGGCACTAGCGGTAAAGTTAATGCTAGGAGAGTAGCCAATGCAGAATCGGTACACTGAGAGTGGGAGTCAGCCAGAGTCTGGGACGGTACACATAGAGCGGGAGTCAGCCAATGCCTGGAACGGTACACTGAGAGCAGGAGTCAGCCAGATTCTGGGTCGATACACAGAGAGCGGGAGTCAGCCAAAGCCTGGATCAGTACACAGAGAGCGGTAGTCAGCCAAAGCCTGGATCAGTACACAGCGAGCGGTAGTCAGCCAAAGTCTGGATCGGTACACAGAGAGCGGTAGTCAGCCAAAGCCTGGATCAGTACACAGCGAGCAGTAGTCAACGGAATTGGTCACAGGAATCGTAGGCAGGCAAGCCGGGTTGTAAACAAAATGGGCAGCGAAGACAGGAGCAAGGTCAGACAAAACCGGATCATACATGGAACAGGATCCTCAGCAACAAACGTCTGGTCAGGAACACCACGAAAGGGCACCGGTATAGTGACAGGAGGGAGTATATAAAGGCAAGCCCTGGGAGGAGTTATGAACCCAGAGTCAATAAGAATGCAGCCAAGGTAAACCTGGAAGTAAGAATGTCGCTCAAGCAGAATCACGGGCACTGTGATAATCAGTTTTGTTGATTGTGCTAATAGCTATACACTACACACAGCAGCATTTCACAGAGGTTCACTCATATAAGTTAATCATTCATGTTATGGCATAACCGCAATATATATATATATATATATATATATATATATATATATATAATGTGTTACATATACAGATATACAAGTACTATTCACATTAAGCATATACACTTATATACAAATAGAAAACACATACATTATCCCCTTACCGCCCAAGGACGTACATGTATGTCCCGAGCGGATGTCCCTTGTGGATAGAGGGCATAAATGTACATACCGGAAATCCGGGTCCCCTCACGGCTGCACGCCATTCAGGGACTCCGGATTCTTTTTTAAAAATAAAATAAATGTTCATCGGGCATCAAGTGCCGGCCACGTGTGCATGCGGACGGTCTCTAAGGGGTTATTATTTTTTACTTTTTAGATTTTTTTATTTCAATTAATGTTTTTATCACATTTCACCATTTTTTTATACACATTTATTTATATATTGTTTGGGTGCTGTTTTACTCTTCTATTCCCGGGTTGACCGATACTCTGGAAATTCTTTGATTGTTCTTCTATCAGTTATGCTGCAAAATTGGTTAGCCCCGTCATATACTGGTCTAGATTGACGGACTCTTTCCGCTCCACATTGTAGGCTAGAAGAGTCTTATTGTCCGAAAAGTGAATCGCTTGTTTTTAAATAAAAATAGAACTCATGGTAATGTTTAAAATATGCAGCTGGACGTCTCGGAACGAAGGGAGTTAAAACATTTTAATTATAATCTTTATTTTAATTTTTATCTTTATCTGACTCTTCTTTTTTCTGTTATTGCCCTCCAGTATTTTTGATTTTTGTATGGATATTCTTTGTTATTAGTGATCAGCCGTATTTGTCTTTTAAACAAGATGATGATTCTACATGTTAGGATACTTAGAGAGCCAGCAGTTAAATGGGGTTAATACAACCAAAGTTACTTCTCTAATTTGATTGGTCGATCAATTAGTGATTACTTGGATATAATCAGCGGCCGGCACACTATAGTATCTGACACCCTGATGAAAGGACCTTTAGATAAGATTCTGGATTTGCGGTCGGCGGTGCTGATGTGTTGCGGTTCACGTAAGGTTATGCTTCGGGATTTGCAGTCTCTCCTGGGGAAACTGCCAGATCATCCCTATGGGTCGTGTTTTTGACCGTACATTGCCTTTGAGGGAGGATTTGCGGGTCTGGGAGATGTTTCTGGGGGACTTTAACGGGCAGGCTTACTGGCAGTCTCCGGCTCAGTCCAGTGCGGAATTGGAGTGGTACACGGATGCGGCCGGCTCCCTGAGTTTCGGGGCCCTGTTTGGGGTTGACTGGTGTGCGTCCCCTTGGCCTGCATCATGGTCGGTGGTGGGACTTTCCCGGAATTTGGTGTTCCTGGAGATGTTCCTGATCATGGTGGCTTTGTGCTTCTGGGGGGAGCGGATGCGGGATAGCCGGGTAGTGTTTCACTCTGACAACATGAGGGTGGTTTTGGCTGTAATAATCTGTCCAGCTCTTCTGCTCCTGTCTTGTCCTTTCTGCATCATCTTGTTCTGTCATGTCTGTGTGTTAATGTTACTTTCCAGGTGCAGCATGTGCCTAGGGTCCTTAATGTGGAGGCTGACGCACTCTCTCTCATGTGGCGGAATTTCGGGAAGCGTGTCCGAGGGGTGAAAGCAGAGGGTATGCCTTGCCCCAGTCATCTGTGGGTCCTTGGCGGTGTGTCATTGCCTCCTGGGTGAGGAACTCCTTGGCACCGGCCGTTCTGGCGCGGTATGAGGCAGCATGAGAAGATTGGCTTGGCTTGGAAGCAGGGGCTGGTAGTTTGGATTCCGATGGTGTGAGGAGGGATGGTGTGTTGTGGTTGTGTGGGATTGGTTTGGCAAGGGTATCTCTCCAGCAGCTATTTCCGGGCGTTTGTCCGGGCTGGCTTTTGGTTTCAAGCTGCAGAGATGGAGGGATTATACAAAGGAGTTTGTGATGCGGATGGAGCTTCGGGGTCTTCGGCGAGGTCGGGTCAGGCTGACGTGCATCACTCGTTTTCTTTTCAGCTTCTACGGTGGGTACTTGGGGCGCTTCTGGATGTGTGTACCGATGCGTGCGATGTGTCTTTATTTGGGGCTGCTTTTTGTCTGGCGTTTTTTTGGAGCAATTCATCTTGGGGAGCTGGTTAGCTCCTCTAGATGGTGTCCGGGGGGGTCTCCTTTTTGTGATTTGTGCATGTCGGTGGTTCGGAGGGACAAGACTGACGTTTATGTGGCCAGTGTTTGGGTCACACTGTCGGCGGTTTTGGGTTTGGATATTTGCCCTGTGTTCTGGGTTCTTCGGTTATTAGGTCTCTGGTCTCCGGTTTCTGGATGTCATGTTGGTGCATGGAGATGGTAGCCCCTTTACTCGTTTCCAGTTTGTGCAGGTTTTTCATTTAGTTTCATTTATTCTCATCTGGGGGTGAGTCCTTGTGATTTTGGGGGTCACTCTTACCGGATCGGGGCGGTAACTGAGGCGGTGAGACTTGGTTTGGGGTCTGTGTCCATTTGTCGCATTGGACGGTGGGAGTCGATCCGGTTTTGGTCTTTGGCCATTCTTTTGTGTATTGGGTCTGGCTTAGGGCGGCGGTTCATTCTCAGGGTGTACAGCTGTGGATGGATCCTCAACTGGCTCTGGTTTCCTGGTTTGGTATGCTGGGTATGCAGTGGGCTCAGCTGGTTCCTGAGGTTTTAGGGCAGGTAGGCCGGTAGGGTTGTTTCCCTCGAGTCCTGGTGGTCCATCTGGGTGAAAATGATCTTGGCTCCGTCCCGGGATGGTTGTTAGGGTCCCGGATGATGGGCGATTTTTCCTTTCTCCTTTACCGTTTTCCGTGTTTAGTGTTGGTTTGGTCAGTGATCATTCCGCGATGTTTCTGGGCGGGAGCCAAGGATCCTAAGGAGTTGGACAAGAGTAGGATTCGGCTCAACCGGCGGGTTTCCAAGTTTGTTTTGGAGTGGGGGGGGGGTTGTCGGTTAGACATTCTGATTTTGAGGATTCTTCTCTCTCGCTCTTGCGTGAGGATGGGGTGATGGGGTTCATCCCAATGCCCTTGGGTTGGATTTTTTCAATTTGGGGTTATCAGAGGTTCTGGAACAGGCCATGGCTTTGGTGGGGGGAAGGACCTGACTGTGTAGGGGTACTAGTCAGACCCAGTGGCACTTTGGGCCCTTGCCAACGGGTTAAAATGGTAAATTCATTGTGTGGGTTTTATGGTCAGGCCGGACCTTGGTCGCGGGTTATGGTACTGCTCCCCATTGAGCTGCATAGACCGGCTAATGGGGTATGGTGGGATGGAGTACAAAATATGGGTTGAGCTTTGCTCAATATAGGTGGGGCATATGGGTATGCCTTGGCAGTTGGCAAGGGCTTAAAGTGGGGTTGTTATAATATGTAAAATATTTAATAAAGCTATGGCCTGGTTTCATCCAATTAAATGGTATGTGTGTGTTTCTTGATTAGTACCTCATGCCCACGACATGTCTTTTTCTATGTTTTTACCATTCGGTAGTTTGTCTCAGCGCTGGTAAAATAATACCTCTGCGACTTAAAGGGATAGTAATGTTTCATAATAAAAGCAGCTCCAATTAATTTTCATAATAATTGGGCCTTGGAGAGTGTTATTTCAATTCTGTCAGAGTTGTAGTTCAAGAGTAATTCAATGATAAAGTATCCCCCTCCTGCCCCTTTTACTGATGTAACGCTGCTCAGCCAGATCAGAAGGGAGGTGCCCAGGTAGATTGCAGAGAGGGACAATCTTCAATTAAGATAAGGGAAAAACCTGAAAAACCTGTCAAGGGGGACAAGGGTTTCATTGTTCTTACAGTAGAATATTGACCTTTGATGTGAGCTGTCTGGTCTATGGACTGTATTCTACATCTGAGGAGTGGGGGCTGACACTAGGTAAAAGGGGCAGGAGGGGAAAACTTTATCATTCAATTACTCTTGAACTACAACTCTGACAGAATTGAAATAACACTCTCTATGGCTCAATTGCTATGATGATTAATTGGAGCTGTTGTTTTTGTGAAACATTACTATCCCTTTAAAACTACTAACAGTAGTTTTGTCTTCATAACAGAGGTAATTGAATCGAGCCCTCAGACAGCTCCCTGTCAGAAACTTTAAAGTGTCAAAATAAAATAGGTGAAGATGAAAAAATAAAAGCATAGGCAATTTTACTTTACATGCTACACACTTGACGATTATATTTAACCCCTTCAGTGCCAGAGGCTCGGGCCATTTTCTGAACCCTGCAGGCCAGACACTTTTTCAACATTTTTGCTATCCTTCCGTTTAGGCTTGATTTCCTCTGGGGATTTTTAGTTACATATGGAAAACTATATATTGTTTTTTTCAGAACGAATTGAGCTTTCTTGTGATACCTTACATGAAGAGAATTTTACATTGTGCAAAAAGCTATGATGTCATAATGACAAAAAAAAGTGAAAATTTACTCATTTTGCTAAAATCACATACTATGTATCAAAAACATTTACCTTGATTGAAAAAGTTTCAATTATTTGAAAAAGTCTCGAGTCCCCCGAGTAAAAAAATACCAAATTTGTATAGTTTTACCTACGTCCATGGCTAGCGTAGAGCCCTAATCACCAGCAGCACAAAATGACATTTTCAACTTTATAAACTAATATGCGCATTCTAGGGTTTTTGTGGTAAAACTACCCAAAAACAGTGGAATAACTATATAAAACTATATATTTCTGGAAAGTAGACAACCTGCTGCATCTAATGAGGGGTGATTTTACTTGTTACCCCAAGACTGGTGTGCACAAATGCCTCCAGAAGATGGCGCTAATGAAAAAAAAAGGCATTTTCTTACATTTCTGCCCCTTCAAATGTACTAAAATGTGTGAAAACCATGGCATTTCCAACTGTATTCATTAGCTAGTGCTCTTAGGAGAAAAATAACACCCCATTGGTATGAGTTCACCTACCTCAGGGGGCGCTACAAGTACAAAACTACACCTATTGCAACCTCTAATTTTTCTAACATTTTCTCAAACATTACCTGTCTGTACAAAAATGGTTATAACAAATACAGAAGTGAAGAAAGGGTACACAAACCATACCATTTTGAAAAGAAGACACCCTGCCGCATCTAATGATGGGTGACTTGCCTTGTTACCCCAAGCCTGGAGTGCACAAATGTCTCCAGAAGGTGGCGCTAATGAAAAAAAAAGGCATTTTCTTACATTTCTGCCCCTTCAAATGTACTGAAATGTGTGCAAACCATGGTATTTCCAACTGTATTCATTAGCTAGTGCTCTTAGGAGAAAAATGACACCCCATTGGTATGAGTTCACCTACCTCAGGGGGCGCTACAAGTACAAAACTACACCTATTGCAACCTCTAATTTTTCTAACATTTTCTCAAACATTACCTGTCTGTACAAAAATGGTCATAACAAATACAGAAGTGAAGAAAGGGTACACAAACCATACCATTTTGAAAAGAAGACACCCTGCCGCATCTAATGATGGGTGACTTGCCTTGTTACCCCAAGCCTGGAGTGCACAAATGTCTCCAGAAGGTGGCGCTAATGAAAAAAAAAGGCATTTTCTTACATTTCTGCCCCTTCAAATGTACTGAAATGTGTGCAAACCATGGTATTTCCAACTGTATTCATTAGCTAGTGCTCTTAGGAGAAAAATGACACCCCATTGGTATGAGTTCACCTACCTCAGGGGGCGCTACAAGTACAAAACTACACCTATTGCAACCTCTAATTTTTCTAACATTTTCTCAAACATTACCTGTCTGTACAAAAATGGTCATAACAAATACAGAAGTGAAGAAAGGGTACACAAACCATACCATTTTGAAAAGAAGACACCCTGCCGCATCTAATGATGGGTGACTTGCCTTGTTACCCCAAGCCTGGAGTGCACAAATGCCTCCAGAAGGTGGCGCTAATGAAAAAAAAAGGCATTTTCTTACATTTCTGCCCCTTCAAATGTACTGAAATGTGTGCAAACCATGGTATTTCCAACTGTATTCATTAGCTAGTGCTCTTAGGAGAAAAATGACACCCCATTGGTATGAGTTTAACTACCTCAGGGGGCGCTAGAAGTGCAAAACGACACCCACTACAACTTCAAATTTTTCTAACATTTTCTCAAACATTACTTGTCTGTACACAAATGGTTATAACAACTACAGAAGTGAAGAAAGGGTACACAAACCATACCATTTTGAAAAGAAGACACCCTGCCGCATCTACTGATGGGTGACTTGCCTTGTTACCCCAAGCCTGGAGTGCACAAATGCCTCCAGAAGGTGGCGCTAATGAAACAAAAAAGGCATTTTCTTACATTTCTGCCCCTTCAAATGTACTGAAATATGTGCAAACCATGGTATTTCCAACTGTATTCATTAGCTAGTGCTCTTAGGAGAAAAATGACACCCCATTGGTATGAGTTTAACTACCTCAGGGGGCGCTAGAAGTGCAAAACGACACCCACTACAACTTCAAATTTTTCTAACATTTTCTCAAACATTACTTGTCTGTACACAAATGGTTATAACAACTACAGAAGTGAAGAAAGGGTACACAAACCATACCATTTTGAAAAGAAGACACCCTGCAGCATCTAATGATGGGTGACTTGCCTTGTTACCCCAAGCCTGGAGTGCACAAATGCCTCCAGAAGGTGGTGCTAATGAAACATAAAAGGCATTTTCTTACATTTCTGCCCCTTCAAATGTACTGAAATATGTGCAAACCATGGTATTTCCAACTGTATTCATTAGCTAGTGCTCTTAGGAGAAAAATGACACCCCATTGGTATGAGTTTATCTACCTCAGGGGGTGCTAGAAGTGCAAAACGACACCTACTACAACTTCAAATTTTTCTAACATTTTCTCAAACATTACTTGTCTGTACACAAATGGTTATAACAACTACAGAAGTGAAGAAAGGGTACACAAACCATACCATTTTGAAAAGAAGACACCCTGCCGCATCTAATGATGGGTGACTTGCCTTGTTACCCCAAGCCTGGAGTGCACAAATGCCTCCAGAAGGTGGCACTAATGAAAAAAAAAAGGCATTTTCTTACATTTCTGCCCCTTCAAATGTACTGAAATGTGTGCAAACCATGGTATTTCCAACTGTATTCATTAGCTAGTGCTCTTAGGAGAAAAATGACACCCCACTGGAATGAGTCGACCTACCTTAGGGGTGCCAGAAGCACATAACTACACCTACCTGTTTGCTTCTTCGAAAATGGCTGCTTGTACTAAAATGTCCATAACTGTTAGAGACATGAAGGAAAGGTATAAAAGGTATACCATTTTGGAAAGTAGACATTCTCCCGCATCAATTGAGGGGTCACTTGCCTTTCTACCCCCTGGGCTGAAGTGCACAAATATTTCCAAAAGGTGGCGCTATGGGAATAAATACATGTTTTTTTTACATTTCTACCACTTCAAAGATACTAAAATCTTTGAAAACCATAACATTTCCTGCTGTATTCAGTACCTGCTACCAACATGAGAAAAATGGTAGCCTATTTGTGTGGGTTAACATACAATATGTGGGTGCTAGGAACACGTACGTAAACCTGACACTTTTGTTTTTGAAATTATCTGCTTGCACTAAAATGGTTATAACCATAATAGATATGCAGAAAAGGTAGAGAAACAATGCCATTTTGGAAAGAAAACATCCTTCCGCATCTAATGAGGGGTCACGTGCCTTCTTACCCAAAGGCTGGTATGCACAAATTCTTCCAGGAGGTGGCGCTAGTGAAAAAAAAAGGCATTTTCTTACATTTCTGCCCCTTCAAATGTATGGAACTTTGTAAAAACCATGGAATTTTCAACTGCATTCATTAGCTAGTGCTCTTAGGAGTCAAACGACACCCCATTGATATGAGTTGACCTACCTTAGGGGGTGCTAGAAGTAGAAAACTACACCTACTACAACCTCTGATGTTTCTAACATTTTCTCAAATGTGACTTGCCTGTACAAAAATGGCTATAACACATTCAGAATTGAAGAAAAGGTAGATAAACCATACCATTTTGGAAAGAAAACAACCTGCCGCATCTAATGAGGGGTCACTTGCCTTCTTACCCCAATACTGGTGTGCATAAATGTTTCCAGAAGGAGGCGATATAGGAAAAAAATTGCATTTTTTTACATTTCTGCCCCTTCAAATGTATGGAGCGCTGTGAAAACCATGGAATTTTCAACTGCATTTGTTTGCTAGTGCTCTTAGGAGTCAAATGACACCCCATTGGTATGAGTTGAACTACCTTAGGGGGTGCTAGAAGTAGAAAACTACACCTACTACAACCTCTGATGTTTCTAACATTTTCTCAAACCTGACTTGCCTGTACGAAAATGACTATAAAACCTTCAGAATTGAAGAAAAGGTAGATAAACCATACCATTTTGGAAAGAAGACAACCTGCCGCATCTAATGAGGGGTCACTTGCCTTTTTACCCCTAAGTTAGTTGGCACATCTATTTCCAGAATGTGGTGCTACAGGAAAAAAAAAATTTTGTTTTACACATCAGTCACTTCAAAGATACTAAAATGGTTCAATGGCGTGGGATTTCCTAGGAGGACTTCTTGCCAGCCTAAGAAAAATGGTACCCCACTGCTGTGGGTTGACATACCAATTTACGCTACAGGAGCGTAGCTACCAGTGAAACAGAAATGGTAAAGCAAATAGTGTATGTGTGATTTTATGGCTAACAGATGAAAGAAGCTAGGGCGTCAGCCGGTGTACGTGCGGACCTGTGACTACAAGTGTAACAAAGTATGTGGGAGGGTTAGGGATTAGGCAGTGTGTGTGGGTATGAGCAGAGGAGCAAGGATGGTGGGGCAGTGTTTGATAGTGTGTATGGGAGATCTGTGACTACCAGTGTTGATAAAAAGTCCTGTGTGTGCCACAGGAAGGGGGTCGGCATTGAACTCCCCTCCTAGTGGTACACACAGGGTTAATTTGTGTTTTAATTTTTTTTTTTTTTTTATTATATACCTCATTGAGGGGCATAAGGACCCCCTGATCCCTCCCCAATGAGGTCTTAGTAAAAAAAAAATATATATATGTCCACAAACAGGGGACCCTGAGAGTGCCACAGGGGTCTCCAGCGCATTGCAAAGCAATGCATTGGATCCTTGTGGCACTCAGAGGGTTAATTTTTTTTTTTTTTATCATTACTTGGTAATCAGAGCTTGTTGGGGGGCCATCAGGACCAATCATGATGGCCCCCAACAATCTCTGATAACGAAGTAATGATAAATGCCCTGTGTGTGCGCCGCAGAAGGGGGGCTGCATTGGCCCCCCTTGAGGCACACACATGGTTAATTTTTTTTCTTTACTTTTTTTTATTATGGACCTCATTGGTGGGTATCAGGACCCCTTTGATTCCCCCCAATGAGGTCTTAAAAAATAAAAAAAATAAAAAGGAATCAAAATAAATGTCCCTGTGAGTGCCAAAGGGGTCTCCAGCGCATTGCAAAGCAATGCATTGGACCCTTCTGGCACTCAGAGGGTTAATTTTTTTTTTTATCATTACTTGGTAATCAGAGCTTGTTGGGGGGCCATCAGGACCAATCGTGATGGCCCCCCAACAATCTCTGATAACGAAGTAATGATAAATGCCCTGTGTGTGCTCCACAGAAGGGGGGCTGCATTGGCCCCCCTTGTGGCACACACAGGGTTAATTTTTTTTTCTTTACTTTTTTTTATTATGGACCTCATTGGTGGGTATCAGGACCCCTCTGATTCCCCCCAATGAGGTCTTAAAAAAAAAAAAAAAAAGGAATCAAAATAAATGTCCCTGTGAGTGCCAAAGGGGTTTCCAGCGCATTGCAAAGCAATGCATTGGACCCTTCTGGCACTCAGAGGGTTAATTTTTTTTTTTTCTTATTACTTTGTAATCAGAGCTTGTTGGGGGGCCATCAGGACCAATCCTGATGGCCCCCCAACAATCTCTAGTAACAAAGTAATGACAGAAGCCCTGTGTGTGCCACAGGAGGGGGGGGGTGCATTGGACCCCCCCTGTGGCACACACAGGGTTAAAAAATTTTTTTTTTTTTTTTTTTAATAATAGACCTCATTGAGGGGCATCAGGATCCCCCCTGATCCCCCCAATGAGGTCTTTAAAAAAAAAAAAAAAAAACCCAAAGAAAAGACCCTGTGAGTGCTACAAGGGTCTCCAGCACATTGCAAAGTAATGTGCTGGGGACCCCTGCGGCACTCACAGGGTTACTAAGGATTTTTTATTTTTATTTTTTTTTATTTTAATATTTTCAGACCTCGTGGGGGACATCAGGACCCCTCCTGGTGTCTCCCCAGTAATTGATCTCCCAGCCGATAGGCTGGGAGATCAATTTTGCGACTGCAGGAGAGCAGAAGCTCTCCTGCCTTTCACTCCTACCACCGGTAGGAGTGAATCGGGTAAGGGAAACTTCCCTAACGTCATCGGTGACCATGTCACCGATGACGTTTGGAGGTTTCCCCCGGTCCCGCCCACTCCTACCCGGAAGTTCGGGTAGGAGAGACAGAAGAGGAGAAGCTGCGCTTCTGCTGCGCTTCTCCTCTTCTTTTATTGATCTCCCAGCGCGATCGGCTGGGAGATCAATAACAGGGGGGACATGAGGAGTGATCCTCATGTCCCCCCACGATTGCCCACCTTTTTTTTTTTTTAAATGCGGCCACTGCATGCCGGTTATACCGGCTCATGCAGTGACCGCATTTTAGTGGGTACATCGTACGAGCTTGGCACAGCGGGTACAGCTGTCCAAACTCGTACAATGTACCCACTTGGCACTCAAAGGGTTAAAGGGAGTAATACTTAAAATGTTAAAAAAAAAAAAAAGGAGTAGGGTTTATCTCCCTGAGTAACACAAGATTACTCCCACTGCTTAAAGTTGTTTTATTCAAAAGTTATTGCAGCTCAAACTTTAATTTTTTTATGTGCAATATCACATTGGCCTGAAATTGTACAGTGGTGCTGTTGCTACACAATCCTATGGAGATTTATGGTCAGCTGACCAGAGTTGCCCATAGGATGTTGTAGCAACAGCTCCACTGTAACATTTCAGGCCAATGTGATCTGGCATGTAAAGAATTTGATCTTTAATAAACTTTTGAATAAAACACCTCAGCAGTGTGAGTACCCTTGTTTTAATCAGTGGGATAAACACTACAATATATATATTTTTACATATTGAGTATTACTATACCTTTAATGTGAAAATGAGGTGGAACTATCCCTTAATTTCTCTATTTAGTCTGCAGAAAAATGGCAGGGTTTAATTTTCTGCAAAACAAAATTAAACTAGGATTAGGGTAACAAGTACACTTTAAACTACCCCATTCATAAGCATATTTTACCCATTTACCCAGTACACAAGAACTAGTATTCCTAATCCTAACTATCTGCCATTGTGTAAATGATACCCTACAGTTCTGATACTTAAAGGGATAGTAATGTTTCATAATAAAAGCAGCTCCAATTAATCTTCATATTATTTGGGCCATGGAGAGTGTTATTTCAATACTGTCAGAGTTGTAGTTCAAGAGTAATTGAATGATAAAGTATCCCCCCTCCCACCCTTTTACTGATGTAACACTGCTCACTTCAGAGCAGCAAGACTGTCTGGATGGATCATAGAGAGGGATTGTAACGGATCCTACCCGTTACTGGGAGCTCTTGTCTGGGCATGGCATTTATTCACCCCTGGGCCCAAGGATTATGGATATTGGACACTCCTTTGTGCCCTGGCATACGATCTCTCAAGCCCTTATCCTGGACTAAGAGACTTTGGCTAGCCTTATGTGGATAGGCAGCTGTACCAGAGGAAAGAACAATTCAAGGCTTGGGTGCTGCAAACTCTTCTGACCTGCAAAGGGTTAATCATTTGAGTTTGAACATATTTACTTTCAATATGTATTGTAGTCCCTCAAGGCACTGACTATGTGTACTGTAGCCAGACCTCCTGCTGGGTGTTAACTTAACCATTGTGAAATGCAGTCAGAACCCCTGCAGTGTGGTAATTAGTTCAAAACCTCAAGTCTTTGTCCATCAACCTTTTTTGTATCTGAAATGCAATCATGTCTGAGTTATTGTGTTTGTTGGGCCATCGTCTGTTGCCCTTTTGTCTACTGTGAAATGATTGGATTAAGCCTATTGTACCTGGTTTCCCCATAAGAGGCAATGCAAGATTTCTGTATAAATATCTGTGGTCTTTGCCAATAAAGAGAGTTCTGTTTTGGAGTGAACAAGGAGTCCTGGAGTCTTGTATTGCTTATGGTCTAAAGTATCCACTCTGATACCCATCTGCGCCAAGTATCCTGAATCGCTGACCGCCTGCTGCCAGTTTCCTGCGTCCTAACTTCGTGGACTGTCAGGCGGCGACGTGGACTCTTCCCTGCTTCCCTGCTTCCAGTGATCCTGTGGCTGTTTCCAGTGACCGTCCATACTCCAACCGGTGCACCTGACGGCGCTTATCTGCGTCGAGAAGGAGAGACCCAGGAACGACGGCGGAAGGTGACGCGGTCCCTTCCCAGCTTCCGTTACATTGGTGGCAGCGGTGGGATTTCTCCTTCATTCATCGGTTGCATCAAGTGAGATATGGAGGATGCTTTTGGGTCATATGAGGATCGCTTTGAATTAATCCGGTCTCAGTGGAGTTTCTGGCTGGGCGATATTGTAAATGACTTTATTCCAGAACTGGGTGGTTGCATCACAGAGGAGCTACGGATGCAAGATGCCTACTGGATGCTGGTAAATCACATTGAACAAGAGTATGGCCCCGTGCTCCCAGTAACCTTCTCCCCGGCCCGCTTGCGATGTAAGATCCAAGGGCTGGTATGGGATGCTTATCTGTGGGATTCGAACTTTGGCAGTCCAGAAAACGACCGTTTCTTGGAGCTTTTGGCCAAACGAGAAGATATGCTAGGGGGGTACGTCCCCATGAGCTTGCAAGAGGACTTGAGCGACACAGTCAGTTGGGAGTGTGAGGTGGAATACATGTATGCCAAATTAGTGCAAGAAATTCGGGAGGCCCTAGAGGAAGAAGAAAACTGGGGGGGTCACTCATCTGAGGAGGGCCTCAGTGAAGCTGAGGACCTGGATGGAGTTTCCCCTGTTCACTCCACACTGGTGAGTGGGAATTCGTTCCTCACCAGTGCCCCTGTTGTTGCCCCTGCATCAGGAAGTGGGAAAATCGTCCTTCCTGATACCCCTTTGCCCCTGAACTGTATTTTCCCTGAGCTGAGGAGTGGGAATGCGTTCCTCCTCAGTGAAGAAGATGCCTCGGCATCAGGGGATGGTACAGACGTCTCCCCTGATAGGCATGTTGCCCCTTCCCCTGTCTTTCCAGCTGCGGTGAATGAGATGCAGGTCCCCACCAGCAGCGATTGTATGTCCCAGCTGATGGGTGGGAGAGAGCCCATCAGTCCCTATGACCCCCCTGCTGTAGTGAGTGTGGAAGAGCTCACCAGCAGCCCCAAGATGATGCCCCCTGTGGGGTTGGAAAACGCCCTGGAAGTGGAGCGGTATGTGCTCTCCAGGGCCACAGAGGATGCCGCCTTGAGGGATGGGACTGCGGTCTCCCTCAAGGCAGAGAAGGCCCTGGAAAGTGATGGCCTACAAGAGGAGGACCCCAGCGGACTGGAAGAGAGCAGTGCTGCTGGCCCTCCTGAGGATATGTTGTGTGAACTGATGGGTGGAGAAGAGTGCCCCATCAGCCCCCCTGTAAACCCTGACCTGGTGAGTGGGAGCGAGCTCACCAGGGTCTGGGAAACCCCTGCTGTGGTGAAGGAGATGCAGGTCCCCACCAGCAGCCCCAGTCCGTCCCCTGTTGCTGTTGCCCTGGAGAAGGGGAAGAATGTATTCTCCAGGTACATGGATAAGATGGCTAGAAGGATTGAGAGTGCCCTCCTCCCCAAGAGAAGAGATGGCCCTGATGTGAGGGGCCAGAAAGAAGAAGGGTCCAACACACTGCCTCACTGCAGTGCTGCTACTGCCCCGGAAGACCCTGGATGTTGCCCCAAGACCCCATTTCCTCCTGTGGATTTGAACTGTGAACTGATGGGTGGGAATGCGTTCCCCATCAGCACCCTTGTAACCCCTGGCGTGGGGCGTGGGAGCGAGCGCACCAGGCCCTGTGAAACTCTGGCTGGGATGAATGGGACAACAGTCCTCATCCCCAACCCAACAATTGTGCCCCCTGAATTCCCTGAGTTCTGCATGGGGGGTTGGAATGTGCCCCAGAACGTTGCCCCAGCACAGGGGAGTGGGACAAACATCCTCTCCTGTCCCTCTGGGGCACTTGCCCAACTAAAAGGGGGAGATGTGCCCCTCTCCCCACACTTTGATTCCCAGGTCCCTGAGGATCCAGAGACACAATTGCCCCAGGGAGATCCACCGTATGTACTGGCTCTGGACCCTGAGCCCCTGGCCCCAGACCCAGGAGGGTCTAACCCCAACATTGGACTCCAGCTCTGAGTGGAGCATAGCCCAGGAGAGGCCGCCCAATTTGGTGATTGCCAGGGCCAGCAGGCACCAATATCCCTGGCCCAGGATTAAGAACCAAGACTGTACCCCTGGTTCAGGACAAAGGACTTGTTTCTATTACCAGGCCCGGACAAGGGGCTCACAGCAGCAATGCTCTCTTACATCGCCAAGCCAGCATTTCCTATTGCAACCGCTGGCTTGGTACAAAAAAGGGGGAGAAATGTAACGGATCCTACCCGTTACTGGGAGCTCTTGTCTGGGCATGGCATTTATTCACCCCTGGGCCCAAGGATTATGGATATTGGACACTCCTTTGTGCCCTGGCATACGATCTCTCAAGCCCTTATCCTGGACTAAGAGACTTTGGCTAGCCTTATGTGGATAGGCAGCTGTACCAGAGGAAAGAACAATTCAAGGCTTGGGTGCTGCAAACTCTTCTGACCTGCAAAGGGTTAATCATTTGAGTTTGAACATATTTACTTTCAATATGTATTGTAGTCCCTCAAGGCACTGACTATGTGTACTGTAGCCAGACCTCCTGCTGGGTGTTAACTTAACCATTGTGAAATGCAGTCAGAACCCCTGCAGTGTGGTAATTAGTTCAAAACCTCAAGTCTTTGTCCATCAACCTTTTTTGTATCTGAAATGCAATCATGTCTGAGTTATTGTGTTTGTTGGGCCATCGTCTGTTGCCCTTTTGTCTACTGTGAAATGATTGGATTAAGCCTATTGTACCTGGTTTCCCCATAAGAGGCAATGCAAGATTTCTGTATAAATATCTGTGGTCTTTGCCAATAAAGAGAGTTCTGCTTTGGAGTGAACAAGGAGTCCTGGAGTCTTGTATTGCTTATGGTCTAAAGTATCCACTCTGATACCCATCTGCGCCAAGTATCCTGAATCGCTGACCGCCTGCTGCCAGTTTCCTGCGTCCTAACTTCGTGGACTGTCAGGCGGCAACGTGGACTCTTCCCTGCTTCCCTGCTTCCAGTGATCCTGTGGCTGTTTCCAGTGACCGTCCATACTCCAACCGGTGCACCTGACGGCGCTTATCTGCGTCGAGAAGGAGAGACCCAGGAACGACGGCGGAAGGTGACGCGGTCCCTTCCCAGCTTCCGTTACAGGGATAATCTTCAATTAGGGAAAAACCTGAAAAACCTGTCAAGGGGGGAAGGGTTTTCCTTATGCTCACAGTAAGAAGATTGTGCCTTGCTGTGAGATGTCTGGTCTTAAGACCAGATTCCACATCTGAGGGGAGGTGACTTACACTAGGTAAAAGGGGCGGGAGGGGGATACTTTATCATTCAATTACTTTTGAACTACAACTGTGACAATATTGAAATAACACTCTCCATGGCCCAAATACTATGAAGATTAATTGGAGCTGCCGATTTTGTGAAACATTACTATCCCTTTAACACTGTGAGTGCCAGAGAGGCATGCAATGCATTGTAACGCAATACACTGGATACCTCTCTGACACTCAAAGGAATAATATCAGTTTGCGGATTGATTTAACCCTTTGAATGCCAGTGACGTTGCATTACAATGTGTTGGATACCTCTCTGGCACTCAACGGGTTAATCAGAATTGACTAATGACTAGCACATTCTCTATAACTGTGTACTGTCGTACAAATAATGTTGATTAAACTTTTTTTGTAGTACTGCTAAAATATGTATTTTTGAACAAATTACAGGTTGTTCATTATTGATAATTAAAAAAAATGATACTGCCCTAACGCACACTCACCGTGCAATATAGTATATAATGAAAACCTTGTCCTACATACTGAAAACCTCCTAAATTCAATGGCTGTTATTAGAATTTCTGTCTAGTACTTTGAAGCTATTTCAGAACAACAGAAGGTTTTCCCTTTTAACTGTTCGAGTGCCAGAGAAGTATGTAGTGTGTTGTGTATCCCTCTGACACTCAAAGGGTTAATTCTAAGTTCATCTGCTCTTTGCTGGGGATTTACCCGGTTAAGAAATGAGTGATGGCTCTAAGCAATTATTGATACTCAAAAGGCAGCTTCAGAGGAAAACTATTGAAATGCTGACAAGCAACATTGACTGTAGATCTCTAAGTGGCTTATTTATGTACACTGCATGAGTGACTCTGTTATTGACGTCTACTGGATGAATTAAGTGATCACAGATTCGCCTTCAGATTGTTTGTCTAATTAAACGCTTACATTAGTAACAGAGTAAGAGTCACAATCATCAGAGCAATATGTACCCATCTTGCTAGGTTTTATATTGCAGTTTAGGTGTAGAAATCAATACAAGCAGGGCAATAAATTGAGCTTGCATAGAAATTAAAATGAAGATATAGGACCCTACATTTAAGCCGTGGTGTAATGAATGAGTGTGTGTCCGGGGGGGGGGGGGGGGTGCAAGATATGTGTTTGGATCCACTGCCTTCAGAAAAATAAAAAAAAAAGAGATTAAGGGGTAAGGGGGAAGAAAAACAGAAGAGGAAAACAAGAGAGCAGAATGGGAGATGGGTAGTAAGTAAGCTGAGGGAGAAGGGTAGTAAGTAAGCCAAGGGTAAGAACTGAGGAGTGAGAGACTAGAGTGAGGGGGAAGAAGTAAAGCAAGAGAGCCGGGGGGAAAGTAATAGCACGGGGGTCAAAGAAGAGATGTGGGTAAGTGATGTAAGCGAGCTGGGAGGTAAGAGCGGAGGAATGAAAGAAAGAGGGGAAACCTTAATTCACTTCTCCTTGACCACACTCTCTTCTCTTACCCCTCACCTCTTACTAGCTTTGCTACAACCACCTAATATTGGGGAGGTGGAGGAGGCCCAACTTGTACTGCAAATGGAAAAGGCTTCTAGGTCAGGAAATGTAATCATAACTGGAGATTTCAACTATCTTGGTATTGACTGGAGCAATATGACTCCGGCACAACAAAGGGAAACAATTTTTTAAGTATGATTAATGACAGTTTTGTGTCCCAAGTAGTAGAGGATCCAACTAGAAAAGAGGCCTTGCTTAACCTAGTGTTATCAAACAATTCTGACACGATAAACAATGTACAAGTAAGGGAACATATGGGCAGCAGTGACCACACTATGGTATCCTTTGAAATTTGTGAGAAGCCCAATAGTAAGGGTTTAACCAAAACATTCAATTTTAAAAGGGCTAATTTTACAAAGCTAAAAGCAGAATTAAAATATATTCAGTGGGATGTAATCTTCAAAGATAAAAATGCACAAGAATCATGGAATTTGTTTTAAATGCTCTTAGACAAATATACACGTCAATATATAAAATTGGGGAATAAGCACAAGAGGAGTAAAGTGAAACCAATGTGGCTAAATAATAAGGTTTGCAGGGAAATGAGAAATAAGAAACAGGCATTTAAAGTGTTTAAGTCAAACAGGTCAGATGCATCATTTAAAAAAATATAAAGAATGTAATGAAATATGCAAATAAACAATTAAACTAGCTAAAATTGAAAATTGAAGAAATATTGCAAATGAGAGACAGAAAACTCCAAAACAATTCTACATGTATATTAATAACAAAGATTGTGATTAATTGATTAGTGACGATAAGGCTATGACTGACACCATAAATACATTATTTGCTTCAGTATATACAAAGGATGCAACAATGACAGGCTATGGGCAAATAGACAAAACCACATAATTTCCTCCATCATGTACATGGCTTACAGAGGACAAAGTCCAAAAGACACTCAAAAAGGTTATGTAAATAAATAAAGCACCTGGACCTGATGGTATACACCCAAGAGTACTTAAGGAACTTAGTTCAGTAATAGCAAGACCATTACACTTCAAATTTATTGATTCACTTTCATCAGTCACAGTGCCCTGTGATTGGAGGAAAGCTGATGTAGTTCCATTGTTCAAAAAGGGGGCAAGAGCCAAACCAGGAAATTATAGACCTGTGAGCTTGACTTCCATAGTGGGTAAGATATTAGAAGGGTTATTAACTGACAGTATTCAGAACTATGTGAAGACAAACAATATCATTAGTAGGAGTCAGCACAGTTTTATGAAGAATAGATCATGTCAGACTAACTTACTTGCATTTTAAAGGGATAGTAATACTTCGTTTTAACTTTATTTTATTTTGTAGGCATTAAAAAAACATGAAGAATGATATAAGTCTTATCTCTGAAACCTTTATGGTTTAAGAGATATTCACAAACAAAGTATCCCTTCCCTGTTCAACCAGATCAGAAGGGAGATGCCCAGGTAGACTGCAGAGAGGGACAATCTTCAATTAAGATAAGGGAAAAAGCTGAAAAACTTGTCAAGGTGGGAAGGGCTTTCATTGTTTTCATACAAAGAAAATTGTCCCCTTCTGTTATCTGTCCTGTCATACAACCAGACTCACATTTGAGAAGAGATGGCTTACACTAGGAAAAAGGGGCGGGGAGGGGAACTTTGCTTGTGAATATCTCATAAACCATAAAAGTTTGAGAGATAAGACTTATATCATTCTTCATGTTTTTTAATGCCTACAAAATAAAATAAAGTTAAAATGAAGTATTACTATCCCTTTAAGAAAGAGTAAGTAGTAAGTTGGACAAGGGAATTGCTGTTGATGTAGTATAATTGGATTTTGCAAAAGCTTTTGATACAGTGCCTCACAACAGGCTACTGCATAAATTAAAAGGCTTTGGTTTGGGCGGTGTTATCTGTACATGGATTGAGAACTGGTTAAGTGATAGATGGCAGAGAGTTGTTTTACATTGAACTTTTTCAACTTGGTCTAAAGTTATAAATGGGGTGCCACAGGGTTCAGTCCTGGGCCCAATGTTTTTTTAATTTGTTTGTTAATCATCTAGAAGCGGGAGTTGAAAGTAATATCTGAATCTTTGCTGATGACACTAAGATTTGCAAGGAAATACATACAGGGCTGGATGTTTTGTGGAAGGATCTAGGTAAACTGAGAGAATGGGCAGAAAAGTGGCAGATGACATTTACTGTAGATAAGTTATGTATTTGGTCTGTAGAAACCAATATTTACATATACACTAAATGGGAAACAACTTGGGGAATCCTCCTTAGAGTAAGATTTAGTAGTTCTGATAGACAATAGACTTCACAGCAGTGTCACTCAGCTCCGCAAGAGCAAATAGGGTACTATCCTGCATAAAAGGGGGTATAGATGCCAGTATGCTAATATTATTCTACTTCTATATAGTAACATAGTAGATAACATAGTAGATAAGGCTGAAAAAAGACATGCGTCCATCAAGTCCAGCCCATGCCAATAACACTCCTGTTGATCCAGAGGAAGGCAACAAAAAAGCCCTCTGGAGCAATTTCCAGTGTAGGTGTGTGTGTGTGTCAAATAGTTCCCCGGCTCAATATCCTATTTGCTTTGAAGCCATCTGTCATAACTGTCAATATTGTTCTGTGCTAGATAGGCATCCATTGCTTTTTTGAATGCAGTTACATTATCTGCAAGCACAGCATCCCGAGGCAAAGAATTCCATAGCCTTACCGCCCTTACTGTAAAGAATCCCTGCCTGTGTTTTAGTCGAAAGCGCCTTTCCTCAAGTCTTAATGGATGACCTCTTGTTCTTAGCTCAGCTCTTTGCATAAATAATTCATTGGATAGTTCTTTGTATTGGCCTTGAATGTATTTGTAAATGGTAATCATATCACCCCTTAGACGTCTCTTTTCTAATGTAAACAAACCCAGTTTGGCTAGTCTCTCTTTGTAACTCAGATCCTCCAATCCTCCAATCCCTTTATCAGTTTTGTTGCATGTCTCTGCACCTTTTCCAGTTCAGCAATGTCTTTTTTTAGAACAGGCGCCCAAAATTGTACTCCATATTCTAGATGAGGCCTAACCAAGGATTTATACAGAGGTAGGATAATATTAGCATCCCTTGCTTCTACACCTCTTTTTATGCAGGCTAGTACTCTATTTGCTCTTGCAGCAGCTGAGTGACTCTGCACACTGCTGTGAAGACTATTGTCTATCAGTACACCTAAATCTTTCTCTAATGAGGATTTCCCAAGTTGTTTCCCATTTAGAGTATATGCAGCAAGTTTGTTTCTACAACCCAAATGCATAACCTTACATTTATCAACATTAAATGACATCTGCCACTTTTCTGCCCATTCACTTAGTTTATCTAAATCCTTCTGTAGGGAAAAAACATCGAGCTCTGTATGTATTTCCTTACATAGCTTAGTGTCATCAGCAAAGATTGAGATGCTACTTTCAATTCCCACTTCTAGATCATTAATAAACAAATTAAAAAGCATTGGGCCCAGGACTGAACCCTGCGGCACCCCACTTATAACCCTAGACCAATTTGAAAAAGTTCCATTTACAACAACTCTCTGCCATCTATCATTTAACCAGTTCTCAATCCATGTACAGATAACACCACCCAAACCGAAGCCTTTTAATTTATGCAGTAACCTGTTGTGAGGCACTGTGTCAAAGGCTTTTGCAAAATCCAAGTATACTACATCAACAGCAATTCCCCTGTCCAAATTACTACTCACTATTTCATAAAATGCAAGTAAATTAGTCTGACATGATCTGTTCTTCATGAAACCATGCTGATTCCTACTAATGATATTGTTTGTCTTCACATAGCTCTGAATACTGTCAGTTAATAACCCTTCTAGTATCTTACCCACTATGGAAGTCAAGCTCACAGGTCTATAATTTCCTGGTTTGGATCTTGCTCCCTTTTTAAACAATGGAACTACATCAGCTTTCCTCCAATCACAGGGCACTATGCCTGATGAAAGCGAATCAATAAATATTAAGTATAATGGTTTTGCTATTACTGAACTAAGTTCCTTAAGTACCCTTGGGTGTATACCGTCCGGTCCAGGCGCTTTATTCACTATAACCCTTTCCAGTCTCTTTTGGACCTTGTCCTCAGTAAGCCATGTAGATGTTGGAGGAAATTCCATGGTTTTGTCTGTTTGCCCACAGCTTGTCATTTCTGCTTCCTTTGTATATACTGAAGCAAAGAATGTATTTAGGGTGTCAGCCATAGCTTTATCCTCACTAATCAATTCACCTGTTTCAGTCTTAAGAGGACCAATATCAACCTTAACTTTTTTGTTGTTAATATACTTGTAGAATTGTTTAGGGTTTTTCTTGCTCTCATTTGCAATGTTTCGCTCATTTTCTATTTTAGCTAGCTTAATTGCTTGTTTGCAGATTTTATTACATTCTTTATATTTTTTAAATGATGCATCTGACCCATTTGACTTAAACACCTTAAAAGCCTGCTTTTTATTTCTCATTTCCCTGCTAACCACATTATTAATCCACATTGGTTTTGCTTTACTTCTCTTGTGCTTATTCCCCAATGGTATATATTGACGTGTATATTTGCCCAAGAGCATTTTAAATACATTCCATGACTCTTGTGCATTTTTATCTTTGAAAATTACATCCCACTGGATATCCTTTAAAGCTTCTTTTAACTTTGTAAAATTAGCCTTTTTGAAATTGAATGTTTTGGTTAAACTCTTGCTATTGGGTTTCTCATAACAAACTTCAAAGGATACAATATTGTGGTCACTGCTGCCCAAATGTTCCCTTACCTGCACATTGTTTACAATGTCAGAATCGTTTGAGAGCACTAGGTCAAGCAAGGCCTCTTTTCTAGTTGGCTCCTCTACTAGTTGGGACATAAAATTATCATTTATCATACTTAGAAAAATATTTCCCTTTGTTGTGCCTGAAGTCATATTGCTCCAGTCAATTTCAGGGTAGTTGAATATACCATTATAATTACCTTTGCTGACCTAGCAGCCTTTTCCATTTGCAGTAAAAGTTGGGCTTCCTCCAGCTCCCCAACATTAGGTGGCTTGTAGCAAACCCCCACCAATATCTTTTTATTATGTGTGCCCCCAGTGTGTATTTCAACCCACAAGGCCTCTACCTTTTCATTGGACCCTTCATTTATATCTTCCCTTAAACTAGGTTTTAAGGCCTGCTTTACATATAGGCATACCCCTCCTCCCCTTTTATTAACCCTGTCCCTCCTAAAAAGTGAATAACCCTCTAGATTGACTGCCAAGTCATACGTATCATCTAACCAGGTTTCAGACACTCCAATCAGATCATACTGCTCATGTACTGCAATCATTTCTAGCTCCCCCATCTTACCAGCCAGACTGCGAGCATTTGCATGCATACATTTTATCTTTTTGCCATTCTTAAAGATTTCTTTCTTTTTCAGATGTATTTGTCTTTTATCAGGCTGTAACAATGGTAACTCCCTATTAGATGAACTAGCCCATTCCCCCTCTCCATCCCCATGACCCTTCTCTAATCCCATTCCCTCAATTATACTATCTTCCCCAGCCTGTGTTGCAGCTCCCTCCCCCCCCCTTTCTAGTTTAAAGTCTCCTCCAGCCTTCTAACCATCCTATCTCCCAGCACCGTGGCCCCCCTTCCACTAAGGTGCAATCCATCACTACTATAAAGATTGCGCCCAAGGGAAAAGACTGACCAGTGCTCTAGGAACCCAAACCCCTCCTGCTTACACCAAGTCTTTATCCACGCATTTAACTCCTTAATCTCCCGTTGCCTTTCTAATGTAGCGCGTGGCACAGGTAGAATTTCAGAAAATACTACCTTAGAGGTCCTCTGCTTAAGCTTATATCCTAGGTCCCTGAAATCCTTCTTAACGGACCTCCATTTTCCACTGACTTTGTCATTAGTACCAACATGTACCATGACAGCCGGGTCATGCCCAGCCCCTCCCAACAATCTATCAACCCGATCAGCCACATGTCGAACCCGAGCTCCCGGGAGACAGCAAACTGTACGATTGTGGCGATCTTGGCGACAGATTACCCTGTCTGTCTTCCTAATAATAGAATCCCCTACCACCACCATCTGTCTAGGTCTGCCTGAGTCCTGGATCCCATCCGTGCTAGAGGGGCTGTTCACTCAGCTGTTAAAGAGAACAGTCCTCTACAGCAAAGACATTCCTGTGTCAGCATCCCCAACATCATTACTTAATGTAGCAAATCTGTTAGGATTAGTAAACACAGGAGTGTCCTCCCTATTTCTCTGTCCACCCCCCTTGCTATGTCTAACTGTAACCCATCTGGCTACCTGCTCTTTCTTTGTGCAGTCTCCACCCCCAGAACTACCTACCACCGCTTCCTGCTGCTCAGTCAGCAGAACCCTCTCAAGATTGTCCGTCTTTCTCAATGTTGCAACCTGCCCCTCCAGATCTCTAATCCTTGGTTAGGCCTCATATAGAATAGGGAGTACAGTTTTGGGCACCAGTTCTTAAAAAAGACATTGTTGAACTGGAAAGCATGCAACAAAACTGATAAAGGGATTGGAGGATCTGAGATATAAAGATAGACTAGCCAAACTGGGTTTGTTTACATTAGAGAAGTGGCGTCTAAGGGGTGATATGATTAAAATTTACACTTATATTCAAGGTCAATGCAAAGAACTATCCAATTACTTATTTACGCAAAGAGCTAAGAAAGAGAGGTGATCTATTAAGACCAGAGGAAAGGAACTTTTGACTAAAACAAAGGCTCCCACTGGATCTCTTACTTCACTTCTTTCCACAGGATCTCTTAATTCACTTCTCTCCAGGATCTCTTACTTCACCCCCCCCCCGATCTCTTACTTCACTTCCCTCCCCCAGGACCTCTTACTTCACTTCCCTCCCCAGGATCTCTTACTTAATTTCCCACCCCCAGGACCGCTTACTTCACTTCTCTCCCCCAGGACTGCTTACTTCACTTCTCTCCCCAGGATCTCCTATTTCACTTCTCCCTTCCAGGATCTCTTACTTCACTTGTCCCCTCCCAGGATCCATTACTTCAGTACTCCTCCCAGGATCTCTAACTTCACTTCCCTCCTCAGGATCTCTTACTTCACTTCCCCCCTACAGTATCCCTTACTTCACTTCTTCCCCCCCCCAGGATCTCTTACTTCACTTCTCTCCCCCAGGTTCATTTACTTCACTTCCCCCCTCCCCCAGGTTCAGTTACTTCACTTCTCTCCCTAGGATCTCTTCACTTTTCTCACCCAAAATCTCTTACTTCACATCTCCTACAGTCCTACTGCTGTATGATGTACTCATCTCTAGATTAGAAGTAAATGTAGTTCTACTGCTCTAAGATGTTCTCCTCTCTAGATTAGAAGTAACTACAGTCCTACTGCTGTATGATGTACTCCTCTCTAGATAAGATATAATTGTAGTCCTACTGCTGTATGATGTACTCCTCTCTAGATTAGATGTAACCGTAGTCCTACTATTGTATGATATACTCCTCTCTAGACTAGATATAACTGTAGTCCTGTATGACGTACTCCTCTCTAGATTAGATGTAACTGTAGTCCTACTGCTGTATGATTTACTCCTCTATAGATAAGATATAATTGTAGTCCTACTGCTGTATGATGTACTCCTCTCTAGATAAGATATAATTGTAGTCCTACTGCTGTATGATGTACTCCTCTCTAGATTAGATGTAACTGTAGTCTTACTGCTGTATGATATACTCCTCTCTAGACTAGATATAACTGTAGTCCTGTATGACGTACTCCTCTCTAGATTAGATATAACTGTAGTCCTACTGCTCTATTATATACTCCTCTCTAGACTAGATATAACTGTAGTCCTGTATGACGTACTCCCCTCTAGATTAGATGTAACTGTAGTCCTACTGCTGTATGATTTACTCCTCTATAGATTAGATAAAACTGTAGTCCCACTGCTGTATGATGTATTCCTCTCTAGATTAGAAGTAACTGTACTCCTACTACTGTATGATGTACTCCTCTCTAGATTAGAAGTAACTGTAGTCTTACTGCTGTATGATGTACTCCTCTCTAGATTAGATATAACTGTAGTCTTATTGCTGTATGATGTACTCCTCTCTAGAGTAGATATAACTGTAGTCCTACTGATGTATTATGTACTCCACTCTAGATAAGATATAACTGTAGTCATACTGCTGTATGATGTACTCCTCTCTAGAGTAGATATAACTGTAGTTCTACTGTTGTATTATGTACTCCTCTGTAGATAAGATATAACTGTAGTCCTGTATGATGTACTCCTCTCTAGATTAGATATAACTGTAGTCCTACTGATGTATGATGTACTCCTCTCTAGATTAGATATAACTGTAGTCCTACTGATGTATGATGTACTCCTCTCTCGATTAGATATAACTGTAGTCCTACTGATGTATGATGTACTCCTCTCTAGATTAGATATAACTGTAGTCCTACTGATGTATGATGTACTCCTCTCTAGATTAGAAGTAATTGTAGTCCTATTGCTGTATGATGTACTCCTCTCTAGATTAGAAATAACTGTAGTCCTACTGCTGTATGATGTACTCCTCTCTAGATTAGATATAACTGTAGTTATACTGCTGTATGATGTACTCCTCTCTAGAGTAGATATAACTGTAGTTCTACTGTTGTATTATGTACTCCTCTCTAGATGAGATATAACTGTAGTCCTGTATGATGTACTCCTCTCTAGATTAGATATAACTGTAGTCCTACTGATGTATGATGTACTCCTCTCTAGATTAGATATAACTGTAGTCCTACTGATGTATGATGTACTCCTCTCTAGATTAGATATAACTGTAGTCCTACTGATGTATGATGTACTCCTCTCTAGATTAGATATAACTGTAGTCCTACTGATGTATGATGTACTCCTCTCTAGATTAGATATAACTGTAGTCCTACTGATGTATGATGCACTCCTTTCTAGATTAGAAGTAACTGTAGTCCTACTGCTGTATGATGTACTCCTCTATAGATTAGATATAACTGTAGTCCTACTGCTGTATGATGTACTCCTCTCTGCTGTAGATTAGATGTAACTGTAGTCCTACTGCTGTATGATGTACTCCTCTCTAGATTAGATATAACTGTAGTCCTACTGCTGTATGATGTACTCCTCTCTAGATTAGATATAACTGTAGTCCTACTGCTGTATGATGTACTCCTCTCTAGATTAGATATAACTGTAGTCCTACTACTGTATGATGTACTCCTCTCTAGATTAGATATAACTCTAGTCCTTCTGATGTATGATGTACTCCTCTCTAGATTAGAAGTAATTGTAGTCCTACTGTATGATGTAATCCTCTATAGATTAGATATAACTGTAGTACTACTGCTGTATGATCTCTATTGTCATGGTAACTTAGGCAAATAAACACACAACACAGTACAAGTGAATTTAACCAGTTTATTGAAACAAATAATAGTAACATTAATGATAATAATAAAAGGAACAAACACTTCCTCAACTGTAGGGAGACAGGCGTAAGGACAGTGTCTAGTCCACTACCCAAGAGCTGACACTGAACTGAACTCAGTACAGTAGATATAAAGGATACAGAACCCGACTTGGCTCTAACCAACAGATAGGAACCTGGAAAGCCAGGGATCAGTAACGGAGCGTACTCGGACAACCTCCAGAGAGGGATGTCAGACAACAGCTTGGGCAGCTATAGTACCGGAGTAATACAGAGAGGAGGCCACAGAGCGGAGAATCACTAGCAGACTACCAGAGATGTCGCTGCAATAGCGCAGTGCGGAACTCAGAGCGAGTACTAGTCAGAGACAGCAAGGAATAGTAAATGGTAGTGTACCAAGAGGCAACAGATTGAGAGATAGCAGGCAACACTACCAGCCCGAAGGCAATAGGACCGCACAGTGCAGAGGCAACTTGCAACGCTACCAGCAAGGTAGCTGTTGTACCGGATAGGTAGAGTGCGCCTACTGCTATACCTGGACAAGTGGTAGTCAGAGAGGGGGGGGAGTAGCACGGAGCGTAAATCAGCAAGCCACAGTCAGGAACCGGATCAGGTAAGTCAGCCACAGCCAGGGTCAGCACAGAGCAGGTAGTCGGACATTCACAGATCAGATAGTCAGACAGAGCCAGTGGTCAAAACCAGAATGGATAGTCAGACAAGCCAAGGATAGAGCACTAGGAGATATCAGAAGCCAAGCAAGGGTCAAACCAGCAACAGTGGAATACGCACAGAAACACCACGAATGGCGATTAAGCCCAGTTCGCTGGCAGATTATGAGGTCATCGCCGGAGGGTGGAGCACAATTGGTCACACAGACAGGAAGCTACAAAATAGCATGTGCGACATCAGAGACACACGCCCACAGATACTGGCAGACTAGAGGATGCAGCTCCAGTCCCAAACCACCGGATAGGAATGCAGGCAAGCCAATAACGGGCACCATGATATCTATAGACGAGATATAACTGTAGTCCTGTATGATTTACTCCTCTCTAGATTAGATGTAACTGTAGTCCTACTGCTGTATGATGTGCTCCTCTCTTGATTAGATGTAGCTGTAGTCCTACTGCTGTATGAGGTACTCCTCTCTAGATTAGAAATAACTGTAGTCCTACTGCTGTATGATGTACTCCTCTCTAGATTAGATATAACTGTAGTCCTACTGCTGTATGAGGTACTCCTCTCTAGATTAGATATAACTGTAGTCCTATTGCTGTATGATGTACTCCTCTCTAGATTAGATATAACTGTAGTCCTACTGCTGTATGATGTACTCCTCTCTAGATTAGATATAACTGTAGTCTTACTGCTGTATGATGTACTCCTCTCTAGATTAGAAGTAACTGCAGTACTACTTCTGTATGATGTACTTCTCTCTAGATTAGATATAACTGTAGTCCTACTGCTGTATGATGTACTCCTTTCTAGGTATTAGATGTAACTGTAGTCCTGTAAAATGTTCTCCTTTCTAGATTAGATATAACTGTAGTCCTGTATGATGCACACTTTTCTAGATTAGAAGTAACAGTAGTCCTCTATGATGTTCTCCTTTCTAGCTTAGATATAACTGTAGTCCTACTGCTGTATGATGTAATCCTCTATAGATTAGATATAACTGTAGTCCTACTGCTGTATGATGTACTCCTCTCTAGATTAGATATAACTGTAGTCCTACTGCTGTATGATGTACTCCTCTCTAGATTAGATATAACTGTAGTCTTACTGCTGTATGATGTACTCCTCTCTAGATTAGATATAACTGTAGTCTTACTACTGTATGATGTACTCCTCTCTAGATTAGATGTAACTGTAGTCCTACTACTGTATGATGTACTCCTCTCTAGATTAGAAGCAACTGTAGTCCTACTGCTGTATGATGTACTCCCCTCTAGATTAGAAATAACTGTAGTCCTACTGCTGTATGATGTACTCCTCTCTAGATTAGATATAACTGTAGTCCTACTGCTGTATGAGGTACTCCTCTCTAGATTAGATATAACTGTAGTCCTATTGCTGTATGATGTACTCCTCTCTAGATTAGATATAACTGTAGTCCTACTGCTGTATGATGTACTCCTCTCTAGATTAGATATAACTGTAGTCCTATTGCTGTATGATGTACTCCTCTCTAGATTAGATATAACTGTAGTCTTACTGCTGTATGATGTACTCCTCTCTAGATTAGATATAACTGTAGTCTTACTGCTGTATGATGTACTCCTCTCTAGATTAGAAGTAACTGCAGTACTACTTCTGTATGATGTACTTCTCTCTAGATTAGATATAACTGTAGTCCTACTGCTGTATGATGTACTCCTTTCTAGGTATTAGATGTAACTGTAGTCCTGTAAAATGTTCTCCTTTCTAGATTAGATATAACTGTAGTCCTGTATGATGCACACTTTTCTAGATTAGAAGTAACAGTAGTCCTCTATGATGTTCTCCTTTCTAGCTTAGATATAACTGTAGTCCTACTGCTGTATGATGTAATCCTCTATAGATTAGATATAACTGTAGTCCTACTGCTGTATGATGTTCTTCTCTCTAGGTGTTAAATGTAACAGTAGTCCTGTAAGATGTTCTCCTTTCTAGATTAGATATAACTGTAGTCCTGTATGATGCACTCTTTTCTAGTATTTCTATAGGTATAGTATAGTCCCATTTAACTCATTGAATGATACAGCCATCTGAAAAGCAGGGCTTCTAGCATTCAAGGGGTTAATAAGTATACAAAGCAGCATATTTATTAAGACAAAAGTTTGGCAATTCTGATGCAAAACTATTGACCCATATAGAATAAATAAAGATGTATGCTAATTGAGCTTTTAACTCCCTTTAATGCAGGAGAGGTGTCCAACATGGTGTGAAGAAATGCACTGGAGTGCCCTCTAGTACACCTGTGCAATTTAATGGTAATTGCATGTTCTGTGATGCTCAGATCACAATGATCAGATCACAATTTCTGAAAGACCAACAGCACATTAATTTCTTTCGTTCAGATAATTTTTTTTATTTTGTTTGTCCATTCACTCATGATTGACTATCTCAAGGCTGTCCAAGTTCAGTCCTCAAGGGCCACCAACAGGCCAGGATGTTAGAATTTCCCTGATTAATCACAGCTGAGTTAGTCAGTGGCTCATTCATTCAGATTGGCCACTTATAGCGCGATGCAAGAAACGTTTGCATCAGATAAAGGCATTTTTGTGCGCAGATAGATTTTGTGCATGTTCTAATCCAGGAAGACAAATATCGAACACTTCTTGAATTGCGCATAAAAAATTCAGTTTTACGACAACAGTACACAGACGTATAAATTAATTTGAAATAGCAGTTCTTGCGTTAGGAGCATTCGCTATTCCACTTACACAGATTCGTTAATCTTAGCCACGCCCAGAAAAGAAAAAACTATACGCAGTCGTTCGCTAAACTTGAATTTTTATGCGCAATTCAACAAAATCATAAGCAAACCTAGTAGTTTTCACACGGGAAATAGCTATTGTGCATTTCCTGCATCGCGCCAATAGTGCTTTATCAGGGAAATCCGTACATCCTGGCCTGTTGGCGGCCCTTGAGGACTGAATTTGGACAGCCCTGCAGTAAAATATTGGCGCTGATTATTTTCCTATAAAAAGTATATTGTAAATAGTGATTGCTCATGTTTATTGCATACCTCCCAACATTTCAAATTGCCAAAGAGGGACACTTGTGTTTTAGGGGGTGTTGTTGGTGGGTGGGGCATTACTGAGAATTTTTAGTCTATTTCACGACCTATTGACACCTCCATGTGTAACCTAATACATGATTTAGAACAAGTCTAAAGTGTTTTATTTACAGAGGCTAATTTATAAACACATATAGTGATGTTTAAACAAACAATAATGTGAGTTTTATTGCTGAAGAGCAGTATGCTGCACTTATATACACACCACACAGTCTGATCTCCTAAAAAGAGGGACATCAGGGTGGGAAAGAGGGACAGAGGGATTTGGGTCTAAAAGAGGGACACTTGGGAGGTATGTTATTGCAATCCACCCTAGTTGGCAAATAACCATTGCCATTGATTTCAATGGGAACATTAACCCCTGGAATACTTTGGAGTAAAAACCTAATTTAAATAAATGGACATTTTCCACATTTTGATTTAATCTCTGTAGTGCAGCTGGTTTGCTCCAGATATGCTCAACTACCGTTTTAGTAACATAAAGGCCACAGGGCCTTCTCCATCCAGCTAAAGTTGTACAATTCTGGAACAATGGGGGTGTTAATTCAGAGATATCCCTTTTATTTGAATGGGAGTTTGCAATGCGTCGGAGATCTCTCAAGCAAGCCAGGGGTTAACAAGTTCCATTTAAATCAAAATCATTTTTCTTTCACCCCTGTAATATATAGTAAAGATGATTTGCTCCAATTTGTCTCTATCACTAAGTCCCACAGAGGACCCACATGAAAGAGATCACATCACATTAAGTTAATGTTGTTTCACATGTGCTTTTAAGCTTCAATCACTTCATTACTTTAGAGAACGTCTCATATGGCTTCAGTAAGCAATAAAGACTTGTGGCCTGTGATATAAGTGATAGAACTCTCTGGAGCCTCCTCTCACTAGGTAACTCCACGTTGGGGAGAATTAACCAAGTTTAAATGGAGAGTTTGTTCTTTATATAGTCTCGGTATTTCTCATTGTCTGAAGAGCCGTAAACATCCCAAGAATCGGATAAACAACTGCTGCTATAGATGGCATCTTCTAAAATAGAAATATATTATACTTACAGGGCTAGCGCCTCTTCCCATTAACCCTTAATGCAATCCATTAATATCTTTCTGGCACTCAAAGGGTGACCCTTTGTCTGCCATAGGAACGTGCATCGTTTTGCTCTTGCATGAGCTGCACAACACTGTGGCACTCAAAGTATTAACCCTTTCTTGCTCAGCCCTCTGGCACTCAAAGGGTGAATGGCAATGTCAGATGCTTATGTAAGGGAGAAGACTCTGGGTAGCTTTCAATTTAACCCCTTAAGGACCGGCCATGTGGCAGCTAAAGGCAATTTTTTTCCTGCAATTGGATCTCGCTGGGAGCCCTGAATTCCATGACGTACCAGGACAGTCATGGGTATAACTGGGGTTTGCCCTATAGACTCCGGTTTTGACTCTGCATTATCAGGTCTCCGGGGCAGAGTCTGATTCTCTGGGGTGTGGGCAGTTTCTTAAGAAACTCTGCCCATTGGTGTTCCTTCCCTATCTGTTCCACCCACTCCCCGCCCACTTCTTCTCCTTCCCCAGCCTATTCTACTATAGTTTTACAAGTTTCTGAATCCCTGCCCCCAGTCACGATTTAGTCCCGCCCCCTTTCAAGGCAAATTGTGTCATTTGTCTCCCTCAACTGCACCACTCCATCCGGGGAGGATGGAAGAAAAAGTTCTCAGGTATGGTCATGGTTCCTTATGGCAAGTTTACCCATGACAGTCCTGGCACATCATGTGTCCTTAATGGGTTAGAATATATTTGATAGTGTTTTTTCTGCAAAAAAAACCCCCAAAAAACTAAATTATAACCACTGCTGGGTTAGAGAAAAACAAAGCTCTCAGTGATATATCAAAGTGGTTACATATAGAAAGGGAATTTGTGCACGAAATATGAAGTGTAGCAAGGAATGAGGAGACCCTACCCAAACCCCAAATTAAAAACAGAAGACACCCACTCCCCAGCACATTCCTCTCCAAATAATAGGGGATGTTTCTAGCATCCAAGTGGTTAGATATAAATGTAATCCAAAGATCCAAAATATAAATTATCTAGTGCACCGGTTTTAAAATTGAATCACTGGCTTTTATCTCAAAAATTCCTGTTGTCGTCTACGAGGAAATTTAGCACTTGAATAAGCCCACAGCAGGGGCATCCACAGAATTTTTTCCAGCCCCTATGTTTATTGGGGGGCACATGAAGGGGGGAAGGGTGAGTGCCCTGTTCCCCCGCAGATGTCCATGGCTCACATTCTAGCAATCTAGCAATCTATATATGTACTAGTGTAAAAGCCTGTTTACACGGGCCAAGGTCCAGGTGATGTTAACCCTTTTCTCCATACCCCTCTGGCATGCAAAGGGTTAAGAGGCCGGTCCCGCTCTGCATCCTGCCGCCGACGCAGTCATGCACTGTAGAGACTGCCTGAAAGCACAGAATGTTCCCAGCACAGAACTCCCAGCATTCCTACACCTCCCAGGATTCTGTGCGTTTGGGCAGTTTCTACTGCACATGACGGTTTCTGACAAACATCCTTGCGAATTATTATATAGGATATATTAATTAGTGATATTACTAGTGGTATTTAGGGTAAGCTGTGTCTTTTTTGCACAGCATATTAAAAATCTGCAACAATACCTTCTAAGTGTCCTTCTTTTGGAGGGACAGTCCTTCTTTTAGGCACAAATCCCTCTGTCCCTCTTTCCCACCCTAATACCCCTCTTTTTAGGAGATCAGATTGTGTGGTGTGTATATAAGTATCACACTGCTTCACAGCAATAAAACTCATATTGTTTAAACGTCAGTATTTGTTTTTAGAAATTAGTCTGTGTTAATAAAATACTTAGGTCTTGTTACAAGTCATTTATTAGGTTACACAAGGAGGTGTCAATAGGTCATGCAATAGCCTAAAAATTATCAGTAATGCCCCACCATCCATGTCCCCAGCAACACCCATTAAAACACAAGTGTCCCTCTTTGGCAATTTGAAATGTTGGGAGGTATGGTGAACCAAATGTATGTGGATTTAGAAAAACTGGAGGAATGGACAAAAGTATGGGATCTAATGCTGAAAAGTGCAAGATAATACGTTTAGGACATAGAAAGTCAGAGGTATAATACGGGCTTAATGGTACTGTGCTGACAAAAACATCAGAGGAAAGCGATTTGGCAGATATTATTTCAGATGACTAGAAAGTAGTCAAGCAATGCAGTAAAACAGTGGGAAAAGTAAACCTGGTTCTTGGTTGTATAGGAGAGGCATTAGCAGCTGAAAGAGAGTTACTAATGCCATCCCATAGGTCACTGTTGTTGTACAGTTCTAAAGACCACATCTGAAGACGGGCAATGCGTTGCACACACCTCTGTTCCTAAAGGGGTTAAGAAATTAAAGGAAAATCAAAGAAGAGCCACCAAAATGGTGTACGGTGTTCATGACACGGAGTATTAGGATACACTCAAATAACTTAATATGTACAAACTGGAAGAAAGGAAGGAGAGGGACAAAATGATGTAAACTTTTAAATATATTAAGGGATTTAAAATAGTTCGGGAGGGAATCATTTTTTTAAGTAATATTAGAACAAGATGTCATGATCTAAATTTAGTGGGAGGAAAACTCAGAAGTAATGTGTATAAGTACTACTTTACAGAAAGCGTGATAGACTCACGGAACAGTCTCCCACCAGAGGTGGTAGGGACAAATACTGTTAGAGAATTAAAATTGCCTGGGATAGACACAAATGTATTCTGAGAAGTGTGTAGGACTGTGTATTTTATTACTGTAAATAAGGAAATGGGCAGAATGGATGGTTGGTTTCTGCATCACATTCACGTATCAATCTTTGTCTCTATACAATGGAATCTGAGCTGACTAGACACGCATTAGAAATTAGAGATTTACAATCATAACATTTTTTCAGATGGCTTTGTGAACCTGATATTTAAAGAAATAGGAAGCATTTGAGAAAAAGTTTTCATTTGAACGTGTATGTTGCCCTGGGCACAGTGTTTAGGTTAACCCTTAGAGTTACTGAGGGATATCCAACGCATTGCTTTGCAATGCGTTGGATACCCCTCTGGCACTCAAAGGTTAAAAGTCCATACTTACCAAGTTGCTAAATTCTGAAGGGAAAAGTAAAGGCTTCAGGCTTGGTCTATGACTGGGATGATGGTGTCTGAGCAGGGACAATCTTTCTGATTACCGTACATTGAGTATTAATGGTCTGAGCAGGGAGCAATATTGTCCTTGCTCATACATTATAATCCTAGTCAGGGATCAAGCCACGAGAGGAGAGAGCGTTTACCTGACCCTTCAGATTTCAATAAGTGGTCTGGGGCTCGATACTATTACCACTGCTAAAAAAAAAAAAAACAGGTTTTATGTTTTTTAAGTCAGGTTTTAGTATGTTATTACCCAAGTTGTTAAAACAAAACCAGCAGTAATTATATGCACCGCCACTCAAAAAAAGTCCATAAGAAACAACTAAAATGAATGTGCGTGTAGCATTTTATCACTCACGCTCAGTATTACCGTGTGTTTTGTGGTTACATTTTCTGTCGGTAATCCTGCTTGTCAGAGTTGAGGCGTAGAAGCCACAACGACGGTTCCAAGGCCATCGATGTTCAAACAAAAGCAGTGTGTAATACAGTATACAGTACAGAAATCTGACATAGAGTGCCCCAATATAACATAGTTATCCCCCCTTTGAAATTCAAAATATTGTGCTTCCATGACCTTCTTTCTCCATTTTAATTCAACAAATATTGCCCTTTTGACATATTAACCCCCTTTGAAATTGAACATATAGTGCTCCCATGACCTTCTTTTTCCTTTTTTATTCAACAAATCTTGCTCCCGTTCAACATTGTTTATTCTCCAATTTAATTTGACATTCCCTCGTGTATATGTATTGCATAATTAACGCTATGGGTACCAGAGAGGTAGCAATGCATTGCAATGTGTTTGCTACCCTTCTGGTACTCAAAGGTTTAATAGGCAAGTTATGCGGCTGCATACCTTGCCTGTATATGTGTAATAAATGTTATTGTATTTTGTATATTGGATTTTATTAAAAAAAATAGTTCAGACCTCAAGGGGGGCATCGGTACCCCTCCTGCTACCCCCCTAGCATTGATCATCTATCAGTAAGGCCTATATAACATTTGTGTAACATAAGTGGGGGATATTATTTGGAGAGGGTGTCCTTTAACCCTTTGAGTGTGTTGCAATGCGTTGGATACCTCTCTGGCACTCAAAAGGATCATTTGGTGTCTGTACAAGCCACGAATGTAGGTAAAACTATACACTGGTGTACTCAGGAGATGAAGACATTTAGCTAGAACCTACATTTTTTCTACAAATAGTGTATGACATTAGCAAAATAAGTATTTTTTATTAATCATATTTAAAGAGATGGTAAAATTTAAAAAAAATTGTCTTGCAAGGTCGACACCACTCACATTTCAAGGGTTAAACGTATAAATCCCCATTTCAGTTTAATGTTCCTTTAATTGCCTGGATCATAGAGAGGTCCAAGGGGGTTAAATTCTGATTATAAGGAAATAAATGGCGAGTAACAAGCCATAATTATGATACAGTTAGCCATAATTGAAACCCATAAATCAGTTGTCTTCTACAATACTAGACTGACCCTAATGGCAGTCTAATATATGCTAATAGGAATCAATGATTAAATAGTAAGAGGTCAAAATATGTACAAGGTTGTGCTAGTTTACATACTGAATGTATGGTAAGTCACCATTAATACAATTCGGACCATAGGCACAAAGACAGTAAGAGTAATTCTGGGACACACCATCTTCAACATAACAAATAAATAAAATTTCCAGTTGTTTTAACCTTGTGAGTGTCAGAAACACATATCGTACACATTGCCGTGCAATATGTTGGTTAGCTCTCTGGCGCTGAAAAGGTGGGATAGCAACAGTAAGGAAAAATATATATATTGGGTTTATCTTGAGTAAAACAAGTGCACTCCCAGTGAGAGATGTTTTATTCAAAACTTATTGCAGCTCAAATGCAGTTATTTAACCCCTTAGTGACCGGCCACGTGCACACGCGGCCGGCACTTAACGTCCGTCAAACTTTTTTTTTCATTCTACTGAATGACTTCCGGGACGTACATGTACGTCCTCTGTCACTGGGTGACAGTTTCAGCAGGACCTACATGTACGTCCATTGTCGGGATGGGGTTAAGGCGCAGTACCTCCATGTCCTGAAATGTTATGGTGGCGCTCTGTGGACAGCTCTGGACAGTGGATCTAAACGATGCTGTAACCATAGCGCCACCATAACATTTCAGTCCATTGAGGTACTGCACTAACTCTCAGCATTGGAGGTACAATTACTTTACTCAGGAGAATAAATTCTGTAATATATATATTTTTTTAATATATATTAACCCTTTGAGTGCCAGAGAGGTACGGAACGCATTGCTTTGCACTAACTCTCAGCATTGGAGGTACAATTACTTTACTCAGGAGGATAAACTCTGTAATATTTTTTTTAACATATTAACCCTTTGAGTGCCAGAGAGGTATGGAATGCATTGCTTTGCAATGCTTTCTGTACCCCTCTGGCACTCAGATGGTTAAATGGGGCTATGCCTTTAATAATAATTCACTATTCCAGTATCTAGGTACTGGAGATGGCTGCCAAGGTCTGGGATGATATATTGGAGACACTGTAAAATCTTCAAGTAACATTATAAGAAAATAAACAGAGTTTTGTGCCTCACTACTCATCCATATTAACCCCCCTGGAATGATTTAATGAACAGATCAGCTCTGAATCAAGTGGCCAACAGGAAAGGTCATTTATCAAGGTGGCAGGGGTCTCAAAAACACAAAAAAATGAAACATTCATGCACTGTATGCCCTAGGCTATTTAAATGAAACATGCTCAGCAGATTATATGAGATTCACTGCAACTGGATCAGCATAACTCCATGGTTTATTTTTCTTTAAAGGAGCATTAAACTTTTTTCATTAAAACAAAGATGTGTATTTTTTCTGCTGAATTAAACAAGACCAATCTTCATTCTAGGAGATTTTTCATTCAAAAGTTATTACAGCTCAAATCTGTTTATGTATGTATTTATTTACTTATTTTAATCAGTCTTTTAGAAACAGCTAATGTCCAAAACCATCCAAAAGATGCGAAAAGATAGTCACCTCTCAGAAGCAATACATTTTAACTCTCAAGGGGCCTCGATACTTTTACCATGGGTAAAACCGGCGGTAATAGTACAACGCCTAAAAAACTCAACCATGTACCTCAGCTAGTCTATTGCTGGAGAGGTACATGGCAAAATGAGTGTTGTTGGGCAAAACTCATGTTCTTCTGGGGGGTTGACGAACCCCGCTAGAAGCTGATTGGCTAGGAGGTGCATAAGCCCTTCCCAGGCAATTGGAGACTGCCAATTTATTTTGAACCTAGACTGGCATATAAAAGCCAGTCTCGGTTGAAAATCCAGGCAGTATGACTCGGGCAGCGGCCCGAGAGGTGGCATGGAGGGCCGCTGTGCAGCTTAAAATGCCTTCCGTGGTCAGCAGAGATGGCGACAGAGGCAAAGGAGGTAAATTAAATTCAACATTTACTCAAAATGGACAATTTTAAACATGTCATATATTAATTTCATGCGGACTTTCAGATGCCACCTATGGTAACCCTTTGAGCGTCGGAGGGCTACCCCTCCTGAACTCAAAGGGTTAACAGTAGCATCTTTGGTGGCTTATTTATTTATTTATTTATTTATTTATTTTAAATCAAAGAGCAGTCATGGATTTTTTTACAGCAATAAAGAAGAAAAGAAGACAGAAGAGAAGAAGAAGAAAGAAAAGAAGAAGAAGATGGCCATGACCCGCTGGACATCAGGATTACTGGTAAATTTTTATTTGTTGGGACGTGTGTGAACTGTTTGGAGATTAACCCTATAGGTGCCAGTGGGTTAGGCAACGTTGTATAATCTTTTTCTCTGTTTCAATCACAAGTATGTGTTGGAAACCAGTTTTCCCATACCGCTGGTTTTCACGGCGTGTTTTGTACGCCGTGCCTGTCTTCTCTTGGCGCAGGATTTGCTCCATGAAAAGTGCAGTCCTAAACAAAAGTCAGCTATTTAAGTGATGTCCAGTGGGTGAAAATTGCACACTCGTTGGGCATTTTTTTGGTGTTGACAGCACAGTTTATAGAATTGTAATTGTGCTGTCAAAACCACTAGTGCTGGTTTTATAAATACCGGGGCTAATAGTATCAAGCCCTAGTTCCATTACAGAGGAGAGATTTACATGTGCTTATCAGACTAATACAAGGGCGGTCTGGTTCCAAAGTGACAGGTCAGTGCCCCCCCAGCTACCCCCAGATGTGCATTTCAGCCTTATTTGGGCCTTGTCAATGAACAACAAATTTTCACTAGGCACTAAGAACAAGGGGTTGACATCTGGACTAGATTTCACATTTAGGGAGACACAATTTTTAAAAACACGACAGATGTGATTGGCCCACTGAGAATGAATATAAGCAGGTATTGTCTGTTCTACAGCTAGTCACCACAGTTTAGCAGTCCAGTGCTATTACAGAGGATACATCTCCATGTGCTTATCAGACTAATTCAGTCTAAAGGGGCATTTTGGTTCCAAAATGATAGGCAAGTCCGCTCCGCATGGGAACACCAGCTAACCCAAATACATAATTTTCAGCCTTCTTTGTATCTTGTGAGGTACAGCTGGTTTTCCTATGCACTGAAAGCAAGGGATCCTCATCTGGATTACCGTATCTCCTAGTCATACACCTGAAGGGTTTTCAAAAAACAGCAAAAAAAATGGGAGGCTAGTGGCTGGAAAAAACAGCTGCACCTCACTGAAGATACAAACATGGCTGAAAAATATAGTCTGAGGTTAGCTTGAAGAGGGAACTCGACTGTCATTTTGGGATGGACTGCTGTTTTGGGAGGGATTAGTCTAATAAGCACATGTAAATTCCTCCTTTTGGGAATTATTTTTATTGTGCACTCTTGTATGTGTTCTTGGGCTTTTCCTGTTCTGTAAAACAAGGGAACACTCAATGCTGGGAGATTTGTCATTTCAAAGTTATTGCAGCTCAAACCTATTTCTCTTAATCAAACTCTTAGGAACAGAACCAACTTGAGTTCTTATGCATTTTTTTTTGTCATGAACTCTATGGGAGAACTTGCATCATTGACTATAGTTTTCCATTGTAAGTGTTAGAAACAGCACTACCTAGCGACCACAATAGCAAACGTCAGTTTATTGTAAAAAGATTATGTTTGACCTGCAATAACATTTTAATGAAACATCTCAGGACACATATACATATATACATATATATATATATTTTCACAAAAAAAGGTTTACTGCTCCTTGAAGCCCTTAGATACTAGATATGTGCTCAACATGTTATTTGGCAATACATTGTATGTGTGTATGTATATTTATATAGCACCAACCAATGTACTTAGTGCTTTACAGTTTACACTTATTTTAGAGGAGATAAGTGCAGTACAGGCCCGGACTGGGACAAAAAAAAATAGGCCCGGGCATTTAAGGCTGAGCAAGTTATTTTTATTTTTTGAGCAGCCCATGGGGGGGGGGCGTGTCGGTGGCGGGCATTCATTTGTTATTTTTTTTTAAACGCCCGCAAATGCCCGGTATGCCCAATAGCCAGTCTGGGCCTGATACAGTAGTTAGTAGTAATACAGATGGTTACCATAAGGTGTAGACAAGGTACGCATAAATTAGGATAGGATGTCCCCGTCCCACTTTGTTCCCCCCACTTCTCCTCCTTCCTATCCTGTGGGAAGCATTAAACATTCACCCCAGAGTTACCACTTACCCCCAAAAATCCTTGTCCCCCATCATATTAGTAACTGAAAAGCTTTACAAACACAATAATGAGGAGCACTCACATTGCTGTGGTGCTTACATCTGAGATAAGGATGGGCAACTTGCAACTCTCTGGGTGGCATTGGACTACAATTCCCAGTGACTGGCAAAGCATAATGGGAGCTGCAGTCCGACAATACCTGCAGAGTCACCCCCAAACCCTGGTTTATGCACCTGAAGATGCCACGGGTTTTGGATGCAGATATACAAAACAAATTCTAGGTGTTGTTATTGGACTAAATGCACAAAACAAAAGTGGATTCATTCTGAGACAAGCCAACCTCACTATGGGGGACGAACATTCCCAAAATTCCAATCGGTTTTATTTCTTGAATACATTGGAGAACTTTGTAACATTCAAGGGGTTAAGATCGCTATTTAAACTGAAAGGGATTTATTTCTATGTGTTCTCTGTAGTGCGATTGGTTTGCACACTTTTGTCTCGGTGCATATAGCCCTGACTATTTATAAAGCTGCAGATCAAGTGTTTCATTTCCAAAGGGGTACACAATGCATTGAAAAAGCAATGAGCTGGATACCTCCCGGGCACTTAAAGCGTTAACCCTTTCAGTGCCAGAAGGGCACGCAACGCAATGCGTTGCGCACCCCTCTGGAGCTGAAAGGGTTAAACGCATCCAGTCCACTGTCACATATGACTAATGACTTCATAGAGTTTAGTGCACAGCATATTTACCCCCAAAATAAAATAAAGAATCATATGGAACACACAGCCCCTGGGCTCACATGGCCCCTGGAGTTAAGGTGAATTACAGAGCTGGGGAGTCTAATTGTACAAGATGGAAGCCACTGATGACCCTTCATATCCCTGACATCTCCTGCTGTTTGATAAATGAGTCAGCCGTATCCATGTGAGCTCCACAGGAGCATTGCACTATCCCTTGGTTTCAGACATTCTATACCTGAAGCAGTCCGGAAATGTAGGAAGTTAACAATCTATATCGTTTCATCAAGACATTAAACACAAACGAACTGGAGAATGAGATCATGTGATATAAACAAATGATGGAATATATAGTAACTTGTAACATAAATAGGACTATTAAAGGGGAACATTACTCCAAAAGGAAGTGTCTCCTAATTTGTATGGACTAATCTAGATAGATGTCCTTCAAACAGCAATCCGTTTTCTCTGTCGCCTGTTTTTATTTGCATTTGATCTCCAGTGGCGTAACTACAGCGCCTGTCACTCCCTAGGTCACCTGGGAGACTGTGTTGCAAGTAACTCCGGTCACTTGCCAGTGTCCTATCTGTGTTGTCTCCGCTATCCCTAGCGTTCTAGGGACTCGGTCACATGCCAGTGTCCTATCTGTGTTGTCTCCGCTATCCCTAGCGTTCTAGGGACTCGGTCACTTGCCAGTGTCCTATCTGTGCTGCCTCCACTATCCCTAGCGTTCTAGGGACTCGGTCACTTGCCAGTGTCCTATCTGTGCTGCCTCCACTATCCCTAGCGTTCTAGGGACTCGGTCACTTGCCAGTGTCCTATCTGTGCTGCCTCCACTATCCCTAGCGTTCTAGGGACTCGGTCACTTGCCAGTGTCCTATCTGTGCTGCCTCCGCTATCCCTAGCGTTCTAGGGACTCGGTCACTTGCCAGTGTCCTATCTGTGTTGTATCCCTAGCATGCTAGGGACTCTGTCACTTTCCAGTGACCATTTTGTGTTGCCTCTGCTACCCCTAGTCTTCTAGGGAATTGCCCTGCAGTTACCTACTGCCAGAATAGGAGGGCCTTTCCACGGTTTGGTACTGCTGTGGTTTACTCTGTTCCAGTTACCAGTTGACGGGTCAAGCCTATTTAGTACTTACTGTATATTTTGCTTGCCTATCATTTCTGTTCATCTTGACCTGTGTCAGATTTGGGAAGCACCACGGCACTGTCCTTAAAGGGATAGTAATACTTAAAAAAAAAATATGTTGTAGGGTTTATCCCCCTGAGTAAAACAAGAGTACTCCCACTGCTGAAAGGTGTTTCATTCAAAAGTTATTAATTTTCAAAGATTAATTTTTTAGGTGCAATATCACAGTGGCCTGAAATTGTACAGTGGCGCTGTTGCTACACCATCCTATGGAGATTTATGGTCCCGGGACCAGAGCTGTCCATAGGATCGTGTAGCAACAGCGCCACTGTACAATTTCAGGCCACTGTGATATTGCACCTAAAAATTTCAATAAAGCTGATCTTAACCTTACCTAGTTGCCTGAGTGTTCTTATTAAACCGTGACAAACAGGTTTTATACCGTTTAAATAAAAGCAAAGTTTTATTAAACAAAGGCGACTGCTTGGCTATATGTACAAGCAAAATTCATGGGCGACATTAGGATTTTATGGTCATAGTAAAGTAAGTGAATGGTGATTATCAGTAGGTGTTAGTTTTCCTTTAAGAAATAATGCTTTATTTGAATTGTAGTTTTAGCAGGTGTATTTGCTTATTTATTCTTCACAAACACAAGACCATTATTATCACACTGATATACACTATCAGTATGTACAAAACAATTCCCCCTTCCCTCTTTCACCCATTATGTTTTTATTATGATTATCTTCCATAATTATTGCAAATGAATCTCATAGAGTTTCCTTAATGTGATTTTATTCTTGAAACACAACCACTAGAGATTCGGAGGAATTATTTATGGGAATGTAAAATTATTTTTGCTCACCACATTTCTTGATTTTCTTATAACTTTGTTGTAATTAAGGCTTATTGGTTTGTGCGAGGAATACCAATTAAAGAACAAGCATTACTTATTTTATCCAGGTGCGATGTAAAATACAGTAGATTTAGATTTCTTTATGACATCTCAGGGTTGCACCTTAATATATTTTTTTTAATTTAATTCGCTGCTTTGAATTGTTATTGAAGAAGTTGATAGAACTCAGATTTTATTTCATTTTTTTAACTTATTACTTTTTCAGCCTCTCAATTTTTTTAAAGGTTACCTCTAAAGAGAATAATGCTGTTTTATTAATTTCACTCGAAATGTACGTGCAATAAATGTACCAGAATGTTTTGATTAGGACCTACATCATATATTTGAGGAATGAGTGGGAGAAATCTTCAAAGCCTTGTAGAGCCGCGCGTTCTCTCTAATGAAAATGATTATCAAAAAAAGTATTTCCTGCTGAGAAAAACAATGGGAATCTCACTGCTGACAGTTACTTTTTTTCAAAAGTTCTAACAGTAATCAGGGATGATTTTGCCAATAGGCAGAATAGGAAACTGCCTAGAGCTCTGGATTTTGAGGGGCGTTGTCTAAAATGTGTTGGGCACACCCACATTCTGAGTTCTGGGAGTGGCCAGAGCAATCTCATTTTATCTGCTCCAGTTTTATACCCCTTTAGAGGCTATTATTTAACTCTAGCAACCAATTGGTTAAAGGGATAGTAATGTTTCATAATAAAAGCAGCTCTAATCAATCATCATGGTATTTGGACTTTGGAGAGTGTTATTTCAATTCTGTCAGACTTGTAGTTCAAGAGTAATTGAATGATAAAGTGTCCCCCTCCCGCCCCTTTTACTGATGTAACACTGTTCAGCCAGATCAGAAGGGAGGTGCCCAGGTAGATTGCATAGAGGGACAATCTTCAATTAAGATAAGGGAAAAACCTGAAAAGCTTGTTAAGGGGGGCAGGGCCTTCATTGTTCTCATAGGAAGAAGATTGTCCCCTTCTGTTATCTGTCTGGTCTATGGACTGCATTCCACATCTGAGAAGAAATGGCTTAAACTAGGTAAAAGGGGCGGGAGGGGAAACTTTGCTTGGGAATATCTCTCAAACCATAAAGGTTTGAGAGATAAGACTTATGTTGTTCATGTTTTTTGATGCCTAAAAAATAAAATAAAGATAAAATGAAGTATTACTATCCCTTTAAAGATTTTTTTGTCCTTGCTTGTTCTAGGCCAAGGGTATTTTCTGTGCTAGGAAACAATGAATGAGACTGTGGGGCGAGGCCTTGTAAGAAGGGAGGTGTGGCCATGGACTGAGCTAAGAGCACCTAAAATGCCTTAACTAGGAAAGCCTGCGATGTAAATCTGGTCCTAACTGTGAAAGCAATCAAAAAGTAATGAAGCTGTTACTATCACATTGAATGGAGAACTGAAGCCAGAGCTCCCTCTAAGGTGTGCGCAGGTGAGTGAGAGGAAATATCCTAAAGCACATCATACTGATCCTACCAAAAGGCAGTCCAGCCAGGAAGTGCCAGGCAATTCCCCTCGGAACAAGAGAAGCAGCCAACCCCAGACGTACGTTTCGGCCTTGTTGGGCCTCGTCAGGGAGGTGTAGCTGCTCTCTCTAGGCACTATGAGCAAGGGGTCCCATCTGGATTACCCTGTTACCCTCTCGTTAACATTTCCTTGTTCCCAGGACTTTGATCTAACCCTGTGCATATTAGTTCATATCTTTGCAGACTGTAGGTTTACTAAGTTAATTGACCCTCACTGTATACTCATATATTTTGTTTCAAATGTATGCCATACTCTGTAAATATAAATACAGTGTTATTCTTGCTTTATCTGTGAACCCATGCCTGAAGAAGGGACCTTAGTGTCCTGAAATCTTGCAATTTTTATGTTAGCCATTAAAAGGTATCACCTTTATACCACTCTTGTGAGTTTTTTGCTACACTGAATCCTATCTACTCCACTGGCTAACATGCTACCATCTTTTTTTTCTGTACTATAATGTATCAAAGTTCTCACCGAGTATACAGTGTGTTTTTTATAGAGAAAGATGATTGGTCCTTATCACAGGGTATTATTACAGTGTATTAAGATGTTCTCAAGTTTCCTTCCTTTTGATTATTTGTTTGTTTTAATCACTGTCCGATATCTTTGCCACGGATCGTTCATGCAAATAGAAGGAGATAACAATTTCTCAGAAAGTTGTGTATAACATTATAGTATAGATAATATATAGACTTACGTCTAGGTAAAAGATGAGTCATCTTCTCTTCTCCAATAGGGATTCCTCAGTGTAATTTTATATGCTGTCTGGATGTCCCAATTCTTCTTTTCTATTTCCGTTCTGTTAGGGCCAGATTTACATAATCTCAGGAGCCAGTAGGCACAGAAATCTGAAGTGCCCCCCCCCCCACTTGGCCATCACCACTGGACACCTCCAACATTGCTCCTAATCTCCACACTGCCCCCATAATTTCCATATTGCAGTCACATTGCCCCCATCTGCGCCAGCTTTCCCCCATCAGCTCCACATTGCCCTCACATTGCCTCCACCATCTCCAACTTGCCCCCCATCAGCTCCACATTTCCCCCACCATCTCCATATTGTCCTCACATTGCCTCCCATCAGCTCCAACTTGCCCCCCATCACCCCCACCATCTCCATATTGCTCTCCATTGGCTCCAACTTGCCCCCCATTAGCTCCACATTGCCACCACCATCTCCATGTTGCCCTCACATTGCCCCCCTTCGGCTCCAACTTGCCCCCAGCATCTCCATGTTGCCCTCACATTGCCCCCCCCATTGTCCGTTTCCTACCTCCCTGGCAGGAGATCTGTCATCTGTGCCTCCTTTGGCACAGTCCTGTAGCTGCTGTAGCTCCCGAGCGGTCTCCTATTCAGGAATGCATGAGCTCTGGGAGATGATGTCATCTCCCAGTGCTCTGCATTCCTAAAGAGCCGACGAGGGAACTCAGCACTTACTTCTCTGCCTTATTGTAAATCCGGCCCTGTGTTCTGTACGTAATCGGTGTACCCCAATATGTCTTTGTGGATTTCCTCAGTTTCTCTGTCTGTTTGTAAGACTGATCAGTGTTCTCTGGTATGTCCGGGTTTTTTCCCATTTTCTCATCTGGGTCCGCTTTAGTGAATTTTCTTACAGTTTCCTCCGTCTGGGTCCTCTTTAGTCAGACCTCGGCATGAGTCTCGTATGTGCTTTCCTTTTAATTTTACATGGATGTGTCCTTCTTTTGTCCAATGAAAAGCTGAAAATAAGTTTGTGGTAAACTAAATAATTTATTAACTATAATAAATAAAATATACAGACACTCTGTATGAAGCAATGCGATATTTCCACCGTAGAATTTACACTAGAATCGGTCTGTTAGAAAAACCGTAAGGGACGACCCGCATCCATTAACGGTGAAAATACAACAACACACTGTGGCCAAAATGTGAGAGAGATTTACAAAACAAACAATAGTGCAAAGTTAGTGGTCAATATGGCATTAACCCAACGTTTTTCGTGAGTTGAGCACTTCCTCAGGGATATATAGTCAGATCTCTAAATCATGTGACTCATCAACGCTCCATACAGATGTAGAGTCCAACCACATGGTAATATGATCTCAGCAAAAGTATTGGGAATCAAGTATTGAGTACAAAATGGAGGGGGCTCCAATGTCACCATTCAATAAAAACCATTACATTATTAACACATTGTCACTTGCCCGCTTAAAACAATTAAATTAGATACAACAACATAAAATATCCCAGGGGAATTATAACTAATACAATACATAAGTTAGATCAAATACAAAAAAACAAAACAAACAACAAAGATAAACATGCATCCACTTGAATGTATCCTGTATAATAATTCGCTAATGTATGTTTGTCAGAAGCTGTCATGCTCAGTACAGACTGCCCGCGCCACGGCTGATAATGGAGCGGGGAGCTCCGAATTCAGACCGTAGTCCTCTCTGCGCACCTTTGGTCTGAATTAGGATCGTCCCCGCTCTGTTTCCACATATTTTTCAATTAAAGTATGCATCGATCATAACCTACTTACAGCCAATAAATATTTATAAATGGGAAAAGGAAAAAAGCATAGTGTCAGGAAATAAATGTAGAAAAATACACCAACAAACCTGCCAAAAATAATAAATAAAAACACCCTATGAATACCACCATAAGGCATATTACCAAGAGTTATGTACAAAGTATGGCCCTGTGCACTTAAAGGGATAGTAATGTTTCATAATAAAATCAGCTCTAATTAATCATCATAGTATTTGGACTTTGGAGAGTGTTATTTCAATTCTGTCAGAGTTGTAGTTCAGGAGTAATTCAATGATAAAGTATCCCCCTCCCGCCCCTTTTACTGATGTAACACTGTTCAGCCAGATCAGAAGGGAGGTGCCCAGGTAGACTGCAGAGAGGGACAATCTTCAATTAAGATAAGGGAAAAACCTGAAAAACTTGTCAAGGGGGGCAGGGCTTTCATTGTTCTCATAGGAAGAAGATTGTCCCCTGCTGTTATCTGTCTGGTCTATGGACTGCATTCCACATCTGAGAAGAGATGGCTTACACTAGGTAAAAGGGGCGGGAGGGGAAACTTTGCTTGTGACTATCTCATAAACCATAAAGGTTTGAGAGATAAGACTTATATAATTCTTCATATTTTTTGAATGCCTAAAAAATAAAATAAAGTTAAAACGAAGTATTACTATCCCTTTAAATACCTAACCTGTAAATCCAATACGATTCTTTCATAGCAAACCTCCATATACAAACATATAATGGAAGTGATGGGATAAATTCTATAGGGGTAACTTTCAGTGTACCAGCATCTTTATTATGGTGTTCAGCAAAATGACAAGAAACATAGCATAATGGATATCCATTTTCTGATATTACATCTGCGCTGTCCAAAAATCTTTCTTAATTGTTGTGTTGTCCAACCTACGCTATGTACTGTAACTTACAGTCAGATGTCAGAAGATAAACAACAAAATCAGATCTACAATTCACCATGTATTCGATTCTAAAACTTTCCAACATCTCTATGGACTTAAAGGGATAGTAATGTTTCATAATAAAAGCAGCTCTAATTAATCATCATAGCATTTGGACTTTGGAGAGTGTTATTTCAATTCTGTCAGAGTTGTAATTCAAGAGTAATTCAATGACAAAGTATCCCCCTCCCACCCCTTTTACTGATGTAACACTGTTCAGCCAGATAAGAAGGGAGGTGCCCAGGTAGACTGCAGAGAGGGACAATCTTCAGTTAAGGTAAGGGAAAAACCTGAAAAACATGTCAAGGGGGCAGGGTTTTTATTGTTCTCATAGGAAGAAGATTGTCCACTTCTGTTATGTGTCTGGTCTATGGACTGGATTCCACATCTGAGAAGAGATGGCTTACACTGAAAAAAGGGCGGGAGGGGAAACTTTGCTTGTGAATATCTCTCAAACCATAAAGGTTTTTAATGCCTACAAAATAAAATAAAGATAAAACGAAGTATCACTATCCCTTTTAAGGTAAATGCTCTGTTAGCTATATGTAAACATGTTAATCATTTGTCAATACAAATTATGCAAACCTTTGATTTCATTTTTAGGGCAAACTAAACCACCCCTTGAAGTACCCTCAATAGTCCTCTGCATGGTGATTTTGTTAATGTGAAGCATACGTTTCAGATGACAAACAGTGCAATATATTATCCTGTTATCTACATATTTATTTAAGTGATAAGGCACTTTCTTTTTGTTTATCTACATATGTTCTTGGTTCCTATGAATGTGCTGAGAGGCGCTGCCTTCTAGCCGATAACATGTGTCATAGGATTTTTTACTGTGTTTGGGGCAGTATAAATATCCCATTCGCTTTATATCTGGGTGCACATAACTGTTATCCCCAGACACAAACCGTGTGAGTAGCATTTCCTGTGCTGGTGTTGGTAATGGTGACAGTATTCCTCCTATTGATATTGCACTAGGAGTGCCTCTTTTTTTGTGTCTTTCCTAAGGTCCAAATAAGGTTGGGTGAAAAGTCCTGTTGCTTTTCCATGTCACTTTTTATGGAAAATATGCAATTTGCAGCTTTTTCTGCAGAAATTCCAGTGCACGGAAACCTCATAAAAAATGTGTTAAAAATGTTCCACTAGAACTTTGCTGGTTTAATTCTATGCCTGAGACATCCCACAGGGGTTCAGACTCTTTAGTATGTGGAGTTCCATGGCTATTGCAGTAGGACAAGGATGGGGGTTCATTATGTTTTATCCTATGACTATCAGGGCAGAGAGACAAGTCTGGGAAGTCAATGTGTGGCTCTATGGCTACTAGTGCAGTGGGAGGGTCAGTCTTTTGGGTCTATGGCTGTGGTATGAAACATGAATCCTCCAGCTGATGCCAGACTTCAACTCCCATCATTACTCATCAGCTGTTGGCAGACAAGGAATGATGGAAACTATAGCTACTACGGGACAGGTTACTGGGGTCTGTATGTGTGGGCCTGTAGCTACTGTGGGACAGGCTACTGGGGTCTTTATGTGTGGGTCTATGGCTACTGTGGGACAGGCTACTGGGGTCAGTATATGTGGGTCTATAGCTACTGTGGGACAGGCTACTGGGGTCAGTATATGTGGGTCTATAGCTACTGTGGGACAGGCTGCTGGGGTCTGTATGTGTGGTTTTATGGCTACTGTGGGACAGGCTCCTGGGGTCGGTATGTGTGGTTTTATGTCTACTGTGGGACAGGCTACTGGAGTCAGTATGTGTGGGACTATAGCTACTGTTGGACAGGCTACTGGGGTCAGTATATGTGGGTCTGTAGCTACTCTGGGACAGGTTACTGGGGTCAGTATATGTGGGTCTCTAGCTACTCTGGGACAGGTTACTAGGGTCAGTATATGTGGGTCTGTAGCTACTCTGGGACAGGTTACTGGGGTCAGTATATGTGGGTCTGTAGCTACTGTGGGACAGGCTACGGGGGTCGGTATGTGTGGGTCTATAGCTACTGTGGGACAGGCTGCTGGAGTCTGTATGTGTAGGTCTATAGCCACCATGGGACAAGGTTGCTGTGGTCAGTATGTGTGGTTCTATATGACTACCCATTCACTAAGATAAAGATGGGGGGGTCAGTATGTGTGGGTCTGTAGCTAATGTGGGACAGGCTACTGGGGTCAGTATATGTGGGTCTTTAGCTACTGTGGGACAGGCTGCTGTGGTCAGTATGTGTAGGTCTATAGCCACCATGGGACAAGGTTGCTGTGGTCAGTATGTGTGGTTCTATATGACTACCCATTCACTAAGATAAAGATGGGGGGGTCAGTATGTGTGGGTCTGTAGCTAATGTGGGACAGGCTACTGGGGTCAGTATATGTGGGTCTTTAGCTACTGTGGGACAGGCTACTGGGGTCAGTATATGTGGGTCTATAGCTACTGTGGGACAGGCTACTGGTGTCAGTATATGTGGGTCTATAGCTACTGTGGGACAGACTACTGGGGTCTGTATGTGTGGTTTTATGGCTACTGTTGGACAGGCTACTGGGGTCAGTATTTGTGGGTCTGTAGCTATTCTGGGACAGGTTACTGGGGTCAGTATATGTGGGTCTGTAGCTACTCTGGGACAGGTTACTGGGGTCAGTATATGTGGGTCTATAGCTACTCTGGGACAGGCTACTAGGGTCAGTATATGTGGGTCTGTAGCTACTGTGGGACAGGCTACTGGGGTTGGTAAGTGTTGCTTCATGGCTACTGTGGGACAGGCTACTGGGGTCAGTATGTGTGGGTCTATAGCCACCATGGGACAAGGTTGCTGTGGTCTGTATGTGTGATTCTATATGACTACCCATTCACTAAGACAAAGATGGAGGGTCAGAATGGAGATTTCTCTGAAAAGACTGGTCCTTTTAAGAAAACACTGTGAATACCATTTAATGTCAAGCTTATGAAGATCCTCTTCCTTTGATTTCTGTAGAGATGGAAAGAAATCCTGAATAGAAATGACTTGACTCCTATGAAAGTATGATAACACATTAGGAGCAAACTCCAGAGGTAGCTTCAGTGAGACAGAGTCTGGTTTCATCAGTAAGTATGGAGTATTACAATGGAGAGCCTGATGTTTGATATTGTTCTGGTGGAAGTTATAGAACAGTTTTTAAAGACAACATCTTTAACGAGCAGGAAGACATGGGTTCAAATGGTTTGTTAAGCAAAGCCTGAACCACTAGATTGAGATCCCATGCTGGAAATGAAACTGCAACAGTGGGTCTTAAGCTCTTGATGGACTTAACAAATCGTCAGTTAAGATGATGGTCAGAGAAGGAATTCACAAGAAAACTTCCAAGAGGTAAAAGCTGCATTTTGATTATACTCAGAAGCCTTTAGAAAATGTATCTGACAAAAAGGAAAGATTTAGAAGTGCTAGGCTTCCTGGATCTGAGCAAGAGGTTGATTACACTGGGAGAAAGGTTCTGGTGCCTAAGATCTTGCACTCAGGAACCAAGCAAATATATATGTAATTCTTACCACAGAAGGTCCCTCCCTATCCGGGGTAGATGGAATGGTTCTGGAATTATTAGGGTCTTCAGAATCGAGACCCAGGCTCTTTGTGGCCAAAAAAGTATAATAATAATGCCTTGACATGTCTGATCTTCTGAAGAACTAGTTGAAGAAGCCTCAAAAGGAGAAATAGATACCATAGTTGAAAATATTGCATCTGGAGAAGAGTTTTCACAATCTTTGGGTGATCCTGGTGATAATGGAGAAGAACTGAGGAAGTTTTGTGTTCTGCCTGGTTGACTTTTTCAACAGGACATCGATGATATCCTGCTTGAGTGCCCACTCCTCTTGCTGTAAAGTTCACCACATGAGATGTCTGCCCAGAAGTTGTCCGCACCCCTGATGTGAACTGCCACTACAGCTTAGAGATTGAATTCTGCCCACAGACGGATCCTCCTGCAGAGGAGAAGAACTGCTCTTCATTCCTCCTTGTTTCGAAAAGTATGATGCTACTGTTCCAAAAGGTTTTTTACTGGATCCTCTTTAATGATAGGCAGTGCTGTTTTCAGAGCTCTCTAAATGGTAAGGAGTTTTCCCTTTCCCTTCCTGTAGTTCTTATAGCGACTAAAAATGGGCTATTGTGAGTCTGAGCTAGAGGACTCCCTTTGTCTCCTCTTATGGTATAAGGATGATGAACCTGCCAGATCAGGCCCTTATGTTCTGAGAGTGTTAAATGTCTCATTTGACTGGACTGAAACACAGACATTATTGTTATCATTAATGCATTCTAGAAATAGGTGTAGAAGCTGAAGGTAAGCAGGAACTGTTAACAGTCTAGGAGAATCAACCTGTAAAGATGCTTTACACATCAGAAATAAGGGAATTGCATCTTAGAAGGTATAGACATCTGAAAAATATACTCAAGACACACAGACAAGACACACAGACAGCCACGTTACCTCAATATCATGGAAGCAACCAGAAGTGCATTTATCAGCTAACTAGGCGATTTTACAGCAAGGCGGAACAGATTTGGATGGAACCTAATTACAGAAGCAATCTCGGGATCTGCCGAAATGGTTGTCTGAAGCAAGAGATGGAGTCTGCTAGCCCCCATAAAAATAACACTTTTAATGGAGGGAGAGGGCCTGTGAGGGAAGCCCACTTTTTCTGATGCCAAACAGAACTGGTTCAGAAAACTACTTGTATAATAATACACTTCCGGTCTTTGGAACCCAACATGCTTTCCATTGCTGCGCCATAGCCCTGAAAGCATTGGATCATATAGGAGAACCTGGTGTGAGTATGACCATAGTTTCAAAAGTTGGAGGTAAGAACACCCAGCTGTGTTAAGACAGAGAAGAGAATGGCAAGAAAGGACCAGCCTTCCACTAGACTTTGGCCACAATAGCCCTCGTCCAGAAGGCCAAGAGGACTACATAGTGGAGTCCAATAACAAAATAACAAACAAGTGAAAAACATAACCATACCTTATCCGAGTTAGGACAGAAAAAATACTGGGTTGGTCAGGTGGAAGGTTTTTTTTAATGTTTTCTTGTCCTACATATGGAGGTGGGGGCTCTCTTTCTCTAGGTGTGCTACCCGGAGACCCCAATGGAAACAAACATTTCCACTGATTTAAATGAGGCTTTGAACCTCATGAATGCTAGTGAAGTCTCCAATTACAAATCATGAAATTTGAAGAATGTTTCCCAGTTTGCTGGATTTTCTCCAGAGTTGTTCCACTTTTTTCCGCATATGGTATTAAAAACAAATTCTTGTGCTGTGGTGGAAATTGATGACCTCTGTTTTCTGTGCAGCCCTTTAAAGCTCTTTGTACTGTCCTTGAATATATTTCTGTACAGTAATTGTATCTACATATACTATCTGCTGATGTACACAAACCCAATTAGGCCTTTATTCGTCATAAATAAAATCGTCCATTCTGTCTGGTCCTCAAGAGGTTAATTTACTTGTATGCAGTGGCGTAACAATAGGGGCCGCCCCCTGCAACCCCCCTGCCCGGCGCCACGGACCTCTAGCAGCTGAGCTCTCCCTCATTGGCACACTAGTAATGCAGAGAGCTGTGAGATTACATCATCTCCCAATGCTCTGCATGACTGGAGAGAGGACTGCACGGGAGATCCAGCCCTTAATAGAAGTCTGTGCCGAAGGAGGCACAGACCTCTCCTGCCATGCCGCTGGACCACCAGGGAGGTAGGAGATGGACACTGGGGGCAATGTAGAGAGCTGGACATTGGGAGCAATGTGGAGCGTTGGGGGGACTGTGGAGAGGAGGACACTGGGGGCAATGGGGAGAGTTGGGGACAATGTGGAAAGGTGGATATTGGAGGCAATGTGAAGAGTTGGGGGCAATGTGGATAGGAGGACATTGGGGGCAATGTGGAGATACCCAATGGGGACAATGTGGAGAGGTGGATATTGGGTGCAATGTGAAGAGTTGGGGACAATGTGGAGAGGTGGATATTGGGGGCAATGTGAAGAGTTGGGGACAATGTGGAGAGGTGGATATTGGGGGCAATGTGAAGAGTTGGGGACAATGTGGAGAGGTGGATATTGGGGGCAATGTGGAGAGTTGGGGGCACAGAGGAGAGTTGGGGGCAATGTTGAGAGGTAGACATTGGGGGCCATGTAGAGAGGTGGACATTGGGCACAATGTGGAGAGTTGAGGGTAATGTCAAGAGGTGGACATTGGGGCAATGTGGAGATTTGCGGGCAATGTGGAGAGTTGGGGGCACTGAGGAGAGTTGGGGGCAATGTCGAGAGGAGGACATTAGGGGCAATGTGGAGAAGTGGACATTGGGGGCAATGTGGAGAGATGGACATTGGGGGCAATGTGGCTGGGGGGGTCATGGAAATTTTTGCACCAGGGCCTGGTGCCTTCTAGTTGCACCTCTGCTTGTATGCCTATACTACTCTAAAATGGGGCTGAGCAAACCAGCTGGACAGGGGGCAAATAAAAGTTCCCATCCATTTAAGTGGGGCTTTTAACTGCTTGGATTCTAGAAGCAATGCAGTGGAGATCTGTATAGCATTCAAGGGTTTAAAATCCTAATTTAAAGCAATTGGGATTCGGGGCTTTTTTATTTGCATTTGGATTGCCCCAGAGCTGAACTAGTAATTGGAGATCCCCAGTACAAACATTGTTGGAGCCTCCTAGCTCAAAATTATTCCTCTAGATCCATGGGCCATGGGACAGATGGGATCCCTCGGATCCTGGGTAAGGTGACCACATTTCCATTCTGCCATTCAGGGACATTGCGGAGACAAGAGCAGCAGAGTACGTGTCCTCAGCACTAGGACATCATTGTGCAACCTGCTCTTACTCTGGCACATTAGAAAGAGAACTGTCCATTGACAGATGTTGTGGATTACAAGAGAAAGTATATCATGTCAGAAGCCTTAGACTAGCAGTACACTGCAACAATACTGCACTGCATCTGCTGGTTAATGTCAGGATCACGGCTCGGTTCTCTATGAGCTCTGTCTGGAAGCCATTTTCCTGTAGCCCAGCAGATACATCACTTCCTGTCACAGTAGAAAATGGGCAGTTCTCCTTCTAGTGTTTAGAGTTCTGTCTGGGTGCCATTTTCCTGTACCCCAGCAGATGCATCACTTTCAACCACAGTAGACACTGGGCAGTTCTCCTTCTAGTGTTTAGAGTTCTGTCTAGAGGCCATTTTCCTGTAGCCCTGCAGATGCATCACTTTCTACCACAGTAGACACTGGGCAGTTCTCCTTCTAGTGTTTAGAGTTTTGATTGGATGCCATTTTGCTGTACCCCAGCAGATGCATCACTTTCTACCACAGTAGACGCTGGACAGTTCTCCTTCTAGTGTTTAGAGTTCTCTCTAGAGGCCATTTTCCTGTAGCCCAGCAGAAGCATCACTTCCTGTCACAGTAGGCAATGGGCAGTTCTACTTCTAGTGTTTAGAACCCTGTTCTCTGGAGTATTCATTCAGGGACTTTATATTTCCCAGAAGGGGGCTTCCTGGGACATGGGACACACATATAAAATATGGGACTGTCCTAGTCAATATGGGAAAAGTAGTCATCCTAATCCTCTTGGGCCCTGTCATTACTGCACTATCACGGTGCCCATGCTTTCTTTTGGCGACATTGTTATGTCCGGGTTACTTCCTGCTTGCCTTTTATTAGCTACTAGGTTTTATCTCCACCCAGTTCTAGCCCTTAAATACTGAGCCCTGTCACTTCAGTGGCACCCTTTCGTGGTGTTCCAGTTGCCAGCGCTTGTTTCTGTTATTCGTGTGAATTCTGTGTATGACCCGGACTGCCTGACTACTCTGCTTGATCTGTTCCTTCTTTGTGTACCGACCCGGCCCAGCTGACGTTCCTGCTCTGTGTACCCACTCACATTGGCTGACGTTCCTGCTCTGTGTACCGACCCGGCTTGACTGACGTTCCTGCTCTGTGTACCGACCCGGCCTGGCTGACGTTCCTGCTCTGTGTACCAACCCAGTTGGCCTAAGTTCCCGCTTTGTGTATCTACCCGGCCTGGTGGGCTTTTCTGCTCAGTGTACCTCCAGGTACTACTGTCCGCTTGGCAGTTCTGTTCAGGTCTGAGCGTTCATTCACCCATCTCAGATTGGTGCTATAGCGCTTCAGGGTCACAGTCTTCCCTGGGATATTCCCTGAGATATTTGTCTGGTAGTATCGTGAGTCCTCACTATTAGGGCAGTCCTGTCATTGTTGCCAACAGAACCCTACAGCTTGTAGCCTCTGATAGGGCTGATTGGGCATCTGTCCGCTGGTCTCCTATCCTGAGCCTTCATTGGGCTCTGCTTGCCTAGTCTCTCTCTTACTATCCTGTGGGATAGTAGTGGCCTCCTCTCAGTACTTATTCTGTGGCTTATCGCTTGGGCTCACTCCCAGCGTAGGGAGTCTCCGTTGACCTCTGCAGTACTAGGGCCTGCCTGCCTCCTTTGGCCTAGTAGTATCTCTGCTTGTCTGCTCTTCCAGATTCACACGAACTGTGACCTGACCTGTGCCAGTATTGTACCTTTGGTGCCTACTGGGCCTGAGTGGGTTACTATTATCCTTGTGACCTGACCTGTGTCAGTATTGTAACATCTGTACCTACTGGACCTGTGTGGGTTACTATACGTTATTGTAGCCTGACCTGTGGCCGTATTGTGTCATTTGTATGTACTGGACCCGCATTGGTCACGTTATCCTTGTTGTATTAATAAAACTGTGTTTTACCATAACCTTCCGTGTCTGAGTGTCCTTAAAAACCGTTACATGCATCCTCTGTAGTTACGATCCTGTACCCCAGCCTCACTGTTGCTTGCCTCTTTTTAATCCCAAGGATAATTTGAAGCTTTTTCCTCCTCATCAATCTACCAAAGGGTTAAAAAATGTGCAGGCCTTTTGGAGACACTAGAGCCACATATGCTTCCCTAAGAGTGAAATTTTTGCCTTTATCTGGTCAACATACACCTCTAAACCCCACAGTAACAAATTGCAGTTAATTATATGGTTAATCACCCCACCACAAGTGACCTTCTCAGTGGTAATGCCACTCTGCCTATTCACTGACCGTCATGTAGAAAGTAGTACACTTAGCAATTTATCATTCTGCATTATTAAACTTCAACTTTTCTTACTCTCTTTCTTGACTTGTTAAAATATTAATGTATTCCCGTATTTACTCCCATATTGATTACTGCAACATTCTTATCTGGGCTTCTTTTACCTCTCTCCCTTACATCTATTCAAAATATTGCAGCTTGAGTTGCCTTGTGCTATTCTAGACATCTCGTTCAGATGTTCTAATATGCCCCTGTGTACACAGAGCGCAACCTGTTAAGAAGACTTTTTTTTTAATTGTTATTCTCATTACCCATACATATTCAGGGTGATTGACTAAGACTGCTCCATAGGGGGCAAATAAAAATCCCCGTTCAATAAGGTTTTATAACCCCTACAATGTTAGAGATGTCTAAACCTCATTGCAAAGTAATACACTGCCTTCTTCTCTAACATACATTGAGTTAAAAACCCTGTTTAAATCAATGATAATTTAAAAACATTTTTGGAAGTTGGTTTGCTCCACAATTGCTCCTATTTTTCTTAAAAGGGAACTCTTCCTATATGAGTATTTGGTTCCCATTGTGTTTAACAGAAGCAATTGACTAGGTAGGAGTCCATCATACAACAGTCAGGTATATCTATATAATTACTGTGTGTAACAGAAGCACTTACCTAGGTAGGAGTCCATCATACAGCAGTCAGGTGTATCTATATAATTACTGTGTGTAACAGAAGCACTTACCTAGGTAGGAGTCCATCATACAGCAGTCAGGTGTATCTATGTAATTACTGTGTGTAACAGAAGCACTTTCCTAGGTAGGAGTCCATCACACAGCAGTCAGGTTTATCTATGTAATTACTGTGTGTAACAGAAGCACTTACCTACGTAGGAGTCCATCATACAGCAGTCAGGTGTATCTATATAATTACTGTGTGTAACAGAAGCACTTACCTAGGTAGGAGTCCATCATACAGCAGTCAGGTGAATCTGTATAGTGACTGTGTGTAACAGAAGCACTTACCTAGGTAGAAGTCCATCATACAGCAGTCAGGTGAATCATCTGTATAGTGACTGTGTGTAACAGTCAGGTGTATCTATATAATTACTGTGTGTAACAGAAGCACCTACCTAGGAAGGAGTACATCATACAGCAGTCAGGTATATCAATATAATACTGTGTGTAACAGAAGCACTTACCTAGGTAGGAGTCCATCATACAGCAGTCAGGTGTATCTATATAATTACTGTGTGTAACAGAAGCACTTACCTAGGTAGGAGTCCATCATACAGCAGTCAGGTATATCTATGTAATTACTGTGTGTAACAGAAGGACTTACCTAGGTAGGAGTCCATCATACAGCAGTCAGGTGTATCTATATAATTACTGTGTGTAACAGAAGCACTTACCTAGGTAGGAGTCCATCACACAGCAGTCAGGTTTATCTATGTAATTACTGTGTGTAACAGAAGCACTTACCTAGGTAGGAGTCCATCACACAGCAGTCAGGTGTATCTATATAATTACTGTGTGTAACAGAAGCACTTACCTAGGTAGGAGTCCATCACACAGCAGTCAGGTTTATCTATGTAATTACTGTGTGTAACAGAAGCACTTACCTAGGTAGGAGTCCATCACACAGCAGTCAGGTTTATCTATGTAATTACTGTGTGTAACAGAAGCACTTACCTAGATAGGAGTCCATCACACAGCAGTCAGGTGTATCTATATAATTACTGTGTGTAACAGAAGCACTTACCTAGGTAGGAGTCCATCACACAGCAGTCAGGTTTATCTATGTAATTACTGTGTGTAACAGAAGCACTTACCTAGGTAGGAGTCCATCATACAGCAGTCAGGTGTATCTGTATAATTACTGTGTCTAACAGAAGCACTTACCTAGGTAGGAGTCCATCATACAGCAGTCAGGTGAATCTGTATAGTGACTGTGTGTAACAGAAGCACTTACCTAGGTAGAAGTCCATCATACAGCAGTCAGGTTTATCTATGTAATTACTGTGTGTAACAGAAGCACTTACCTAGGTAGGAGTCCATCATACAGCAGTCAGGTGTATCTATATAATTACTGTGTGTAACAGAAGCACTTACCTAGGTAGGAGTCCATCATACAGCAGTCAGGTGAATCTGTATAGTGACTGTGTGTAACAGAAGCACTTACCTAGGTAGAAGTCCATCATACAGCAGTCAGGTGAATCATCTGTATAGTGACTGTGTGTAACAGTCAGGTGTATCTATATAATTACTGTGTGTAACAGAAGCACCTACCTAGGAAGGAGTACATCATACAGCAGTCAGGTATATCAATATAATACTGTGTGTAACAGAAGCACTTACCTAGGTAGGAGTCCATCATACAGCAGTCAGGTGTATCTATATAATTACTGTGTGTAACAGAAGCACTTACCTAGGTAGGAGTCCATCATACAGCAGTCAGGTGTATCTATATAATTACTGTGTGTAACAGAAGCACTTACCTAGGTAGGAGTCCATCACACAGCAGTCAGGTTTATCTATGTAATTACTGTGTGTAACAGAAGCACTTACCTAGGTAGGAGTCCATCACACAGCAGTCAGGTTTATCTATGTAATTACTGTGTGTAACAGAACACTTACCTAGGTAGGAGTCCATCACACAGCAGTCAGGTGTATCTATATAATTACTGTGTGTAACAGAAGCACTTACCTAGGTAGGAGTCCATCACACAGCAGTCAGGTTTATCTATGTAATTACTGTGTGTAACAGAAGCACTTACCTAGGTAGGAGTCCATCATACAGCAGTCAGGTGTATCTATATAATTACTGTGTCTAACAGAAGCACTTACCTAGGTAGGAGTCCATCATACAGCAGTCAGGTGAATCTGTATAGTGACTGTGTGTAACAGAAGCACTTACCTAGGTAGAAGTCCATCATACAGCAGTCAGGTTTATCTATGTAATTACTGTGTGTAACAGAAGCACTTACCTAGGTAGGAGTCCATCATACAGCAGTCAGGTATATCTATGTAATTACTGTGTGTAACAGAAGCACTTACCTAGGTAGGAGTCCATCACACAGCAGTCAGGTTTATCTATGTAATTACTGTGTGTAACAGAAGCACTTACCTAGGTAGGAGTCCATCATACAGCAGTCAGGTGTATCTATATAATTACTGTGTGTAACAGAAGCACTTACCTAGGTAGGAGTCCATCACACAGCAGTCAGGTTTATCTATATAATTACTGTGTGTAACAGAAGCACTTACCTAGGTAGGAGTCCATCACACAGCAGTCAGGTTTATCTATATAATTACTGTGTGTAACAGAAGCACTTACCTAGGTAGGAGTCCATCACACAGCAGTCAGGTTTATCTATATAATTACTGTGTGTAACAGAAGCACTTACCTAGGTAGGAGTCCATCATACAGCAGTCAGGTTTATCTATATAATTACTGTGTGTAACAGAAGCACTTCCTAGGTAGGAGTCCATCATACAGCAGTCAGGTGTATCTATATAATTACTGTGTGTAACAGAAGCACTTACCTAGGTAGGAGTCCATCATACAGCAGTCAGGTATATCTATATAATTACTGTGTGTAACAGAAGCACTTACCTAGGTAGGAGTCCATCATACAGCAGTCAGGTGTATCTATATAATTACTGTGTGTAACAGAAGCACTTACCTAGGTAGGAGTCCATCATACAGCAGTCAGGTATATCTATATAATTACTGTGTGTAACAGAAGCACTTCCTAGGTAGGAGTCCATCACACAGCAGTCGGTGTATCTATATAATTACTGTGTGTAACAGAAGCACTTACATAGGTAGGAGTCCATCATACAGCAGTCAGGTGAATCTGTATAGTGACTGTGTGTAACAGAAGCACTTACCTAGGTAGAAGTCCATCATACAGCAGTCAGGTGAATCATCTGTATAGTGACTGTGTGTAACAGTCAGGTGTATCTATATAATTACTGTGTGTAACAGAAGCACCTACCTAGGAAGGAGTACATCATACAGCAGTCAGGTATATCAATATAATACTGTGTGTAACAGAAGCACTTACCTAGGTAGGAGTCCATCATACAGCAGTCAGGTGTATCTATATAATTACTGTGTGTAACAGAAGCACTTACCTAGGTAGGAGTCCATCACACAGCAGTCAGGTTTATCTATGTAATTACTGTGTGTAACAGAAGCACTTACCTAGGTAGGAGTCCATCACACAGCAGTCAGGTGTATCTATATAATTACTGTGTGTAACAGAAGCACTTACCTAGGTAGGAGTCCATCACACAGCAGTCAGGTTTATCTATGTAATTACTGTGTGTAACAGAAGCACTTACCTAGGTAGGAGTCCATCACACAGCAGTCAGGTTTATCTATGTAATTACTGTGTGTAACAGAAGCACTTACCTAGATAGGAGTCCATCACACAGCAGTCAGGTGTATCTATATAATTACTGTGTGTAACAGAAGCACTTACCTAGGTAGGAGTCCATCACACAGCAGTCAGGTTTATCTATGTAATTACTGTGTGTAACAGAAGCACTTACCTAGGTAGGAGTCCATCATACAGCAGTCAGGTGTATCTGTATAATTACTGTGTCTAACAGAAGCACTTACCTAGGTAGGAGTCCATCATACAACAGTCAGGTGAATCTGTATAGTGACTGTGTGTAACAGAAGCACTTACCTAGGTAGAAGTCCATCATACAGCAGTCAGGTTTATCTATGTAATTACTGTGTGTAACAGAAGCACTTACCTAGGTAGGAGTCCATCATACAGCAGTCAGGTGTATCTATATAATTACTGTGTGTAACAGAAGCACTTACCTAGGTAGGAGTCCATCATACAGCAGTCAGGTGAATCTGTATAGTGACTGTGTGTAACAGAAGCACTTACCTAGGTAGAAGTCCATCATACAGCAGTCAGGTGAATCATCTGTATAGTGACTGTGTGTAACAGTCAGGTGTATCTATATAATTACTGTGTGTAACAGAAGCACCTACCTAGGAAGGAGTACATCATACAGCAGTCAGGTATATCAATATAATACTGTGTGTAACAGAAGCAGTTACCTAGGTAGGAGTCCATCATACAGCAGTCAGGTGTATCTATATAATTACTGTGTGTAACAGAAGCACTTACCTAGGTAGGAGTCCATCATACAGCAGTCAGGTGTATCTATATAATTACTGTGTGTAACAGAAGCACTTACCTAGGTAGGAGTCCATCACACAGCAGTCAGGTTTATCTATGTAATTACTGTGTGTAACAGAAGCACTTACCTAGGTAGGAGTCCATCACACAGCAGTCAGGTTTATCTATGTAATTACTGTGTGTAACAGAACACTTACCTAGGTAGGAGTCCATCACACAGCAGTCAGGTGTATCTATATAATTACTGTGTGTAACAGAAGCACTTACCTAGGTAGGAGTCCATCACACAGCAGTCAGGTTTATCTATGTAATTACTGTGTGTAACAGAAGCACTTACCTAGGTAGGAGTCCATCATACAGCAGTCAGGTGTATCTATATAATTACTGTGTCTAACAGAAGCACTTACCTAGGTAGGAGTCCATCATACAGCAGTCAGGTGAATCTGTATAGTGACTGTGTGTAACAGAAGCACTTACCTAGGTAGAAGTCCATCATACAGCAGTCAGGTTTATCTATGTAATTACTGTGTGTAACAGAAGCACTTACCTAGGTAGGAGTCCATCATACAGCAGTCAGGTGTATCTATATAATTACTGTGTGTAACAGAAGCACTTACCTAGGTAGGAGTCCATCACACAGCAGTCAGGTTTATCTATGTAATTACTGTGTGTAACAGAAGCACTTACCTAGGTAGGAGTCCATCATACAGCAGTCAGGTGTATCTATATAATTACTGTGTGTAACAGAAGCACTTACCTAGGTAGGAGTCCATCACACAGCAGTCAGGTTTATCTATATAATTACTGTGTGTAACAGAAGCACTTACCTAGGTAGGAGTCCATCATACAGCAGTCAGGTTTATCTATATAATTACTGTGTGTAACAGAAGCACTTACCTAGGTAGGAGTCCATCACACAGCAGTCAGGTTTATCTATATAATTCGTGGATTTTCCTAACTTTTGTGATGGAAAGTCAGAATTCTATTAAAGACACGGAAGCGAATATTATGCTAACTCTCTCCACTGCCCCTTTAAGCAGCAAAGGAAAATTTATTTGCAAAAACCAACAGGCAAGACCAAAAACACATTTGCATATCATCACTTCACCCCCAACCAATCACAGTCCATATCTCCCCAAACATGTAGTGACGTCAACTGCATCTAATCCTCTTTCTGCCATAAGCGACCGAAGAACAGGTCATCTCCACACTGGCACAGGAACAAACTCCAAACTGTTCAATCCCGGAAACCGAACTCCAAACCGTTGATTGTCAAAACTGGAACTGGAACTCCAACAGGTAACACGTCCACACAGCACTGCCGCTCAGGATACATCAACCTGAAGAAACAAGAGAATAATGAAAGGGGAGGGTAAATGGGGGGGATAATATTCGCTTCCGTGTCTTTAATAGAATTCTGACTTTCCATCACAAAAGTTAGGAAAATCCACGAATTCTATGTCAGAACGGAAGCTCATATTATGCTAGTTCAAAGCTGAGACACAACCTGACTAGCCACATGTACCACAGGTTTAAAATAAAAATCCCTAAAGGTGGACTCCCTAGACCAATCCGCTGCTCGGAGAACATCCTCCAAACGACCCCCAACTTGCATGGCCAAAGACGCCATAGCACCTCTGGAAGAATGTGCACCGAACAGAGATACGTCAATGCCAGACAATTGCATGATCCAGCGCACCCATCTTGCCAACGTGGCCGAAGACACTGGAAGATGCGGTTTGCGAAATGAAATCAGCAATTGAGTCCACCCAGATTTCCTCAGAAGAGCCGTCCGACGTTCATATGCCTTAAGACACTGAACTACGCACAATTGTGGTCTTTCAGGAAAAGCCGGATAAACCACCGCCCGCATACTAGTTTTAGTACGCCTGCGAATGGTAAATCGCACACCCTCCGGAGTAAAAGATCTAGAATGAAGGTCTAAGGCATGAACGTCCGACACCCTCTTAAAGGAAATAAGACATAATAACATAGTCAATTTAGCAGAAATCTGTTTTAACGTTAAAACATCATTCTGAGGCCAAGCCTCCAGGAACTCAAGCACAGCATTAACATCCCACAAAGAATGATAATGTGATTGCGGAGGTCTGGAAAATCTGATGCCCCGGAGAAGACGACACACCAGAGCGCACTGACCAACCGGAGCCCCCTCAAAATAACGATGACCAGCAGAAATAGCCGACCGATACGTATTAATTGTACGGTAAGCTTTACCCTGATCAAACAAAAAGGACAAAAAATTCACAACCTCCACGGGAGATGCCGATACGGGATCCAAACCCCGTTCCAAGCACCAACGGTCCCAAGCGGACCAGGCGGACTGATACATAGATCTGGTACCCGGAGCCCACGATTCCTCCAAAAGGAACTGAGCCGATGCCGAAAAAGAAGAGGCACAGAAGGAACCCCCGACAGGAGCCACACAACCAACTGAAGAGAGCCCGCGATTATCAAGTCGTGAGGAGACCCGTCTGGATCCACCAGAAGGGATGGAAACAGAGGAAGGAATCGCGGAGCGTCGCAGGACATTTCCAACAACTGAGGGAACCAAGGCTGAGCAGGCCAAAGAGGAGTTACTAACGCTACTCTCGCCTCCTGTCTTCTGATGGTGAGAACAGTACGAGCAATCATGGCGAAAGGAGGGAACGCATAAACCGTATCCTGACCCCAAGGTTGCAGAAAAGCATCTAACGCCAGAGCTTCCGGATCCGGCCTCCAACTGAAAAACCTCGGAATCTGGCAATTCAGACGGGACGCAAAAAGGTCTATCTGAAATGGACCCCAAAGGTCCGAAATGGCCGCGAAAACAGTCCGATGTAACAACCAGTCGCTGCGATCGACCAGGAATCTGGAATTCCAATCGGCCACCGCGTTGGACAAACCAGGAAGGTATTCTGCCTGAACTGAAATATTGCGATCCAGGCAGAAATGCCAGAAATCCCGAGCCAATTCCGCCAACCGTTTGGATTTCGTGCCGCCGAGGCGATTGATATACCTCACAGCGGACACGTTGTCCATCCTTAACAGAACACAACAGTTCACCTGATCCTTCGCCAAACTCTTGAGGGCGAAAGACCCCGCCAAAAGTTCCAGACAATTTATGTGTAGTTCTGCCTCGCTGGGAGACCACTTCCCTCCGGTTGACAGAGAGCCTCGTCTGGCGCCCCAACCTACGAGACTGGCGTCGGACTCTATAACCACGTCGGGACAAGAACCGAAAATGGCCCTGCCATTCCAGGCGTCTAAATGTTTGAGCCACCAGACCAATTCTTCCCGAGCGTCGGAAGAGAGATCTACAAAGTCTGCGTAGCTTAGGCCGAGACGTAAATGTCTGGCCTTCAGTCTCTGTAAGGCCCGATAATGCAGGGGGCCTGGAAATATGGCTTGGATGGAGGCCGAAAGAAGGCCCACTATCCGAGCTAAAATTCTCAACGAAATCCGTCCCTTCCTCAGGACCGACCGAAGCTCCTTGCGGATGGACCGCACCTTCGGTCCTGGAAGACTCAAAGTTACTTGAACGGAATCTATCAGAAACCCCAGAAATTCCAGACGACGAGACGGGACCAACACTGATTTCTCCCAATTGATGAGAAACCCCAGCGACATCAGAAGACGAAGGGTCAACTCGACGTGGGAAAGAAGAATTTCCTGATCCTGAGACATGATCAGCATGTCGTCCAGATAAATTATAATTCGAACCCCTCGGCAACGTAGAAATTGAACAACAGGCTTCAGCAGCTTTGTGAAGCACCAAGGCGCTGAAGAGAGGCCAAAAGGCAGGCAGGTGAACTGCCACCTCCGGCCCCGCCACAGAAACTGCAGGAACTCCTGAGATGACGGGGCCATGGGTACCGTCAGGTAAGCGTCCTTCAAGTCGATCTTTACGAGCCAATCTGTTGGTACAAGAAGATCTCGGAGGCAATGAATGCCCTCCATCTTGAAGTGCCGATACAAAACGAACTCGTTTAGGGACCGAAGGTTTATAACCGGTCTGAGACCGGAATCTTTCTTTCTTACCAGAAAGATATTGCTGAGAAAACCCACCGAATTGCTGGGGGCCAAAGCAATAGCTCGTTTGTTTCGCAAGTCCGCAATCTCGTTGTCCACCAAGAGATTGTCTGGTTGGGAAAAAAGGAAAGGATGCGGAGCTGACATTTGAATCGGAGTGGAATAGAACTCGATCTGATAGCCCAACACTGTCTGAAGAATCCATGAATCTGACGTTATGGAAGCCCACTGATGGGAAAAATGGGAGAGTCTGCCCCCCACCTTTCCCACCGAAAACTGAACATTTTGAAAAAGACTTACCAGCATATGATCTTGACCTAAATTGTCCTCTGTTCGTCCTGGGTCTCCAGGGTCTGCTTCTCTGGGGAAAAAATTGGCCCCCATAAGTCTGATCTTGGGGAGGTTGTCCCCTAAACATAGGGACATTTGAGGTCTGGTATCTATGCTGTGACTGTGCGGTACGGCCGGGAGAGCGACCTCTGCCACGCCCGGCCCTAAAGAAAACACGGGGCTGAAACACCTTCTTAAGAGAGGATTGTGCTTTATCTAAGGCTGTGAAAGCCGTAACAAATTTCCCCAGATCCTTGATGAAAGTGTCCCCAAATAATTGGCCTTGTGCCGATGGGCCTGGTTCAGAAACCGCCATCTCAGATAGTTTTGGGTCAATTTTTATGAGAATGGCCCTGCGTCTTTCAGCTGAAAGTGCCGAATTAGCATTCCCCACAATACAAATTGCCCGCTGAATCCATCCCCGGAGAACTTGGACGTCCACCGGGGATGCAGACACCAGGGCGCGTTCAGTAATCTCAAACATCTTCGTTAATGGGCCCAAAACATCGAGAAGCTTGTCCTGACAGGACCGAAGCGACCGGTCAATACCTTTCCTCGGGTCCTTGCCCGACTTACTAATAAATTTGACCATTTTTGGGTCCAACTCAGGTGTGTCACATGCCTTATTGGCTACAGAAGGACGGGGACACTCTGCTCTCAATTTGTTTCGCGTATCCTTACTAAGGGGTTTACGCACCCATTGTTCCACATATTTTGAGACCGAATCCATAGGAGACCACTCGGCCGAACGAGGATGGCGAATGGCCTCTGGGTCGAACAAAGGACACCCCAGCCCATCCAACAGGGGATGGGAGGTATCCCCGGACGACCCAGAAGCCACAGCCAGAGGCTGAGGTTCCACCTCCCCATCAGAAGAAAACTCCTGAGGAGGTGGAAGCCCCCAGTCCTCATCCGAAGATTCGGAAGTGGAACAATAGGAGTCAGGTTTGGCCCTGCGAGCCTTCTTAGTCCTCAGTTTAACTTCCTCCTGAGGTGAGGGTCTAGATAGTGGGACAGAGCCACACTGGTCAACACCGCCTTTATCTTGCGGTTGCCTTACAGTAGTACAAACTGTATTTTCAGCACTGTGTCTCTTATTAGAGTGGCAGAAATCAGGGTCAGAGCCCAAATGCCTACGCTTCATACTATGTTTACCTCCAGATTTAGAGCCAACCGCCGTCTGAGAGACGGCCTGAGTCAACATGATGGGGGCATCATGTGCAGTACTTCCCACTGCCGGGGTCTTTTTAGTCATAGCAGAAGCCATAGAATCTAGCAAGGAAGCAGACATTTTCGTCCACATGTTTTGCATGGATTGCTCCATAAAAGTTTGGAATTGAGCCGCTTGACTGCCAAGAGCGGAGGAAGGATCCAGTCCCAAGCGCCCAGGTTGCTGTACAGGGATGGAAACCCCCTCCGCCCCGCCAGACATAGCCCCAATAGTATCAGAACAAGGAGTCAAAGGGTGATTAACCCCTTCATCACTGGAGGAGGACATAATAGGTAACAAGAAAATACAGAAAATATCACAAAAAAGTATGTGAGCAAAATTTTGTCTCTACAGACTTTATATGTTGTAGCTGGAATCAAACCCAGGAGTGCTGTGGGAAAGTCCAGAGCCCTAGACACTAAGCCACAGCAGCCCTGTATATCAAAACTGAAAAGCTCAGTGTTAACTTAGTAAAATATGTGACAGCTACAAGCCCCAACAGTAACACTGAACAGTGTGATACTGGCAAAGGGAAAATTAAACGGACTGGCCACAGAGACAATAAGTGGAAACAAATTTCAGTGTTTAAACTGTTTGCAAAGAAAAAACCGCCCTACAGAGTACCTCACAACCCAACGCACAGCCAGAGCGCAGCAGACCCGCGAGGTGATCTCCACGAAATGGCCGACACCTCGCGGGTGCACAACGCTCAAAGCAGCCGACCGTCAGGGAGGGAGGGGGCGGTATTAAACAGAGTCGGATCGCGCATGCGCTAAGGCGCGATCCGCTCTGAGAAGGCCACCAGAAGAAACTCCGAACGGAGCCGGGCGGCAGGACACCAAACGGGAGCCACTACACAAGAGTGGACCGAGTAGCAAACAGGTGTAGGAAGGAACTAGAAGGCGAGAAGAAACCCGCCAAAGAGAAACAGAGATGACACAGGGATGACTGCCAGCAATCCAAGGACTGGCAGAGGGGTAAGAAATAGTCACACTAGACGCACAAGTTAGAAATATCTGAGAAAGAAAGAAATAAATAAACAGACCATGTATAAAACATTAAAACAGACTAACAAAAAATACATGACCTGTTCCCAAGGGAGCAGCAAAGGAAAGAGGATTAGATGCAGTTGACGTCACTACATGTTTGGGGAGATATGGACTGTGATTGGTTGGGGGTGAAGTGATGATATGCAAATGTGTTTTTGGTCTTGCCTGTTGGTTTTTGCAAATAAATTTTCCTTTGCTGCTTAAAGGGGCAGTGGAGAGAGTTAGCATAATATGAGCTTCCGTTCTGACATAGAATTACTGTGTGTAACAGAAGCACTTACCTAGGTAGGAGTCCATCACACAGCAGTCAGGTTTATCTATATAATTACTGTGTGTAACAGAAGCACTTACCTAGGTAGGAGTCCATCGTACAGCAGTCAGGTTTATCTATATAATTACTGTGTGTAACAGAAGCACTTACCTAGGTAGGAGTCCATCATACAGCAGTCAGGTGTATCTATATAATACTGTGTGTAACAGAAGCACTTACCTAGGTAGGAGTCCATCATACAGCAGTCAGGTGCATCTATATAATTACTGTGTGTAACAGAAGCACTTACCTAGGTAGGAGTCCATCATACAGCAGTCAGGTGTATCTATATAATTACTGTGTGTAACAGAAGCACTTACCCAGGTAGGAGTCCATCATACAGCAGTCAGGTATATCTATATAATTACTGTGTGTAACAGAAGCACTTCCTAGGTAGGAGTCCATCACACAGCAGTCAGGTGTATCTATATAATTACAGTGTGTAACAGAAGCACTTACCTAGGTAGGAGTCCATCATACAGCAGTCAGGTTTATCTATATAATTACTGTGTGTAACAGAAGCACTTACCTTGGTAGGAGTCCATCATACAGCAGTCAGGTGTATCTATATAATTACTGTGTGTAACAGAAGCACTTACCTAGGTAGGAGTCCATCATACAGCAGTCAGGTATATCTATATAATTACTGTGTGTAACAGAAGCACTTCCTAGGTAGGAGTCCATCACACAGCAGTCAGGTATATCTATATAATTACTGTGTGTAACAGAAGGAGTTATCTATCTATCATACAGCAGTCATATATATATATATATATATATACAGTTGTGTGAAAAAGAAAGTACACCCTCTGTGAATTCTATGGTTTTACATATCAGGACATAATAACAATCATCTGTTCCTTAGCAGGTCTAAAAATTAGGTAAATACAACCTCAAATGAAGAACAGCACATGACATTACACTGTGTCACGATTGATTTAACAAAAATAAAGCTAAAATGGAAAAGCCATGTATTAAAAACACTCTGTAATGTGTTGCATACCCCACTGGCACTTAAAGAATTAAACTGTTTTTGGTTTAATTAATGTTTTTGGTATATTGGTATATTAAAATGAGGTTTAGGGCCCCATATCAATACATCCATGGGTCAATAGTGCTGGAATCCCTAGCTGTGCATGGGTGTATTTTTTAACCAGTGTTCAATTGCACATTGGTGGTTTTTAACACACGTTAGGGACTCAGTGCCTAGGTTTGCTAGACTCTGATTTAACAAAACAATACAGAGTCCCTTAACTCGTGTTTCTATCCACCACTTGTAACTGAGTAGCAAATTTGTCTGTTTTTTCATAGTTTTCAATGGGTGCTAATTTAGCTCCCAGTGGGCATTTTTACCAGTTGATAGTTTATCACAGGACAAAAAATAGAATACAAACTGTGACTTAAAACTGGCAACGGCTGGTGAACTTGTCCCATTATCCAGGAGTTCTGGAGCAAGGGACAGCTTTTCATAAAGGCAGTCACCTACATCCCTGTTCCCTAGATCCAGTGACTTTAGTGCTGGGAGCTCCCGTTGAGTCCTTGCTCATGTTTCGTTCCCTAGCTTTGCTGACCTCCCACATCCGCACAGCAGCTTGCTGTTTGGTTGCTGGCTTATGGAAGTCCCCTCCTTGGACATTCTGCTATCAAGCCTGTGACAGGTAGGACTCATGGACTGCCTTACCTCTCTGCTTCGTGACACCCTCCTGAAGAATAGAGAGGATTGGGACTATTGGGAACTCATTAGAGACACTATTGACAACTCCTAAATTGGACTTCCTGTCTAGAACCACTCTGGTTTTCTACCTTTCATTCTCACTTACCCTTCCCATTTCCATGGTCGCTTGTTCCCTTTGTGTATTTTTTTGTTTTTGCTTTTGTTTTTCCCTCACATTCCCTTCCTGGCAGCCGGAATGGTGGAGTCGATATCTAAGTACAGTGTATTATTTTGCATATATCTAGCCCTCTGTATTGTACATGTTATTCCAATACTCGCTACAGTTGGTATCGTATGTTGTTCCGTTATCTGATGTGTCTTGTACCCCTATAAATCCTATTGTCAGAGGGGTTAGCTATGCGGTATTTCCTACTGCTTCTTGTATCCCCTAATGCAACAATAATAACATTAATAAAACATTTCTAATAATAATAATTAAAAAAAATCTGTCAATGGTAGTTTGTGTTAAAGGGATAGTAATATTTCGTTTTATCTTTATTTTATTTTGTAGACATTAAAAAAACATGAAGAACGATATGTCTTATCTCTCAATCCTCTATGGTTTGAGAGATATTCACAAGGAAAGTTTCCCCCTCCCGCCCCTTTTACCTAGTGTAAGCCATCTCTTCTCAGATGTGGAATGCAGTCCATAGACCAGACAGATAACAGCAGGGGACAATCTTCTTCCTATGAGAACAATGAAAGCCCTGTCCCCCTTGACAAGTTTTTCAGGTTTTTCCCTTATATTAATTGAAGATTGTCCCTCTCTGCAGTCTACCTGGGCACCTCCCTTCTGATCTGGCTGAACAGTGCGACATCAGTAAAAGGGGCGGGAGGGGATACTTTATCATTGAATTACTCTTGAACTACAACTCTGACAGAATTGAAATAACACTCTCCAAAGTCCAAATACTATGATGATTAATTAGAGCCGCTTTTATTATTAAACATTACTATCCCTTTAAGCTCTGTATTGCATGGATAGCGTCAACAGCCTACATTAGCATATGGCTCCTCACTCAGAGAACACCATAAAGAAAAACAATTTTCAATATCTCCTATAATGCGCACCTGTTTTTGACTAACATGGTACATGGTTTTTAATGAAGATTTCAAATCTGAGAACTTGAACTAGAGGTCACAGGTCAATTTTAACCCTTTGAATGCCAGAGGGGTATGCAACGCATTGTAAAGCAATGTGTTCTGTCACTCAAAGGGTTAAAAATTTCCTTACTCTAAAGAGTATTTTTTTATTATTATCATTCAAATCATCTAGCAAGTGAAAAAACAAAATTGTACGAAAAATGTGTGCAATAAAAAAAAAATATATTCTAGAGATAATAAAACCCCATAAACATAGCTGGAAATTATACATTTATTTGCAGATTATAACAGAATTTCATTGAAAGCAAATCTTTACCCTTTTGTACCATACATTTATTTTATATTGACCTTTCTGTATGCCAGCTCATCAGCAGCGAACATTAGAAATATCACTGTTTAATAGCCTTGTCTTGTATGCATTTATTGAATAAAGAGATTGTGTTTCTTCAGTAGAAATATTTTAGACATTAGACTTTGGGTGTCGTATAGATTTATAACATCTTGCTAAGGCCTCATATGGAATATAGAGGACAGTTTCTGGAGTCAGTTCATAACCCACTGCGTGCCATAGAGCAGGGCTCAAAATTTCCACTCGCCACTAGCCAATGGCGAGTGAAAATTCAGCCCTGGCGAGTTGAAATTCAGCCCTGGTGGGTATGTTATGGCGTGCAGTGGCGAGTAGAAATTCAGCCCTGGTAGGTATGTTATGGCGTGCAGTGGCGAGTAGAAATTCAGCCCTGGTGCGTATGTTATGGCTTGCAGTGGCGAGTAGAAATTCAGCCCTGGTGGGTATGTTATTGCGTGCAGTGGTGAGTAGAATTCAGCCCTGGTGGGTATGTTATGGCTTGCAGTGGTGAGTAGAAATTCAGCCCTGGTGGGTATGTTATGGCTTGCAGTGGCGAGTAGAAATTCAGCCCTGGTGCGTATGTTATGGCTTGCAGTGGCGAGTAGAAATTCAGCCCTGGTGGGTATGTTATTGCGTGCAGTGGTGAGTAGAAATTCAGCCCTGGTGGGTATGTTATGGCTTGCAGTGGTGAGTAGAAATTCAGCCCTGGTGGGTATGTTATGGCTTGCAGTGGCGAGTAGAAATTCAGCCCTGGTGCGTATGTTATGACTTGCAGTGGTGAGTAGAAATTCAGCCCTGGTGGGTATGTTATTGCGTGCAGTGGTGAGTAGAAATTCAGTCCTGGTGGGTATGTTATGGATTGCAGTGGCGAGTAGAAATTCAGCCCTGGTGGGTATGTTATTGCGTGCAGTGGTGAGTAGAAATTCAGCCCTGGTGGGTATGTTATGGCTTGCAGTGGTGAGTAGAAATTCAGCCCTGGTGGGTATGTTATGGCGTGCAGTGCAGGTCTGGCTAGTAGCAAAGGACTTCACGTTTTAAGCCCTGCCATAGAGATATCCACCACATTGATTGATTGATATGATTACTATTCATATAGATAGACAGAAAGATGCACAATATATTTCATTGTATGAAAACTTCATCAATACAAGTCAACAAGGATAAAGACCAGACCAACATAGAAAAGTGGGTCAGGCAACGAGGAGCAATCTCCCCAAAACTATTTTCTGCTTGTTTAGAAGAAATTTCCCACAAACTAAATTTAGACAAAAAAGACTGAAGAGAATGGAGACTACCTACATCACCTACGTAGACAATATCATACTCTGCAATTAGTCCTGAATATCTGCCTGAACACACTGAAAAGCTACTACAGGAAAGCAAACATTTTGGTCTAAAGATGAAACGCAGGTCATGTTTAACCACTTAACGACCCTTGACGGTCATAGTACGTCATGGGTAGATCTGAGTTATCGACCCATGACGTACTATGACCGTCATGGAATTCCGGGCTTCCCCAGCGGCTGTACACCGTTCAGGGAGTCCGGAATCCGAATTAAAAAAAATGCTCCGTAGTCCTATAGTGACCACAACGTGCCCGCGTGGCTGGTCGTTAAGGGGTTAGAAAACTGATCATACCAAGGAAAATCACAATAGATGGACAGGAACTAGAAGTGGACAAGTGTGTTTACCTTAGAAAGGAAATATCAACAGATGGAAACACCATGATGGAAATTGAGTATTGCATAACATCGGGATGGCAATCATTTGGAAAGCTTAGTAGTACTGTCTTAAAGACAAATTTACCTCAAGGGTACCCCTAAGGGTACCCCTTACTTCTTCTTCTTTGAGGTTTCCCTCACTGTAACTGGCTTCAACGTTTGAAAAAAAAAAAGAGGGGTAGCTACCTAATTGGGAGGGCATCGTCCATGGATTCCTCCAGGGCTGCCAGTCTGATTCTGAGGGTCGCTTTCTTTTCCTAAATAGTACTCTTAATGGTGTTCAATATACCCTTGCTAACATATTTGTTCCCAACTCCGGTCACTTTTTCTCCACTCTGATTGATCGGTTGGATGCTTTTAGGATGGGTGAAGTCATACTTGTGAGGGACCTCAATCTTCCTCTGGAACCTAGTCTGGACTGCTCTAACAGGTAATCAGTACACGATTCTCCATCGGCTGAGAGACCATATCCAAGATATGGGCATGACTGACACTATCTATATCCCAGTGTCCATCGGTATACTTTTCACTCTACTGTCCATAAGAAGTACTCTCACATTGATTGCTTTTTATCAACCTATTCAAATTACACACTTTGACTTCGGCAGTGACCACAGCGTGGTCAGATCATGCTCCAATATGGATCTCTATGTCCCTGCCAGCATACGATTCTGGAGCTCTCACCTGGAAGCTTAATGATTTACTTCTTAGAGAAAATTGTGAAGGATATTCATGCCCAGCTGGACACTTACTTTGAACTCTATTCCACTTGGGACGCTTCTGGTGTCATGCTGTGGGAGGCACATAAAACTGTAAGAGGTGACTTTAGTAAGTGGGGATCCAGAAAGACAGAGCGCTTGTCACATCTAAACACTCTAGTGGACAATGTGGCATGTTTGCAGTCTTCTGGTTCCCCATCTCCATGCTGCCTTTAACTTCATCGCCATGGGTGAGTTTTTCCCAGAGAGAGCCTTGGAACTCATATTTCAGTGATAACAAAGCCGTTGCTGCAATTACCGGCCTATTTATCTATTGAACTGTGACCTTAAGTTGTACGCCAAAGCCCTGGCCAATTGTTTGAAACCATGTCTTTCCTCTTACATCCAACCCAACCAATCTGGTTTTGTTCTGGGCAAGGAAACCAAGAACAATACAACCAAGGTACTTTCCCTTGTCCACACAGACATGCAGAAAGGAATCCCCTCTCTGCTTGTTTCAGTGGATGCCAAAAAAGGCCTTCGACCATTTGGGTTGGCCTTACCTATCTGAACTCATCCATTTCTTAGGACTGGGACCCAGAAGTAGGCAGAGCATTCTTAGTCTCTACACCAAACAGTTGGTGAGGGTGATTTTGAATGGGTACTTATCTGAGCCTTTCACTATGATGAATGCATCATGCAGTGCTGGTGACCTTGGAGCCCTGATTCAATCTCTTAATATTATCCAGGGTCTCCCAACTACTAAAGGTTACACGAAGATCACTAGTTTCATGGACAATATGATATTCTGAATTTCCCATCCATGATGATCCCTGCCTGCTTTGATAGTGGTATTAGATCGTGGATAGTGGAATTTCCCAATTTAAAATCAATTATTCAAAATCAGAGATCCTGCCTCTGGGGACCTGCCTTCTTCATATGGTTGAGAATGACTTAGCTCTCTGGAGGACGTTACCTATATCCTGGTTCGGTATAATTAATTCACTGAAGATGTTTCCACTGCATATTTAAATGAATTCCTCTCCGATTTCCCTTGGTCATCCTTAAACGGCTGCAACAGAATATCTTTGTCTGGGCCGGTAAACACCCCCGTTTAGACACTGATCGGCTATGCTAGCCCTTGCAGAACAGGGGACTAGGACTGACTAATATTGTGGAGAATTTTTTTATGTTGATTCCAAAGATTAGATAGAAGCGCCATTCTGTGGTATCCCAACGTCTAAAGTTCTAAGGAACTCAAAACATGAGGTCTGGTGCCACTCCGGGGACCCATCCCAGCCCTCTCCCTGCCGCTCACTGTATGGACATCTAGACTTCCCCCCAGGAGAGCTCCACTCCTTCTTTGCAATTTGGAAGGCCCACCAAGTGCACACTCTACAAACGCTCAGGTAAACTGATACCACTCGATACTTTACACCAGATGTACGATCTTCCTGAATCTTACGTTTGGCAGAATAGGCAGCTGCAACATTTTGTACAATCTCTTGCCCCTATCACGCCCATGCTGCCTTTGAAACTGTCCTGGTAGGAGCAGATTTAAAACTTGTGCAGCCTCTAAATTTTACAATTTTTTCTAGGTTCCCTATTTCATTACTGATATCTCCCGACTAGTATTAATTTTATTTCAATTTTTTTAAATTATAATTTTTACATTTGCACTCTCTCTAGTTTTTTTTCTTGGTATGAATAGACTGAGTCTCAGGCTCCCACTAAAGGCTTAATAAGAATATTTCAAAGGGAGGGGTTGGGGGTTCTTGAATCCTGTAAAAAATAATCATGTCCGCCACCATGGACATGATACCTAGCAATGTGTCGGATCCCTTCCTGGCACTCAGAGGGTTAAAGGTTCATTTTGGGCAACCAATCTACTCAGAATTGATCCACAGCGGCATTATCTCTTTGAGTGCCAGAGAGGTATCTAACGCCTTTCTCTGGCACTCAAAGGGCTAAGTCTTTTTTGCCTGGACTAAGGTATGGATTATTATTACACAGCAACAGTATCCCTTTAACCCTTTGAGTGCCAGAGTGGTATGGAATGCATTGCAAAGCAATGCATTCTGTACCACTCTGGCACTCAAAGGGTTCATCTCTGCTTCTAATTACTCAATTTCGTCTAAATACATCAGCCTGTTTGTGTACCTCTCCGTGTCACATTGCTTTGCCTGTTTACATATTGAGCTAAGTGTGTTTTTGGATTTAAATATTCAGATCGGCCCAGGGAGCATCAAAATTATATTGGCAACATGCTGACAAAATCCGACACGGCAAAATCAAGGAGGCACAGTACGGTTTGCGATTTTACTGGGATAGAGGCTGTAAGTCAAAAACAAATAACAGAGATGATTGTTTGGAAAGGACCCAAAGATGTTAAGTGGGAATTGCATGCAAGGATGCTTATCTATAATGTGCACGGTCCTCTACAAGCAAGAGAAAATGGCGCAGCATTACATGATTTAAATGTATCTATATTATGTTTGGGTTTTTTTGTTTTTTGTTTTTTTTTAGTTTTCTAGTTTCTGTTGCACAATGAACAGCAAACTTTGGATCTGATGCAAAAAGCAAAAAATGAGCAGTTTTGGAGCAAAAATATTTCAGTATCAGGTAACTGAAAAATACCATTAAAGGGATAGTAATGTTTCATAATAAAAGCAGCTCTAATTAATCATCATAGTATTTGGACTTTGGAGAGTGTTATTTCAGTTCTGTCAGAGTTGTAGTTCAAGAGTAATTCAATGACAAAGTGTTCCCCTCCCGCCCCTTTTACTGATGTAACACTGTTCAGCCAGAGCAGCAGGGAGTGTCCAGGTAGACTGCAGAGTGGGGTAATCTTCAATTAAGATGAGGGAAAAAGCTGAAAAACTTGTCAAGGGGGGCAGGGCGTTCATTGTTCTCATAGGAAGAAGATTGTCCCCTTCTGTTATCTGTCTGGTCTATGGACTGGATTCCACATCTGAGAAGAGATGGCTTACACTATGTAAAAGGGGTGGGAGGAGAAACTTTGCTTGTGAATATCTCTCAAATCATAAAGGTTTGAGAGATAAGACATATCATTCTTCATGTTTTTTTAATGCCTACAAAATAAAATAAAGAGAAAATGAAGTATTACTGTCCCTTTAATTTAAATGGATATGGATCAAGGGATGCTGTGCTTAATATTATAGATGTACATAAAATTAACGGGTTAGTAATGTTTCACAAAAAAAGCAGCTCCAATTAATCGTCATAGTATTTGGGCCATGGAGAGTGTTATTTCAATACTGTCAGAGTTGTAGTTCAAGAGTAATTGAATGATAAAGGATCCCCCTCCCACCCCTTTTATCTAGTGTAAGCCCCTCAGATGTGGAATGTGGTCTCTTGACCAGACAGATCACAGCTAGGGTTGTCACCTGGACGGTATGTTACTTACAAAGCTAGTAATTAGTGCACTGTAGCTGGTGCCGGTATAAATACTATACCGGCAATTGAAAAGCTGGTATTTGTGTGAGTCCGGGGAGGGGAGTGAGGTGACTGAGTGGGGAGGGGTAGAGAATATATAAATTATGCAGTAAGTGGTCCCCCGATCGTGCACGCAGTCTCGCTGGCTCCTCTCAGCACTCAGCCACAGGTGACTACTGCTGGTGTATAGAAGGCTGTGATTGGACCACAGCACAGTGGGCGTGTAAGAGTGGAATACAATAGAGGGCGAGCTGCTAGTTGACGAAAATGATGATTTGTGATGCCAGGATAGGACTACGAGAAAATGGCCACCAATTTGCTTTATAGACATTAGTGTGAAAATACACAGGAAAAAATACTTTGTTGTGATTTTCAATTTTGTAGGGTCATGAAACATTGAGTGGTTCTGCCCCTTTTGTGGCTCCTCACTTTTGTGGCTCCGCCCTCATCTACCCACAACAATGGCCGGTATTTATTTGAGGACAAGTTGGCAACCCTAATCACAACAAGGGACAATCTTCTTACGGTGTGAGTAAGGAAAACCCTGCCCCCCTTGACAGGTTTTTCAAGTTTTTCCTTTATGATCACTGAAGATTGTCCCTCTCTGTGATCCATCCGGACAGTCTTGCTGCTCTGAGGTGAGCAGTGTAACATCAGTAAAAGTGGCGGGAGGGGGATACTTTATCATTCAATTACTCTTGTACTACAACTCTGACAGTATTGAAATGGCCCAAATACTATGAAGATTAATTGGAGCTGCTTTTATTGTGAAACATTACTATCCCTTTAAACTGGGTACAAATGTAGTTACATAGATGTGGGTCCGGTAAGGGAACAACCACAAACGGGCAAAGTATCAGCAGGGGAAATCTCCCACCTGTTTGGGTGCCTCCTGTTAGTGTCAGGAACCAGTCTAGGTATGTGTTAAAATAATAACTTTATTAACCCTCTCAGTGTCATAGGGATGTGCAACATATTTCTCTGCAATGCGTTGCACACCCCATTTGGCACTCAATGGGTTAAAAACAAAAAAACAGCACTATGATGAAGACCTGTCTGGCATTCAAGGGCTTAAAAGACCCTTTTAAATCAATTTAATTTTTTTGTTGCCCTTAAGTTTCAGTTGCCCAAAAATGGCTCTTTTTTAAAATATCAGCCAGTAAAACCCCTTTGAGTGCCAGAAAGAATTTTTGTAATGCATTGGATATGTGTCTGGCACTCAGTGGGTTAAGAGGGGGAGTTTACCTTTAAAGCATCTCACAAGTCATGTCATTTTATTAATCTGTAGCTTAACACCTTAAGGACCATTGCCTTTCCAGGACTGTCACTGGTCCTTAAGTGCCGGCTCGTCGTGGCACGTCATGGAGTTCAGGGCTCCCGGCGTGGCTGCACGCCGCTCCGGAAGCCCTGAACCGGAAGTGGGGGAAAAAAGCCCCGTGGTCCTCAAGTGCCAGCCGCGCGTGCGCACGTCGGTCCTTAAGGGGTTAAAAAAAATATTTTTGCGTTTTAAAATGAAAAAAATGATGATTTGATGAGGTCGATCATGACTGTCAAGTTGGCAGCCCAGGGATCATCCCTTTTTTTTTTTAAATCCTTTAACCACTTAAGGACTGTCACCAGTAAACATGTCTAAAAGACCGGTGACTGTTGGGGCACATCACCGGTGGACGGCAGTTAAGGACCACATACAGCATGTTCGCCATGCTGGCACATGTGACTGATGACATGTATTGGTGCGCCGAATGGGGGTCTGAGAGAGAGCGCTCCGGTCTTGGAGCAGCTAATTTCACACCCCACTAGTGCTTACAGTACTCCTGCCAGAGCGCTGTAAGCACTAGTGTGAAATTAACCTCCCCAAGACAGGAGCGCTCTCTCTCAGACCCATAGTTGGCGCACCAATACATGTCATCAGTCACATGTGCCAGCATGGCAAACATGCTCTATGTGGTCCTTAACCCCTAAAGGACGAGCGTGCGCACAAACGGCCAGCACTTGAGGACCACGGGGGTTTTTTTTTTTTTATTCCGGTTCAGGGCTTCCGGAGAGGTGTGCTGTCGCTCTGAGAGCCCCGAACTCCATGCCGTGCCAGGACCGTCACTGGTCCTTAAGTGCCGGATTGCCTTGACAGTCCTGGCACGTCAAAGGTCCTTAAGGGGTTAAGTGCCGTCCACCCCAGAATCTCTGCTCCTTCCAGGGTTTATGGGATCTGTCCAACCACTTTATGTTTTTATTATCAAAGCAAAACACTAACAGAGAAATTCATCAACACTAACACTGGGGCAGATACACTACGTAGAAGTGGAGTCATTCTGGATTAAACCACAGGGTCAGAGAAAAATTCCTGCATTTCCCATAGATTTAAATGAAACTCTTAATGGAGGAGTTCTGGGGCAAACTATTTCCGCTTTAGGGAAGTACTAAAAGTTACCTTTGAAATAAATGGGATTTTAATCCCTTCAATGCTAGAGAGTTTTCTGTAGCTCTCTCTAGCATTCATGGGATTAAACACCACTTGAATCAATCTGAAATGTGTGAATTTGTAGTTCACCTGTATAGTGCCATTGGTTTGACCCAGGACCCCTCCACTTTTCTTTTAAGAAAACAGCTGAACCTCTTCAGCGCTAGAGTGGTCTCCAATACTTTTCTGAGCAATTAATTTGAGACCTCGCTAACATTCAAGGGGGAGGGGGGGTATTCATTAAGCGGTGATTAAGTGAAGATGATTTCTCCAGTGATATCACTTCTCCAATTCCTATGTTATTCTATGGAGCCTGTGCACTAAGATTTCTCAAGTTTGGAGATTTATTTGGTGAAAGTATTTTACCAGGAAGAATATATTGAGATTGTCTCTTGTTTTCAAGTACGTCCTGGACTCATTTACCTCAGAAGGCTAAAAGGCTGAGCTGACCTGTGACCTTGTGGCTTGCACACATTCTACAGCTGGTGAATTAACTTGCTGAGCTATCTCACCAGAGAAGTTAGTGCATTGGCTCCATAGACTAACATAGGAACTGGAGAAGTAATATCACCGGAGAGGTTATTTCCACTTTATCACCTCTTTATCACTGCTTAGTGAAAACCCCACAAAGTGTTTAAGAGATACTATCACTATTAATATTGTACGACAGATGATAATGCCGGTCATAGACTACGGGGACGTAGTATATGCTCCCGCGCCACAAATCCATCTTTCTAAAATTGACACTCTATATAACTCATTATACTGCTTTATCCTCTAATGTAATTACACAACCCATCATTGTTATATGTATGAAGAACTAAATTGGCTAACACTCAAATCTAGACGTGCCCTTCACCTCTCTTTCCTGGTTTATAAAAGGGTGACCACATTTAAAGGGATAGTAATGTTTCATTATAAAAGCAACTCTAATTAATCATCAAAGTATTTGGCCTTTGAAGAGTGTTAATTCAATTCTGTCAGAGTTGTAGTTCAAGAGTAAATCAATGACAAAGTATCCCCCTCCCACCCCTTTTACTGATGTAACACTGCTCAGCCAGATCAGAAGGGAGGTGCCCAGGTAGACTGCAGAGTGGGACAATCTTCAATTAAGATAAGGGAAAAACCTGTCAAGGGGGGAAGGGCTTTCATTGTTCTCATAGGAAGAAGATTGTCCCCTGCTGTTATCTGTCTGGTCTATGGACTGGATTCCACATCTGAGAAGAGATGGCTTGCACTAGGTAAAGGGAGAGGGAGGGGGAAACTTTATCATTCAATTACTCTTGAACTACAACTCTGACAGTATTGAAATAACACTCTCTATGGCTCAAATACTATGAAGATTAATTGGAGCTGCTGTTTTTGTAAAACATTACTATCCGTTTAGATGCTGCCATTCAGGGACACTGCAGAGAGATGAGGGCACCACAGAGTCCTCGGCACTAGCGGGAGAACTGCCCACTGAGGGTTGAGACTGAAAGCCTTGCCTGTGGTGGACTACCAGATAATGTACATTACGCCCAAACCCTTAGACGACCTTTACACTACAATAAAATTCCACTGCAGCTCTTGTCTGATGTCAGGTTCAAGACTCTAGACAATTAATAATAAGTGTATATTTATGTATCATACCCTTCATTATGCTCACAATAAATTATATGAAATATGTTAGGGGTGCCAAGATTACATGTTAGGGGTGCCATGAGCAGATAAAGATTGAGAACCACCACTCCAGTGTTTAGAGAGCTGTCTGGAGGCCATTTTTCTGTAGCTCAGAAGAGACATCACTTCCTGTCACACAATGGACAGTTCTCCTTGTAGTGTTTAGAACTCTTTGCTCTGGAGCCTTCATTCGGGGATTTTGTATTGTCCTAGAAGGCTCTGCCTGGGACGTGGGACAAACATAGAAAATACGGGACTGTCCCAGGCAATCTGGGACACGTGGCCACCCTAGCTTATAACCACTTCTCTAGAAAACTACCACGCTACCTGAGCAGTATGCGCACTCCAGCTCTCCATGCTAACTATAACTTCCACTCCACTGCTAACAACTCACTGACTATTCCAAACTACCTGAGCAGTATGATCACTCCGATCTCCATACTAACTATAACCTCCACTGCTAACAACTCACTGACTATTCCACACTACCTGAGTAGTATGATCACTCCAGATCTCATACTAACTATAACCTCCACTCCACTACTAACAACTCACTGACTATTCCACACTACCTGAGCAGTATGATCACTCCAGGTCTCCATACTAACTATAACCTCTGCTCCACTGCTAAGAACTCACTGACTATTCCACACTACCTGAGCAGTACGATCACTCCAGATCTCCATACTAACTATAACCTCCGCTCCACTGCTAACAACTCACTGACTACTCCACACTACCTGAGCAGTATGATCACTCCAGGTCTCCATACTAACTATAACCTCCACTGCTAACAACTCACTGACTATTCCACACTACTTGAGCAGTATGATCACTCCAGGTCTCCATACTAACTATAACCTCCACTACTAACAACTCACTGACTATTCCACACTACCTGAGCAGTATGATCACTCCAGCTCTCCATACTAACTATAATCTCCGCTCCACTGCTAACAACTCACTGACTATTCCACACTACCTGAGCAGTACGATCACTCCAGATCTCCATACTAACTATAACCTCCACTCCACTGCTAACAACTCACTGACTATTCCACACTACCTGAGCAGTATGATCACTCCAGCTCTCCATACTAACTATAACCTCCACTACTAACAACTCACTGACTATTCCACACTACTTGAGCAGTATGATCACTCCAGATCCTTCAGAGCTCAGAAAGTCTGGAAAACCTGATAAAATCAGATCTTCTCCCAGTCTAAAATCCTTAAAAACAACTGCTTCTATATCTCTAAAAACAATATGCAACTGTATATAACGTTTTTAGTTTGTGTGTATATATATATATATATATATATATATATATATATATATATATAATGTCTCTGTATTTGTGCAAATACGCAACTTTTTACTGTAAACTCTTCAGGACATAATTGAAAATGAGAGAAATCTCAATGTATTCTTCCTGGTAAAACATTTTCTAAACAAATAAAAAATTCTAAATAAATAAACTAAAAACAACTTTGAAAGAGCTTTTAAAATCACCTATATGTTGTATTAATATTAAACATTTTATTGTTTAGAAAACAAATTTTTAATTTATTTAGATTGGTAGATTATGCTAAACTAGTTGAAAAGCCCATTACACGGGCCACAGTGCCACTGCCAGCCGGTCGCGGGGCAGTCATGCGCAGTAGAGACTGCCTGCGCCGCAGCTGATACAGAGCTGGACGCTCCTTCGGAGCATCCTGCTCTGTATCATCCGTGGTGCGTGCAGTCTCTACTGCGCATGACGGCGTTGTTACACACGTTTTAGCGAATACTTATGTAGGATATGGCTCGTCAGGGAGGGACTTCCTGTCATAGCCCTACATTACCAGCTCCACTCATTAACGCTGCTCAGATATGTATTACCTGCTTCTCATTGTACTGGAAGGGTTGTCAGTGAGTACGGGTAGTAATGTTGGGCTAATACAGGAAGTACCTGATTGGCACAGCTTAATTAGCAAATCTTTAACTCCAAATAACTAAAAAAGGGCATTTTGTAAATAGAAAATGACTAATACAAAATAGAGATGATAATGAAAGCCCTGTCAAAATCAAAAAGTTGTCTTTAGTGTAATTTTAAGAGCCCCATTTAAAGGCGCAGTAAACTTTTGTTATGAAAAAATATATATGTATTTATATATACACACACAACCATTCAAAAGTTTGGTGTCACTTAGAAATGTCCTTGTTTTTGAAAGAAATGCTAATCTTGTCCATTAACCCCTTAGTGACACGCGGCTGGCACTTAACGCCCGCCGAACATTTTTCTTTTATTTTTTAAAAAGAATCCGGATTTCCGGGACATACACGTATGTCCTCTGTCCACAAGGGACATCCGCTCGGGACGTACATGTACGTCCTCAGGCAGTAAGGGGTTAAAATAACATCAAATGGATCAGAAATACAGTGCAGACAATGTAAATGTTGTAAATGACTATTGTAGCTGGAAATGGCTGATTTTTAATTCAATATCTACATTTGCTGAAGATGGAGGATTCCTTGATGAAACCAAAGTTTGAAGGACACAATTATTATTTAAATTAAAAATCAATATTTCTAACCTCGTCAACATCTTGATTGTATTTCCTATTCATTTTGCAACTTATTTGATGTCTGTTTAAACAAGGGAATTTCTGAAGTGACCCCAAACTTTTAAACGGTACTATATATATATATATATATACTAGCAGTTTGGGACGGCGTTGCCCGTCATGTTATGCAGGAAATGTTTCTTTTTTTTTAAATAAATGTTATGATAGTGAATTATAGCGTAGGGTGTACGTGTCAGAAAGGTACACACAGTGATAGACAGAGACACATGCAACACACACATATACACACACATGCACTGACAACACAAACAGTGACACACAGCTGCAAATCAGAACATAAATACATACAGTGTGAGCAGTGTAAGTAACATACCTCCCAACATTTCATATGGCCAAAGAGGGACACTTGTGTTTTCGGTGGTGTTACTGGGGGCGTGGCTGGTGGTGTATTTTAGAGAATTTTTAACCCTTTGAGTGCCAGGGGGTAAGCAATGCATTGCATCCCCTCTGGCATTGAAATGGTTAAGTTACTCTTTCTGTAAGTGAATGATTTAGAAGAAGATGAAAGTATTTTTTTTACACAGACTAATTTAACAGATATATACAGAAGTTTATTCCCACATTACTGTGGGTTTTATTGATGTGGAGCAATCTGATACACTGGTATATACACCACACAATGTGATCTCCTAAATAGAGGAGCAGAGGGATTTGGGTGTTAAACAGGGACTGTCCCTCCTATACTGTATAGTGCCAGTCCTTATACACAGACACATGCAGACTGTATACTATACAGCGGAGGTTCTCAGCCCATGCCCTCAGTGGCCACTAACAGGCCAGGACTTAGGAATTTCACTGCTAGAACACAAGTGTGTTGATCAGAGGCTCAGTCATATTGATTAACTCACCTGTGCTCTTAAAAGGAAATTCTAAAATCCTGGCCTGTTAATAGCCACTGAGGGCACAGATTGAGAACCACTGCTATACAGTGCCAGACCATTGTAGAGAATTTTTAACCCTTTGAGTGCCAGGGGGTAAGCAATGCATTGCATCTCCTCTGGCACTGAAATGGTTAAGTTACTCTTTCTGTAAGTGAATGATTTAGAAGAAGATGAAAGTATTTTTTTTACACAGACTAATTTAACAGATATATACAGAAGTTTATACCCACATTACCGTGGGTTTTACTGATGTGGAGCAATATGATACACTTGTACATTAGGCTGACCAGACCTCACCTTTAACCAGTGACACATATGAAAAATGCATACTGCAGGGCTGCTTTGATTTTGGTGCACTCCTGAAATATGCTTATTTCCTATGTGTCCCCGGTTAAAGGTGAGGTCTGGTCAGCCTACTGTATATACACCACACCGTGTGATCTCCTAAATAGAGGAGCAGAGGGATTTGGGTGTCAAACAGGGACTGTCCCTCCTATACTGTATAGTGCCAGTCCTTATACACAGACTGTATACTATACAATGCCAGACCATATATAAATAGTTTGTCATACATGCTATACAGTGAGCTATGTACAGCATGGAGATGATTGCAGGAACTGGCACCTCTACTTACAGACAGACTGACAAACAACCTGCTCTCTTTCTCTCTCTTTGTGCAATATATAAATACAGTCACATCCATGTCTCTGCCATTTACCAGCTCAGCTGAAGCCTTGCTCTGCACTGCCTGATCACCTCTCTGCCGTTGTTTCCACTTTCTCAGCAAGCCAGTATCCTCCTGCTGATTGTTTAGAAATCAGCTCACTTGTAGTAATTAGCAGAGCTGTGTAGGCTCAAAGACAGGGAATGAAGAAGCTGCATAATACAGATTGGACCATGGCCTTCCAGCTGTAGCTTGAACATTGTTCCCATCATCCTCAGCGTGCGTGTGTGTATATGTGTGTATGTGTCTGCTAGTGTGTGTGTGTGTGTGTGGGAGGGCATGTGCATGTGTCTGTGGTGTAGGAGTGTGTGGCAGCCATTTTTTTTTTCAGCCTTAGATAGTGGTGGGCGGGCTGGATAGTGGGGGCAGGCCAAAAATCACACTCCCACACAATCACCCAATGGCAGCAGTAATCCTTTTTACTGCCGCCCCTGGGTGTGTTTTGCCAGGCACAAAGTCTTCTTTTATATATATAGATATATAGATGTAAAATAACAAACAAAATAAGTATCTTGTAATACCTTTTTTATTGGACTAACAGAATTTTGGATTGACAAGCTTTCGGGAGAACCTCCCTTTCTCAAGTCTAAAGCATTTCTGACTACGCTTTAGACTTGAGAAAGGGAGGTTCTCCCGAAAGCTTGTCAATCCAAAATTCTGTTAGTCCAATAAAAAAGGTATTACAAGATACTTATTTTGTTTGTTATTTTACATCTGCATCACTGGACTAATATGGCTACAATCTCCACTCTACTATATATATATATATATATATATATATATATATATATATATATAAATATATATAATATTGTTGTGTAAATCAACTGTGCTTCTGAGATACCTATTTCCGGGGCTATTACAGTTCAGACTATTCTTTTTTTACTTTAACATGCCATCTAGTGGTCAGATTAATTAATCTTTTGCATTCTCAAGGAGAGTTGAGTCATTGACAAACATTTATCCTGAGAATCTGATAGAAACTGCTGAGTCACTTCCTACCAGTTAGAACTGTCTGGAAGTAATCACACTGTAATTCATTTCTTGATCCTTTGGACGTTTAAAAATGTTTATATAAAACAACTGGCAGCAGTGGGAATAGCCTCAGCAGGAAAAGCCCTATAAGAAATAAGTTTGTATTACACAAAATGTGTTTTAAAGGCATAATAATACTTTGTTTTTTTCTTTATTTTATTTTGTAGGCATTAAAAAAACATGAAGAACGATATAAGTCTTATCTCTCTAACCTTTATGGTTTGAGAGAGATTCACAAGCAAAGTTTCCCCTCCCGCCCCTTTTACCTAGTGTAAGCCATCTCTTCTCAGATGTGGAATCCAGTCCATAGACCAGACAGATAACAGAAGGGGACAATCTTCTTCCTATGAGAACAATGAAAGCACTGCCCCCCTTGACAAGTTTTTCAGGATTTTCCCTTATCTTAATTGAAGATTGTCCCTCTCTGCAGTCTACCTGGGCACCTCCCTTCTGATCTGGCTGAGCAGTGTTACATCAGTAAAAGGGGCGGGAGGGGGACACTTTGTCATTGAATTACTCTTGAACTACAACTCTGACAGAATTGAAATAACACTCTCCAAAGTCCAAATACTATGATGATTAATTAGAGCTGCTTTTATTATGAAACATTACTATCCCTTTAAATGAATGGTGCTGTTGCTAGTCTTTTGCTTTCAGCATAAGGCCCTTTGTGGCATACCGACAATGTATTACCTCCAACAGGATTAGTCAACCTGCGGTGGCGTTTAGTGCTAAATCCCTATAGTGGTCAGTAAGCCTTCTGTCCAGTCTGGGATTTTAGCACTTACAGCAACCATTGTAGCACCAGGCATTCTGCTCAGTGCTGGCTGAGTATGATGCACTAATGGTTTAGAGTGCATTATCCTCCTGATTACTGCTTAAATATTTATCAGACTATTATGTGTTTAGTGCAGGGGGGAGGGCAACCTGTGGTCCTCTAGCAAGTGTTGGACTACAAATCCCATCGTGATGACAGGAGCTGGGAATTACAGTTCTGTGACCATATGCACAAAATAAAAAGAGAAGTAATTCTGGAGCAAACCAACTGCAGTTCCCTAAATTACCATTCATTTAAATGGAGCTTTTGAACACATTGGGGGAGATTCATTAAGCAGTGATAAAGAGGTGATAAAGTGGAGATGACGTCTCCAGTGATATCACTTCTCCAATTCCTATGTTATTCTGTGGAGCCTATGCACTTAGATTTCTTCAGCTTTGGAGATCTTAGTGAATAGGCTCTATAGAATAACATAGGAACTGGAGAAGTGATATCGCTGGAGACGTAATCTCCTCTTTATCACCTCTTTATCACCGCTTAGTGAATCTGCCCCAATGAAGCCTATGGGGGAGATTCACTAACTGGTGATAAAGTGGTGATAACGAGGTGATAAAGTGGAGATAACTTCTCCAGTTTATCACTCCTCCAGTTCCTATGTTATTCTATGGATCCTATTCACTAAGATCTACAAAGCTGAATGCATCTTATGGCATAGGCTCCATAGAATATCATAGGAACTGGAGAAGTGATATCACTGGAGAAGTTGTCTTCACTTTATCACCTCTTTATCACCACTTAGTGAATCTACCCCTGTGCATTAGATGTGATAAAGAGGTGATAAAGTGGAGATGATTTCTCCAGTGATATCACTTCTCCAATTCCTATGTTATTCTATGGAGTCCATGCATTAAGATTTCTTAAACTTTTGGCTCTATAGAATAACACAGTAACTGGAGAAGTGATATCACTGGAGAAATGATCTCCACTTTATCACCTCTTTATCACCACTTAGTCAGGGCTTAAAATTGGAAGTCCATTGCTACTAGCCAGACCTGAAAACTTACTTGCCACTGCAAGCCATAACATAACCCCCAGGGCTGAATTTCTACTCGCCAGGGCTAAATTTTCACTCGCCATTGGCTAGTGGCGAGTGGAAATTTTGAGCCCTGACTTAGTGAATCTCCCCCCCTTAAATGTTAATGAGGCCATTATGCATTGCATACCTTGCTAGCATTCAAGCCTCAATTAAATCAATGGTAAATTCTATGTCCCTCTACGATAAAGTTGGTTTTCCCCAGAATTGCTCTTCCTTTGCTTTGTGCATAAGGCTGGAGAGTCTCCATCCCACACACACACACACACACACCACACACACACACACACACACACACACACACACCACACACACACACACCACACACACACACACACACACACACACACACACCACACACACACACACACACACACACACACCACACACACACACACCACACACACACACACACACACCACACACACACACACACGTAAAGCCTTTAGCCAGCTGTGAACCAGTCCTCATTTAGTGGGAAGAACACAATAACATTTCACTCTACAGACGGTTTAATTACAGGATGGATAAACCTCTTTCCTTAAAATAAATTCAACAAACTGATAAAACGTGGATCTAGAGATTAGGTGACTGCGTTATTTACATCAAATGTAACATAAAGTAGTGTGATCCTTGCTCTGATCCTCACAGGATACAAAACATGTGTTAAATACAGTTTAAACAGAACATTATTTGTGGAATCTAAATGCAGACTGTGCCTATGGTGCAAATCCTGCTTAACTGGGTATATTGCTGAAATAACATTACAGGAAAAAGAAAAGAAGTTAGATATTGCAAAATCGGAATTATTTTGGTACATTAACTCAGCCAGTGATGATTTCATGAGTAAACCATACTAGTATATGGTATGGCGAATGTTGCGTTGGATACCTCTCTCGCACTCAAAGGGTTAAAGGAATAAAATTAAAAGGAGACCTACACCTCCCAAAAACAATGCCCTAGTTACCTTCCTATGGCCAGTAAATTCTCTTCAATCTGTCCTGAATGTTATCTCCAATGGAGGCGGACATGACAGCTGCTAACTGGACCATAGAACCTTAAAGGGATAGTAATACTTAAAATGTAAAAAAAAATATGTTTTAGGATTTATCCACCTGAGTAAAACAAGAGTACTCCTACTGCTGAAAGGTGTTTCATTCAAATGTTATTAATTTTCAAAGTTGAATTTTTTAGGTGCAATATCACAGTGGCCTAAAACTGTACAGTGGCGCTGTTGCTACATCATCCTATGGAGATTTATGGTCCCGGGACCAGAGCTGTCCATAGGATCATGTAGCAACAGCGCCACTGTACAATTTCAGGCCACTGTGATATTGCACCTAAAAAATTCAACTTTAAGCTGTAATAACTTTTGAATAAAACACCTTTCTGCAGTGGGAGTATTTTTGTTTTAATCAGGGGGATAAACCCTACAACATATTTTTTTTTACATTTTAAGTATTACTATCCCTTTAAACTCTGCTCACTGCACATGATACACTAAACGTTTAGCTCCTCAAGGACCCGTGATGGTTCTGCCATGTCATGAGTCCAACATGCGATAAGGAACCATGACGTGCCAGGACCATCACGGATTTCAGGGCTTCCCGAGTGGCTGCACACCGTTCAGGGAGAAAGAAAAAAAATACTCTGTTGTCCCTAAGTGCCAGCCATGTGCCTGTGTGGCTGGGCCTTAAGGGGTTAAGAATCAGAGGGATGTGAAGTATATTTCTTCGTGAAGCGTTGTACAGCTCCAATACTTAAAGGGTTACGCTGACTCATGCAGTCTGCCTGCTTCATATTGGTAAAAACTGCTAGTGACTGTCATGATGCAGAACCGATTGAAGGTGCTATCTCTTGAACAAAGGCACAACAGCAAAGTTCATAGATGCCATTAGGATTTTCGGGCCATAGCAAGGTAATCGGAGGGTGTTATTATTAGGGGTTCACATAAGAGATTGCCAATCTAGTTCTATGCTTCTAGATCTGGACGCTAATGATGTGATATACTAAGAATAATTGGAGAAAACCGACTCTACCATAGGGTGCGAATGAGAATCCCCAACGTTTTCATTAACTGAAATTGGACGTTGTGAAGACACCTCTAGCATTCAAGGGGTTAAAAGTATCATTTCAATCTATGTGACTTTGTACTCGGCCCTTTGGTGCCGTTGGATTGCTCCAGAATTGCCCCATTTCTTTGTGTATATAAATCTTTTTCTGTGATAGAAATTAAACCAATGAAATATCACGATGTAGAAGTACATTTCTACGTTCAAAACAATTGCTGAATCCAGACTTTAACTCATATAAACTCAGCAACTCCCAAAGATGAAAATATTTTTATTTTACTGACATTTCTGAAAAAATTGATGGCAACCATTTTTTTTTTTACAGATAGATAATAAATTATATTTTTTACTTATTTTTTTTCCATGTGGTGTAGTTGGTTTGACCCATAGTTGTGAAGCAATGCGTTGGAGACCCTCTAGCTCTTCGTTGGGTTGAGACCCCAATTTAATTCAAAAGGAATCTGGGGAATTTTTATTTGTCCCCCTATGATCTAGTTGGTTTGCTTCAGAATTGCTCCTCTTGTTACTACATTAGCATTGGTGTATTACTTATAGTGCGTAGGTGCATAAATCAACATATAATTTGTTAGAATGCGTCGCTCCCTGTGTGCATAACACACACATGCGCAGTAGAGACTGCCAGAACGATGCAGTCATGCGCAGTAGAGATTGCCAGAACGATGCAGTCATGCGCTGTAGAGACTGCCAGAACGATGCAGTCATGCACAGTAGAGACTGCCAGAACGATGCAGTCATGCGCAGTAGAGACTGCCGGAACGATACAGTCATGCGCAGTAGAGACTGCCAGAACGATGCAGTCATGCACAGTAGAGACTGCCAGAACGATGCAGTCATGCGCAGTAGAGACTGCCGGAACGATGCAGTCATGCACAGTATAGACTGCCAGAACGATGCAGTCATGCGCAGTAGAGACTGCCGGAACGATGCAGTCATGCACAGTATAGACTGCCAGAACGATGCAGTCATGCGCAGTAGAGACTGCCAGAACGATGCAGTCATGCGCAGTAGAGACTGCCGGAACGATGCAGTCATGAACAGTATAGACTGCCAGAATGATGCAGTCATGCGCAGTAGAGACTGCCAGAACGATGCAGTAATGCGCAGTAGAGACTGCCAGAACGATGCAGTCATGCACAGTAGAGACTGCCAGAACGATGCAGTCATGCACAGTAGAGACTGCCAGAACGATGCAGTCATGCGCAGTAGAGACTGCCAGAACGATGCAGTCATGCGCAGTAGAGATTGCCAGAACGATGCAGTCATGCGCTGTAGAGACTGCCAGAACGATGCAGTCATGCACAGTAGAGACTGCCAGAACGATGCAGTCATGCGCAGTAGAGACTGCCGGAACGATACAGTCATGCGCAGTAGAGACTGCCAGAACGATGCAGTCATGCACAGTAGAGACTGCCAGAACGATGCAGTCATGCGCAGTAGAGACTGCCGGAACGATGCAGTCATGCACAGTATAGACTGCCAGAACGATGCAGTCATGCGCAGTAGAGACTGCCGGAACGATGCAGTCATGCACAGTATAGACTGCCAGAACGATGCAGTCATGCGCAGTAGAGACTGCCAGAACGATGCAGTCATGCGCAGTAGAGACTGCCGGAACGATGCAGTCATGAACAGTATAGACTGCCAGAACGATGCAGTCATGCGCAGTAGAGACTGCCAGAACGATGCAGTAATGCGCAGTAGAGACTGCCAGAACGATGCAGTCATGCACAGTAGAGACTGCCAGAACGATGCAGTCATGCACAGTAGAGACTGCCAGAACGATGCAGTCATGCGCAGTAGAGATTGCCAGAACAATGCAGTCATGCGCAGTAGAGACTGCCAGAACGATGCAGTCATGCGCAGTAGAGACTGCCAGAACGATGCAGTCATGCGCAGTAGAGACTGCCAGAACGATGCAGTCATGCGCAGTAGAGACTGCCAGAACGATGCAGTCATGCGCAGTAGAGACTGCCAGAACGATGCAGTCATGCGCAGTAGAGACTGCCAGAACGATGCAGTCATGCGCAGTAGAGACTGTCAGAACGATGCAGTCATGCGCAGTAGAGACTGCCGGAACGATGCAGTCATGCGCAGTAGAGACTGTCAGAACGATGCAGTCATGCGCAGTAGAGACTGCCAGAACGATGCAGTCATGCGCAGTAGAGACTGCCAGAACGATGCAGTCATGCGCAGTAGAGACTGTCAGAACGATGCAGTCATGCGCAGTAGAGACTGCCGGAACTATGCAGTCATGCGCAGTAGAGACTGTCAGAACGATGCAGTCATGCGCAGTAGAGACTGCTGGAACGATGCAGTCATGCACAGTAGAGACTGCCAGAACGATGCAGTCATGAGCAGCAGAGTCTGGCTGAACGCGCCGGCCTCCAATCGCGGCTGATCCAGAGTGGGGCCCTCCGAACGGCCCACTGCCTGTCTCTGCTCCTGGCTTCGGGGCAGCAGCCGAGCCTGCTGGGTGGCACTTTGGCCCATGTACACGGGCCTTCAAAACTAGTAAATATGTATACATAAATAAAACACAATAAAATACAAATGGAGCTCAGCGCGGACTTCCTCAGTATCTAAAAATACTAATACCCCTAGCAGTGTTACATCTATACGTAAACTACAAAAGCTACCAAAAAATCATGCAGCCAAACACCGATATGGTGTTAAAAAAGGGGGAATTTAATAAGAAAAATTTCCTCATAAGATATATAAAACAGTTCTACAAATTATCAGATTTGGACATACGCATAATGCTCAAACCAGCATACAGAGATACAAAACAGACTTGATAAAGTAGTCAGTGTGAAACGCGTAGTTGGATGCAACTTTTCCAGGACAGCAAAGACTGTGACCATATTGCTAGTGATTATGTGTCCATGCATGCATTTTTATACAATTTTGTATCTATGTATGCTGGTTTAAGCATAATGTGTATGTCCAGATCTACTAATTTGTAGAACAGTTTTATATAGCTAACGAGGAAATTTTTCTTATTAAATCCAGCTTTTTTAAATACCATTTCAGTGTTTGGGGGCATTGTGGAGAAAGAGGGGCATTGTGATGGGGACATTGTTGAAGGGGCAATGTGGAAGGGGCAATGTGGAGAATGAGGGGCATTGTGGAAGGTACATTGTGGAGATCGAGTGGCATTGTGGAAGGGGCATTGTGATGGGGGCATTGTGATGGGGGCATTGTTGAAGGGGCAATGTGAAAGGGGCATTGTGGAGATGGGGGCTATGTGGAAGGGGCATTGTGAAGATGGGGGCAATGTGGAAGGGGCATTGTGGAGAATGAGGGGCATTGTGATGGGGGCATTGTTGAAGGGGCGATGTGGAGAAACAGGGGCATTGTGATGGGGACATTGTTGAAGGGGCAATGTGGAAGGGGCAATGTGGAGAATGAGGGGCATTGTGGAGAATGAGGGGCATTGTGGAAGGTACATTGTGGAGATCGAGTGGCATTGTGGAAGGGGCATTGTGATGGGGGCATTGTTGAAGGGGCAATGTGGAAGGGGCATTGCGGAGATGGGGGCAATGTGGAAGGGGCATTGTGGAGATGGGGGCAATGTGGAAGGGGCATTGTGGAGAATGAGGGCCATTGTGATGGGGGCATTGTGGAAGGGGCATTGTGATGGGGACATTGTTGAAGGGGCAATGTGGAAGGGGCAATGTGAAGAATGAGGGGCATTGTGGAAGGGGCATTGCATAATTTTTTGGTAACTTTTGTAGTTTACATATAGCTATAACACTGCTAGGGGTATTCTTTAAGTATGTTTAGATACTGTGTACCTTTTATCACTGTACGGCATTCCCAAGAAGACATCAGCACAGATCTCCATTTGTATTTTTTTGGGTGAATGATCATGAGGGAAGAGTTTGAGGGGAGAGTGAAAAAGGCTTCAAAACTTCTGGGTCATCTAATTTATCCCTTTGGGACATATATCTGTGACTATTTGCTGAAGCTGAACAGAGCCTCCACCTTTCAGCGATTTCTGTAAATAAAACACATGTTGGGCACCAAGAATATGAGTTCTTAACCCTTTGAGTGCAGAGGGGTACGCAACGCATTGCTATGCAATGCGTTGCATACCTCTCTGGCATTCAAAGGGTTACACTGGCAAACAATTCACATGGTATACAAAGAATTCCAGTTTACAGGAATCCACCCATGACAAATGTACTGTTTGTGTGCACTTTCCATTCATGTGTTCAACCTTGACTAAGACAGGTTATTGATCGCTGCCCCCGGGGACTTTGTCCATATGTAGATTCCTGATGTCCCATATTGTGACTTTTCAAGAAACAATATTTCTTTACAAATAGCACTGGGAGCTATCATGTTACCAATATCTATCAACCACAATATTTCTTTATTTCTCCATTTCTGCACTGATATTCCTGGCAGAAAATCCCTGGATGTTGCATTCTTCCTGTTTATAAATGACAGATAAGAGTTGGTACTGTGTTAGCAGTAGAAACACAGTGGGCAAATATAGTCAAGTTGATACCTTTATTGACTAACTTAAGCAGATTTAGGATGCAAGCTGTCAAGACCTCTCAGGTGTCTTTCTCGTGCCTGAGGAAGAGACCTGAGAGGTCTTGAAAGCTTGCATTCAAAATCTGCTTAAGTTAGCCAATAAAGTTATCAACTTGTCTGTATTTATAAATGATGACATCACACATTATGTACCATCTACGAAAATGTAAGGGCAACTATCATGTTCAAAGTGTCCTATCGGCAGATCAGCCCCAGGGAACAGACCTGGTGATAAAGCTGTGGCTGCATTAGGATCTCCAGTAGATCAGCTGGGCACCACTGCGCTGGAGAGACTGAACAGAGAGGCCCTATAGTCTTGCAGATCAGTCTCAATAGTCTGTGTACGCTGCCCATTATCCTATATAATCATTTGCTAGGATGTTTGTCAGAAGCCGTCATACGCAGTAGAGACTGCCCTCGCTGCAGTCATGAGCAGTACAGAGTGCTGATTAGGCATGGGCTGGACTGAGTGGCGTAACTATAGGGGTCGCACCTGCGACTGGGCCCGTGCACTCCAGGGGCCCGGCCTCCACCTGCGACCCCTCCGCCTGGTGCCCGCAATCTCCCGCTGGAGCTCTAGTAATGCAGAGCGCTGGGAGATGACATCATCTCCCAGCACTCTGCATTACTAATGTCGGGGACTGCTCGGGAGCTCCATGTAGGAGATGGAGGCATTGTGGAGGGGGTCAATATGGTCAGGGGGGGCCTGGAGGCTTCTAGTTACGCCTCTGGCTGGACTTGATGGGCGCATGTCTTTTTTTCAGCTGCATCAACTACGTTATTATGTTACTATGTTACTATGTATGTAAAAAGTTTGAGGCATAATAAGTTAAAAAGAAAATCTACCATCAGTAGAAGTTTTATTCAGCAGGAAAATCACTATACCCAGGGCTGGAAAGATATCATTTGGGTTCGCTAGTCTGGAAAGAAAGTTACTAGTCAGGAAAGAGAGTTACTAGTCAGACTATGAAAGGTGCAAGTCCACCTAATGTTAAACATAGTGAACATAACTAATTACTCGTTTCACAGACTAGTGGAAATTCCCAGCTTTGTCTATAAAATATAATTTGTTAATTGTGGTTAATTTCATACTTTTTTTTGCTCCTTTAGAAATGAAATTGAAAGTCTGTAGAGTCGATTTAACCCTTTGAATGTTAGAGAGGTGGCCAATGCATTGCAAGGCAACATGCTAGAGATTCCTTTGGCATTCAAGGGGTTAAATACAAAAACAGCATCGTATTCCATTGATTTAAAATATAGAACACAAAAAAATGGTAAATAATGCAGAATGCATTCGTATTTTTGCTCTGTGTTTTATCAATAGTTTTACTGACATCTCAGAATTGTATATGAATGCCTCCAGTTTCAGCAGTTTTATTTACAGGCTGTCAGTAAATTTACGGGCAGTTGGTAAACATCTCACTTGTATGATCTCCAACCACCTGTTCTTCCTGAGGATTCCTGTTGCTTTGCGTGCGTTTACATATATTTAAGTCATTGTCAAATCCTCATAAAGCAGTTGTGAACAGCAGCTGTGATAACTCGGGGACATGTGACAAAGACGCTTGTTTTAATCTTCATCCTTCCCTTTCAGGACCACGAAGGTGATGTACTAAGGAACTGGTTTCATTCTGGAGTAAACAAATTGCACTACAGGGGAGAAATTGAAAAAAAAAAACATTTAATTCAATGGGGCTTTGAAAATCTTTATTTGTTCGCCGTGGAATTACGCTGGTTTTATTTAGTACAGCAGTCCCCATGTGCATATCCTCTGTTAACCCCTACATTAACTTAAAGGGATAGTAATGTTTCACAAAAAAGCAGCTCCAATTAATCTTCATGGTATTTGGGCCACAGAGAGTGTTATTTCAATACTGTCAGAGTTGTAGTTCAAGAGTAATTGAATGATAAAGTATCCCCCTCTCAACCCTTTTACTGATGTAACACTGCTCACCTCAGAGCAGCAAGACTGTCCGGATGGATCGCAGAGAGGGACAATCTTCAGTGATCTTAAAGAAAAACCTGGAAAACCTGTCAAGGGGGCAGGGTTTTCATTGTTCTCACAGTAAGAAGATTATTTCTTGCTGTGACTTGTCCGGTCAAGTGACCAGATTCCACATCTGAGGTGAGCAGTGTTACACTAGGTAAAAGGGGTGGGAGGGGGATACTTTATCATTCAATTACTCTTGTACGACAACTCTAACAGAATTGAAATAACACTCTCCATGGCCCAAATACTATGAAGATTAATTGGAGCTGCTGTTTTGTGAAGCATTCCTATCCCTTTAACCTTTCGTTTTATCTTTATTCTATTTTGTAGGCATGAAAAAAACATGAAGAACGATATAAGTCTTATCTCTCAAACCTTTATGGTTTGAGAGATATTCACAAGTAAAGTTTCCCCTCCCGCCCCTTTTACCTAGTGTAAGCCATCTCTTCTCAGATGTGGAATGCAGTCCATAGACCAGACAGATAACAGCAGGGGACAATCTTCTTCCTATGAGAACAATGAAATCCCTGCCCCCCTTGACAGGTTTTCCCTTATCTTAATTGAAGATTGCCCTCTCTGCAGTCTACCTGGGCACCTCTCTTCTGATCTGGCTGAGCAGTGTTACATCAGTAAAAGGGGCGGGAGGGGGATACTTTGTCATTGAATTACTCTTGAACGACAATTCTGACAGTATTGAAATAACACTCTCCATGGCCAAAATTCTATGAAGATTAATTGGAGCTGCTTTTATTGTGAAACATTACTATAAACAGATATAGGTGACTGCTCTATAAAATAATCCTGCCTGGGTAAATGGAGCATTTAACCCCTTGGATGCAAGAGAGATTGTCAGTGCTTTGTTAAGCAATGCTTTGGAGACCTCTCCACCAATCATTGTAGTGGCACAGAGCAGAATGCAAGAGACGCGCACAGTCTCTATTTCCAGTGTAATTTTGATGGCAAAATGATAGCACCAAAATGTTACTGAACTGCGCATGTTTTTTGTCAATTAGCAAATGTTTTCTCATTTTTTTTAGCAAAAGCATTTCAAAAAGTGGCTAAAATGACCATTTTGTGAGAGGATTAGCATTTGCGCCAAATTCAGCAAAGCAGTTGGCACACATTTTCATACGTCTGGCTAACATTGTGGTTAACCCTTTGATTGCCCAAGGGGTACACAACGCATTGCTTCGCATTGCATTGCATTCCCCTCTGGCACTCAAAGGGTTCATTTAGGAGCTTGTGCTATTCAGTATCAAGACATTAATAAGTTTTTCGGATCAAAACATGAGAAATCACAAATAACACATTAATGTATGGCTTTTTATAAAATAGAGAATGCGCCACTTTCTTGCATTCCGCCCATAGAGCTTTCAGAATCACCTGTATGTTATGTTAGCAGGTTTTATTAAAATCTATAGTTAATGAGACAATTAACTTTGTTTGTTTGCAAGTTGATGCAGATTTGTAAGTACGGACAGGCCCAACCATGTTGTAGACAGTCTGAGGATTGTGGCACCTTTATTCCTGGCATCCAGTACTGTCTAATTTACATAAAGTGACAAATAAATAAATCATTATCTCTCTTGTTTTAAATAATATCAGTGGCGTAACTATAGGGGTCGCGCCTGCGACCGGACCCATGCACTCCAGGGGCCCATCCTCCTCCTGCGACCCCTCTGCCTGGCGCCGCAATCTCTCGCCTGCGCTCTAGTAATTCAGAGCGCTGGGAGATGACATCATCTCCCAGGGCTTTGCATTACTAAGAGGACCGCTTGGGAGCTCCAGGTAGGAGATGGGGGCATTGTGGAGATTGGGGGGCATTGTGGAGGGGGTTAATGTTGTCGAGGGGGGCCAATGTGGGGGGGGGTGGTACTTCTTGTACCAGGGCCCGAAACTTCTAGTTACGCCTCTGAATAATATAATATGTAGGTGATTTTAAAAGATTTCAGATTTTATGTTACTTTGCACTTCCAAGCAATGGTAATTTAAATTCCACCCGCATGGCGTAGGTTGCATGTTTAAAGGGAAAGTAATGTGTGCATATTAAGGTAAGGAGAACTATTCAATATACTTTTTTATAACCAAGTGTACCTAAGTGTCCATAGCATTGTCTTCATGTTATTTTATTTAAAATTTTCGCCCCTTCCCTTTTCGTTACCTTTCGCAGAGTCTCCACTGGGGCAGAAAGTGGGTCTGAATGGATTGTGACGATAATCTTGTGTCAGCATCAGAGTAGTAGGAACCCCCATAGCATTTTTACTGTCTTGGTATCAAGCCAATAATTCAAACTATTAAATCAGTCCTGCTCTGTGTCTCTTTTCCCCCCAACAGCCCCCCTGTGTGTCACTTTGCCCCCCAGCCCCCCGTGTGTCCCTTTGCACCCCCTCAGCCCCCCGTGTGTCTCTTTTACCCCCTACCCCCCCTGTGTGTAACTTTGTCCCCCAGCCCCCCGTGTGTCACTTTGCACCCCCTTCAGCCCCTCTGTGTGTCTCTTTACCCCCCTAGCCCCACTGTGTGTCAATTTGCCCCCCAGCCCCTCTGTACCTTCTTTGAAGCATGGCCAAGCGGACCGCGGTTAGAGGAGCATCTGATCCTCTACCCGGTCTGACAGGAAGCTGCTCATTGCGCTCGGCAAGCAGCTTCCTGTCAGACTGGGGTAGAGGATACAGAAGCTCCTCTACCAGTGGTCTGCTCTGTTCGGCCATGCTACAAGGAGGTGACCAGCAGGAGGGAGTGCTGGGTAGTGCTCTCCCCTCCAGCTGGTCTCCCAGAGCCTGCACCCCCCAGTACCAGTGCGCCTAGCGCCTGGGGGGGATTTCTACATTATCTGTCCCCCTCATGATTTCCTGGGGGGGATCCAACCCCCATCCCTCCTGTTTCCTACACCCCTGGTCAGCATAAGGAAAAACCTGTTCTCCTTCATCCAGGGAGGCAGGGTTTTCCTTATACTGAAATAGACAATATTGTCCCTCGTTGTGATCTGTCCGGACAAGCTTGACCGGATTTCAGATCTGAGAGAAGGCAGTGTGACATAGGGAAAAGGGACAGGAGGGGAGTATGTTAAAGGGATAGTAATGTTTCATAATAAAAGCGGCTCTAATTAATCATCATTGTATTTGGACTTTGGAGAGTGTTATTTCAATTTTGTCAGAGTTGTAGTTCATGAGTAATTCAATGATAAAGTATCCCCCTCCCGCCCCTTTTACTGATGTAACACTGCTCAGCCAGATCAGAAGGGAGGTGCCCAGGTAGATTGCAGAGAGGGACAATCTTCAGTTAAGATAAGGGAAAAACATGAAAAACTTGTCAAGGGGGGCAGGGCTTTCATTGTTCTCATAGGAAGAAGATTGTCCCCTGCTGTTATCTGTCTGGTCTATAGACTGCATTCCACATCTGAGAAGAGATGGCTTACACTAGGTAAAAGGGGCGGGAGGGGAAACTTTGCTTGTGAATATCTCTCAAACCATAAAGGTTTGAGAGATAAGACTTATATCGTTCTTAATGTTTTTTTAATGCCTACAAACTAAAATAAAGATAAAACGAAGTATTACTATCCCTTTAAAATAAAATAACACAACTACTACAATGTTATGAACACTTAGAAAGGTGTACTTGGTTATGAAAAAGTATCCTATATAACAATTCGCTAAATTGTTTGTCAGAAGCCGTCATGCTCAGTAGAGACGGCTGCACGCTCTGCAGTCATGCGCATTACAGACTTCACGCTCCGCGGCTGATTACAGAGCAGGGCTCCAAATTCAGAAAATAATCCTCGAATCCGGATCTCCCCGCTCCGTATCAGCCGCGTCGCTGGCAGTCTGTAGTGTGCATGACTGAACCGGGGCCATTGCTGGGTGGCACTGTGGCCGGTGTACACGGGCTCTTCACCTAGTATTGAATAATCAGCCTTGCTTTAATATGAACACAATACTGTTTCTTTGACAACTGTTCATCTTCTGCTTTCTGCATAGCATGATGATATGCTCTATCAATGTGGAACTTGGATTCAGTTACAGAATGTGCAAGTTGTTAGAGATCAAGCCGTCTGTGTGATCTAATACTCTCGGGTATCTCAGGCTCTTGGGTTCCCTTGATGTAGGATTATGTAATGCTAGGAGCAATCCGCAGAGTGTGTTGTCTAATGCCTATAATCAAATGTCACTCTCCACTGTCAGTAATTACATGATGCAATTTACTCAACAAAGGTGGATCATTTGTTCTCTTGTCACTGTGATAAGACAAACACACTTGGAATACATCCAACTTCTTTTTTTTCACCATGTCTGCACTCACCCTTTGAGTGCCAGAGCGGTACGCAACGCATTGCAAAGCAATGCGTTGAGTACCCCCTCTGGCACTCAAAGGGTTAAACCATTAATTTGCTGAGAATTTTTTTTTCTCTTCAATTAACATTTTTGGATTGTAAAACTGAGTATGCGTTGTTGAACATTAATCATAATTACGGTTACATACCATTTTGCTTATTTCTAGACTCCAAGGGGTTAATGAGATACTTTCTTTGGAAAATAACTATGTTTTTAAAGTTGACTTGTCACTTTAAAAAAATTTTTTTGCATATTTGTTAAAAACAAAACTAAACTATGTGTTGTTTTTGTCTCATTTCTAAGATGCACAATTTTCTTTCATTTTAACATTTAAAAATTGAACTTTGGATGAAGTCTCTGCTGTCTGTACTTAGGAACCTGACATGTCAGACTCCCTGGCACACCCTGTTGGTTGATCATGTACCATTTCCAACTGAATGTTTATTGAAAACTATATGCAGTACAGGGGGAAAATGCACTAAGTGGCGATGCTATGGAGATGTGTCTGGTGATGTGTGGTGAGCATAGCACATTGGTGATGGAGACACATAGCTCCATATGCACTAAGCATTACAGATACAAGGCGAGGAGGGGAGAATCTCATCATCAGCATGCAGGGTTGTCTTACTGCTGGCAATGAGGAAGGGATGCCCGCCCTTGCACATCACCAATAATTACACACCCTGTAGTCTGAGAGCATCCTCACTGACCCCGCCCCCTGTCCATGCTCACTGGGAGAGTGGAGAGGATCCACTCAGACTTCAGCACCACAAACAGCATCCCTCCGTGTTTCACTTCCATAGGAATGTGCATGAGGCAGTGTCTACCCAGCTGAGCGGATGTAAATTCATCATATGATGTCTCCCCAATGTCTGGCAGATGTGAATTTACCATATGGAGTTCCTCCACTTTCTGGCATATGTGAATTTACCATATGGTGTTCCTCCACTTTCTGGCATATGTGAATTTACCATATGGTGTTCCTCCACTTTCTGGCAGATGTGAATTCACCATATGGTGTCTCTCCAGTGTCTGGCAGATGTGAATTTACCATATTGTGTTCCTCCACTTTCTGGTGGAAGTGAATTTACCATACGGTGTTCCTCCACTTTCTGGCGGATGTGAATTTACCATACGGTGTCTCTCCAGTGTCTGGCGGATGTGAATTTACCATATGGTGTCTCTCCAGTGTCTGGCGGATGTGAATTCACCATATGGTGTTCCTCCACTTTCTGGCAGATGTGAATTTAATATACGGTGTCTCTCCAGTGTCTGGCGGATGTGAATTTACCATATGGTGTCTCTCCAGTGTCTGGCAGATGTGAACTCACCATTTGGTGTTCCTCCACTTTCTGGCAGATGGGAATTTACCATATGTTGTCCCTTCAGGTTCTGGCGGATTTGAATTCTCCACGTGTTGTTCCTTCAGTGTCTGACATGTAAATTTGCCATATGTTGTCCCTTCAGTGTCTGACCGATATGAATTTGCTATATGTTGTTCTTTCAGTGTCTGACGGATATGAATTTGCTATGTGTTGTCCCTTCAGTACCTGACAGATGTAAATTTGCCATATGTTGTCCCTTCAGTGTCTGTCGGATATAACTTCGCCAAGTAGCTCCGCTGTCCTTACAGAGCACAGGGACACATTTGCTCACAGGAAATGATTCATTATTGAACGTGGGGCTTCCTGTCACACAGATAGCAGGGGCAGGTCAGGCTTTCCATAGCTTTGGGTCACTAGATTATTTGTCATTAAATGGAGTGGCTATTCCATACTCATTCTCTGGTCTTAGTTTTCCTTTGGAGATGGATGTTTTAGAAAGAGCAAGCAGTCTTAACCCTTTGAGTTTCAGAGGGGTGAGCAATGCATTGCTATACAATGTATTGCTTACCCCACTGGTACTCAAAGAGTTAAGAGAGGGCTGTGACAGTCAATCTGTAGCTGCATAGAGAGCTACAGGGAGATCCCAACATTGACAGCCTCAGACAGGCGATGTTGGTACAATGAACTCCATCAGCAGAGGCACCTATTGGAGCTTAGTGCATGCGGAGAACAGCCACATTAAAGTGTAAGCTTAATGGCGCAAACCCTATCTCTCAAACCGCTATGCTTTGAGAGATATAAACATTGAAACTTCACCCCTCCTGTCTAGCTGACAGAAGGAGATCCTGGTCTGGGGATCAGCCTGCGGCTCTACAGCAGAGCCAAAATCACATTATTGCAAAAGAATTACTTCATTGGAAAGGTCTATAAAGTGTGCCTGGTTTTCAAGCACTCTTTGTAGACCTTTCAAATGAAGTAATTCTTTTGCAATAACGAGATATCAGCTCTGCTGCAGAGCCTCCTTATGTCAGCCGACATGGATCTCCTGCTGTCAGCTTAACAGCTGACATCAGGAGAAGGGAGGGAACGTTCAGTGCTTATATCTCTCAAACCATAGCAGTTTGAGAGATAGGGTTTGCGCCATTAAGCTTATTTTTTCGTCCTCAACAAAACTATAACACGTTTTTATGGGACATTACTGACACTTTAACATATAAACACACCCACATGATACGACAGTGGCTCATTTACCTTCAGTTCCATATAGAAATGAGCCCTTGTTGATGTGCACAGTGCAAAACCATAAACCTGTCGAAGGCATGGTGGATTGATGGTGATGAGGGCAGATTGGTGGAGAACTGACGGGGATGTGATGGTGAAGACATGTTAGTACATATTGGTGATGTGCTTTTGACACAGATCCAACACAACATTGCCATCCTTATTGGACTTTAGTGCCCCTCCCATCTGGTGTTCAACCAACAGGAAGTACCAGGGAACCTGACATGTCAGACTCCAGAGCACAGAGAAGTAATTCAAAGTTCAGCTTTTAATCATTTAAATGAAAGAAAACAGTGCATTTTAGGAGGTGCATAAAAACATTATGAGGCTGATGTACTGAGTAGAGCTGGAGGAATTCTGGGACAAACCAACTGCACTGTAGGGGATAAATAAAAATACCCATTGATTTAAATGGGGCTTTTAACGCCTTGAACCCTGGTGACGTCTCCAACACACTGTGAAGAATGTGTTGAAGTTCTCTATAGCATTCAATGAATTAGTGGGGATTTCAGGATTTTTAATTATCCCCTGTGGGGAAGTTGGTTTCGGGGATAGAAAAAACTCAGTTCTCTAGAAGCCCAAAATTATATATATATATATATATATATATATATATATATATATATATATATATATATATACTAGCAACATGGGACGGCGTTGCCCGTCATGTTATGACCATTGGGCGCATGTGTGTGAAATGCAGACACACTGATAAACACAGACATATGCAGCATACAGGCAGACACATACCATACATCCCAAGTGTCCCTCTTTAGGAGGGCCAAATCCCTCTGTCCCTCTTTCCCACCCTGTTGTCCCTCTTTTTAGGAGGTCAGACTGTGTGCAGGGCCGGCTCCACCTATAGGCGAGGTAGGCGCCGGCCTAGGGCGCACACGTACTGGGGGCGGGGGCATGCAGCGGAGAAGAGCTGCGCCCACACACACCACGCAGTCAGGTCTATGTTGCTACAGCGCTCCCTCATCTGGTCGGATCTTTAGTAATGCAGAGCGTGCTGGGAGTCATGATCTCCTGCCTCGCTCTGCATTACTGAAGAGAAGACTGCGCGGGAGATACAGGTATGTGATGGGGGGCAAGTTGGAGCTGAGGGGGCATAGTGGAGCTGAGGGGGCAAGTTGGAGCAGATGTGGGGCAAAGTGGAGACGATGGGGGCAAGTTGGAGCTGTTAGGGGAAAGCTGGAGCTGAGGGGGCATAGTGGAGCTGGTGGGGGCAAGTTGGAGCTGATGAGGGTCAAAGTGGAGCTGATGAGGGTCAAAGTGGAGCTGATGAGGGGCAAGTTGGAGCTGAGGGGGGGCAAGTTGGAGCTGAGGGGGGGCAAGTGGAGCTGAGGGGGGGCAAAGTGGAGCTGGTGGGGCAAGTTGGAGCGGATGGGGGCAAGTTGGAGCTGCTGGGGGCATAGTGGAGCTGATAGTGGAAAGTTGGAGCTGAGAGGGCATAGTGGAGCTGGTGGGGGCAAGTTGGAGCGGATGGGGGGCAAAGTGGAGCTGATGGGGGTAAGTTGGAGAGGATGGGGGGCAAAGTGGAGCTGATGGGGGTAAGTTGGAGCTGAGGGGGCAAAGTGGAGCTGAGGGGGCAAAATGGAGCTGGTGGGGGCACGTTGGAGCTGATGGGGGCAAGTTGGAGTTGATAGGGGCAAAGTGGAACTGGTGGGCCAAAGTGAAGCTGATAAGGGGCAAGTTGGAGCTGGTGGGGGGCATCTCTTACAGGCATCTCCAGAACAGGGGCAGAGTGGCTCAGGGGGCAGAGAGAGGACAATCATGAAAAGAGGTTGGGTATAAGTAGGCAGGGTATAAAGGGGTGGGACACAAGGGGCGGAGCGAAATGGGCGGCAAAATTAGGTTTTGCCTAGGGTGGCAAAAATCCTTGCACCAGCCCTGACTGTGTGGTGTGTATTACTTTGCTCTACAGCAATAAAGCAATAAACTTCAGTATATGTGTTTATACATTAGTCTGTGCAAATTAAATACTTTGGTCTTGAACTAAATCATTTATTCAGTTACATAAATAGCCAGTAATAGGTCATGAAATAACCTAAAAATTCTTACTAATGCCCCGCCCACCAGCCACGCCCCAACAATATCACCTAAAACTAACGTGTCCCTCTTTGGCCCTGTGAAATGTTGGGAGGTATGCACATACACACAGTGAGCGGCAGAGACATGCAAAACACATGTACACACAGACACACTGGAGATGCACACATGGACACACATATGTAACAGAGATGTACACACACAGACACGCAACATATATGAGCAGAAACACATGTGCTCATGAGTTGTGTACCCCTCTGGCACTCAAAGGGTTAAGGTATAGAGAGGCATGTCAGAGTTAAATAGCAGTGGGAAGTGTGTTCATACCTGGGAACACTGACTTATGAAGTCCCTAGAGGGGACTGATGTGGTGCTGATGTGGAGAGACAAATGGGGCAATCTGGGTTAAAAGTGGGTGGGGCTTAATCGCGAGTAGGGGCGGGGCTTAACATAAATGTGAAAAAGTGTTAGTAATAGGCTGGGGAAGGAGGAGAAGTGGGAGGGAAATGCAAGTTTACAGTGTGAGGGGTTTTAACACACTCCATGAGGGGTAAAACTTGATACAGAACCCTGTGGCAGTCAGTGGGTTAAGTGTGAATCTGATGGCTGTCTGTCCTGTGTCTTGCATGGCAAATGGTGACAGTGAAGAAGTAATTCAGCAATGAGGGCCTACCTTAACCCTTTGAGTGCCATTTTGTTCCCCTGGTGATGCAGCACCGTTCAGTGGCTTTACTACAGGTCCTGCTGAGGCCACTGGGAGTCAAGGTGAGTGACTGTGTGTCAGCCATCTTTCTTTCTGGCTTTGTGTGTGTGTATGGGTGTTTGGTGCTGTGTGAGTGGGGCATGAGTGTGTAATACGCAATGGGGCAATCTGGGTTAAAGGGGGCGGGGCTTAATCGCGAGTAGGGGGCGGGGCTTAACATAAATGTGGAAAAAGTGTTAGCAATAGGCTGGGGAAGGAGGAGAAGTGGGAGGGAAATGCAAGTTTACAGTGTGAGGTTTTTTAACACACTCCATGAGGGGTAAAACTTGATACAGAACCCTGTGGCAGTCAGTGGGTTAAGTGTGTACCTGATGGCTGTCTGTCCTGTGTCTTGCATGGCAAATGGTGACAGTGAAGAAGTAATTCAGCAATGAGGGCCTACCTTAACCCTTTGAGTGCCATTTTGTTCCCCTGGTGATTCAGCACCGTTCAGTGGCTTTACTACAGGTCCTGCTGAGGCCACTGGGAGTCAAGGTGAGTGACTGTGTGTCAGCCATCTTTCTTTCTGGCTTTGTGTGTGTGGTGGTGCTGTGTGAGTGTGTATGTGTGTGTTATACCTGTGAACTTTGACTTGTGGAGTCCCTCATGTGGTGCTGATGTGGAGAGAGCAATGGGGCAATCTGGGTTAAAAGGGGGCGGGGCTTAATCGCGAGTAGGGGGCGGGGCTTAACATAAATGTGGAAAAGTGTTAGTAATAGGCTGGGGAAGGAGGAGAAGTGGGAGAGAAATGCAAGTTTACAGTGTGAGGGGTTTGAACACACTCCCTGAGGGGTAAAACTTGATACACAACCCTGTGGCAGTCAGTGGGTTAAGTGTGAATCTGATGGCTGTCTGTCCTGTGTCTTGCATGGCAAATGATGACAGTGAAGAAATAATTGAGCAATGAGGACCTACCTTAACCCTTTGAGTGCAATTTTGTTCCTCTGGTGCTGCACTACAGGTCCTGCTGAGGCCTCTGGGAGTCAGGGTGAGTGACTGTGTGTGTGTCTGTTTGGTGCTGTGTAAGTGGGGCATGTGTTTGTGTGGTGCTGTGTAAGTGGGGCATGTGTTTGTGTGGTGCTGTGTGAGTGGGGCATGTGTGTTTGTCTGTGGTGTAGGAGCAAGTGGCGGCCATATTGTTTTTTTCTGACTTTGATAGTGGTGGGCGGGCTGCATAGTGGGGGCGGGCCAACTCCCTGCATGACTGAATCACCCAATAGGAGTAGTAACTCCTGCTTTATGCCTCCCCTGGGTGTGTTTTGGCAGGCACAAAGTCTTCTTTTATATATATAGATAGATCTAAGTGAATCTGATTTGCTGTCAGGGGGCATGACTGGAAAGTGCTGATTGGTTAATTTGTTCACCTGATATACAGGGTACCAACTGGGCATGCCGCAGTTAGAGCAGGGTAGAAGGAAGGGTCTATGTCTCTCCTCCTCTTATATCAATGATGCACTGGGATTGGACATTGAGCTTACACCTGCGTTTTTCCTTCAGCCTCCTCCTCACTACCTCCTTTTATTTGGCTACTGTTGTTTGAAGGAGGTGAGAATGAGTCTCAGTCCTGACACACTGCATTAGCGATCCAAAGAGGGGCTCGATTATATTAAGGGCACAAAAAGCTTTATTAGGGGCCAAAGGAGTTCTGGCCGTACGCGCACACGGTTGTACTGTTGGAATCCTATTGCTTTGCCGGCATCCACTGCAACGAGCATTGGTCTCCAAAACCCACGTTGTGGCCAAACGCTTGTCATACCTTTTTGTTCCAACTATGCCCACTAGTGAGTTGTTGGAACATCAAAGGAAACTAGCCAACTCTTGTTGTTTAACACAGTGTCAAACATCGAGAGTGAGCTGAAAACACAGTCACTCTCCCAAACACTAACACTACCAGATGAACAGTCACTCTCCCAAACACTAACACTACCAGATGAACAGTCACTCTCCCAAACACTAACACTAACAGATGAACAGTCACTCTCCCAAACACTAACACTAACAGATGAGCAATCACTCTCCCAAACACTAACACTACCAGATGAACAGTCACTCTCCCAAACACTAACACTACCAGATGAACAGTCACTCTCCCAAACACTAACACTAACAGATGAACAGTCACTCTCCCAAACACTAACACTAACAGATGAGCAATCACTCTCCCAAACACTAACACTAACAGATGAACAGTCACTCTCCCAAACACTAACACTACCAGATGAACAGTCACTCTCCCAAACACTAACACTACCAGATGAACAGTCACTCTCCCAAACACTAACACTACCAGACGAACAGTCACTCTCCCAAACACTAACACTAACAGATGAACAGTCACTCTCCTAAACACTAACACTAACAGATGAACAGTCACTCTCCCAAACACTAACACTACCAGATGAACAGTCACTCTCCCAAACACTAACACTACCAGATGACCAATCACTCTCCCAAACACTAACACTACCAGATGAACAGTCACTCTCCCAAACACTAACACTACCAGATGAACAGTCACTCTCCTAAACACTAACACTACCAGATGAACAGTCACTCTCCCAAACACTAACACTAACAGATGAACAGTCACTCTCCTAAACACTAACACTACCAGATGAACAATCACTCTCCCAAACACTAACACTACCAGATGAAGAGGTATAGTGGATGACAGATAAGTGTTACAGCTATGGTTTATGGGTGATAGGAAAGTGTTAGGGCTAGTATTGTTTCACTTTATTTATTATTAAAGGGATAGTAATACTTCATTTTATCTTTATTTTATTTTGTAGGCATTAAAAAAACATGAAGAATGATATAAGTCTTATCTCTCAAACCTTTATGGTTTGAGAGACATTCACAAGCAAAGTTTCCCCTCCCTGCCCCTTTTACCTAGTGTAATCCATCTCTTCTCAGATGTGGAATCCAGTCCATAGACCAGACAGATAACAGCAGGGGACAATCTTCTTCCTATGAGAACAATGAAAGCCCTGCCCCCATAGAGAAGTTTTTCAGGTTTTTCCCTTATCTTAATTGAAGATTGTCCCTCTCTGCAGTCTACCTGGACACTCCCTTCTGATCTGGCTGAACGGGGGGGGGATACTTTGCTTGTGAATATCTCTTAAACCATAAAGGTTTGAGAGATAAGACTTATATCATTCTTCATGTTTTTTTAATGCCTACAAAATAAAATAAAGATAAAACGAAGTATTACTATCCCTTTAATGTTAGGGGCAGAGTAGGGTTGGAGTTTGTCAGGGTGACTGTGTTTTCCGCTCACTCTTGATGTTTGACACTGTGTCAAACATCGAGAGTTAACTAGTTTCCTTTGATGTTCCCACATCTCACGCTATTTAGCGTGAGTTGTTGGAACAGAAAGCTGCATGGAGTATTTGGCCAAAATGTGGGTTTTGGCGACCAATGTTCATTGCAGTGGATGCAGCCAAGCAATAGGATTCTGAAAGTACAACTGTGCATGTGTACAGGCCGGAACGCCTTTCTCCCCTAACAACGCTATTAGCGCTTTAATATAATCAAGGCCAGTGGGCACAAATTTTGCGCCCGTTGTGCATTTTTAACTGTCGGTAGTTTGTTACAGTACAGGTAATAGATTACAAACTGTGACTTAAAACTGCTCACAACACTTTTACTTTCTTTTAATGTTGGTAAAATAATCAAGCCCGAGATAAGATATTTACATTGCTAATAATCATGTATCCAATGCAATAAATTGCGCAATTGCATGCTATAAGGTAAATATAAATCAACTCATTAAGAGAGAAGGTTGAATTATTTTATGGTAGAATTGAACTTAATAAATCCAGCTATTCAGCAAAATGTATAATAAGCATGAGAAAAGCGTAGGATTTAAAGGGATATAAACACACACAGCGAAATGTTACAGTGGGGCTATTGCTGTTCAGCTGATCAGAGCTGTCTATAGGATGGTGTAGCAACAGTGCCACTGTCAAATTTTAGTAACTCTTTGAGTGCCAGAGGGGTATGCAACACATTGCTTTGCAATATGTTGCGTACCCCTCTGGCATGCAAAAGGTTAACTTATGTTTATTTTATTTTTCCAAAAACTGAAACAAACAGGAATAAATACACTTAGGCTGATATACTAAGCAGTCATTCTGGGTCTATCCACCTGCAACACAGAGGCACAATAAAAATACCCATTGATTTAAATTAGGTTTTTAAATCCTTGATTGTGTTTCAGATCTTCCTAGCATTTAAGGGGTTAAAGGCCCTATTAAAAACAATGGACATTTGAGGAATACCCCCATGGTACACTTGGTTTGCCCCAGAATTACTCAGATTCTGCTTATTATGCCAGCCTTAACCCTTTGAGTGCCAGAGGGGTACGGAATGCATTGCTTTGCAATGCATTCCGTACCCCTCTGGCACTCAAAGGGTTAAATGTCTTTATTTCCCTCATCAATTACTTATAGAGTTCAATTTTTCTATATCAACACTTTGTGCACCAGAAGGGAGCCCAAAGCGTTGAGAAGCAACGTGTTGGTCACGCCTCTGGAATGCAAAGTGTTAAATAATTCCAGGGCAAACCATCTGCACTATCGTTGACAGATAAAACCTCTTGAAATTCCTATTGCGATATATTGTACATACGGCTCCGTGTCAGTATAATGGTTTCATTTTATTGTAATAGATTCCGCCATTTCATCTCCAACTTCCGAATATCATCTGTATCAAAAGAAACTAACGTTTGCAATGACATCGTCCGCTTCCCCAAAGATGGATCCTGAGATGCGCTCAGAGACTCTTCATCCCCCGTGTTCCTGAGGACTTGCGCTGCCGTGTGACGTTGTGTGTGTGCCAGGAGACGGTATATAATGACAATCAGTGAGTAACAGTATCACACTTACAGCAATTTGTAAGAATTAATCCGCAGAATTAGAATCGCTCAGCTGTTCACCACCAGTAGCCAGGCCTCTAGGGTGTCATTACCTCCTAATTATTGTCATGTATTAACCATTAAACATATTTAGAGGAAATCTGTTCTTTTTTAAAGCTTAGTTAATTCAAAACATAAGTTGGTAAAGGCTTTGCTGGCAGAGGGAGCAGAAATGTATTGAAAACTGTTCTGGCACCGGAGTCTGAGCGAAGGAAGGCTGCCAAGTTATTTGACATTAATGTGATGTTTTGTGGAAATTACAATTTAATTTTGATGTGACATTTTTGCAACAATGTAACTCTTGAGTCCCCCAGATTAGCGGGTTGGGAAATAAACATTGAAATTGAAACAGAATCAGTGGTGGAAAAAGGCTGATGGAATTAGAAGTAGCGTCATTCTGGTGGAAACCATTTGCACTGTTGGGGGGAACGCAAATAAATATTCACATTGATGTGAAAGGAATTCATCAGCTCAGGGCTGCAGTGTGCAACCCAAAAACTTCTCCCGTCAGTAGTTTTGTGAGTCAGAAAATAGGTCACCTCTGATTGACTTCCCCCCCAGAAGTACAACCACAAACAACATCCATGGACCCACTGTGTTGGGCTGTTGGGGGCTGAAGCAATGCATTGGGCACCACTCTGGCACTAAAGGGTTAAATATTTGGGAGTTGTTACCCTCCTCTCCAGTTAGTTTGCATTATACCCCATGTCTCAACAATCTGAAATTTACCGAAAGGAAATAATTTATTAGTGTGGTCAGATGGTCAGGAGGAGAGTGAGGAAGACTGTAAGTAAAGACTAAACGTTAATCTATATGTGGGGGCCTCCATTCACAATTCCTCCAGAGGTCTCAGGGGTTCTTAACATGTCATTACAGTCCACTGTGTCTCACCACTGTACAATGCATTACAGTCCACTGTATCTCACCACTGTACAATGCATTACAGTCCACTGTGTCTCACCACTGTACAATGCATTACAGTCCACTGTGTCTCACCACTGTACAATGCATTCCAGTCCACTGTGTCTCACCACTGTATAATGCATTACAGTCCACTGTGTCTCACCACTGTACAATGCATTACAGTCCACTGTGTCTCACCACTGTACAATGCATTACAGTCCACTGTGTCTCACCACTGTACAATGCATTACAGTCCACTGTATCTCACCACTGTACAATGCATTACAGTCCACTGTGTCTCACCACTGTACAATGCATTACAGTCCACTGTGTCTCACCACTGTACAATGCATTACAGTCCACTGTGCCTCACCACTGTACAATGAATTACAGTCCACTGTGTCTCACCACTGTACAATGCATTACAGTCCACTGTGTCTCACCACTGTACAATGCATTACAGTCCACTGTGTCTCACCACTGTACAATGCATTACAGTCCACTGTATCGCACCACTGTACAATGCATTACAGTCCACTGTGTCTCACCACTGTACAATGCATTACAGTCCACTGTATCGCACCACTGTACAATGCATTACAGTCCACTGTGTCTCACTACTGTACAATGCATTACAGTCCACTGTGTCTCACCACTCTACAATGCATTACAGTCCACTGTGTCTCACCACTGTACAATGCATTACAGTCCACTGTGTCTCACCACTGTACAATGCATTACAGTCCACTGTGTCTCACCACTGTACAATGCATTACAGTCCACTGTGTCTCACCACTGTACAATGCATTACAGTCCACTGTATCGCACCACTGTACAATGCATTACAGTCCACTGTGTCTCACTACTGTACAATGCATTACAGTCCACTGTGTCTCACCACTGTACAATGCATTACAGTCCACTGTATCTCACCACGGTACAATGCATTACAGTCCACTGTGTCTCACCACTGTACAATGCATTACAGACCACTGTGTCTCACCACTGTACAATGCATTACAGTCCACTGTGTCTCACCACTGTACAATGCATTACAGACCACTGTGTCTCACCACTGTACAATGCATTACAGTCCACTGTGTCTCACCACTGTACAATGCATTACAGTCCACTGTGTCTCACCACTGTACAATGCATTACAGTCCACTGTGTCTCACCACTGTACAATGCATTACAGTCCACTGTATCGCACCACTGTACAATGCATTACAGTCCACTGTGTCTCACCACTGTACAATGCATTACAGTCCACTGTGTCTCACCACTGTACAATGCATTACAGTCCACTGTGTCAGACCTCAGTACCACACCATTGTACTATACATTACAGACCTCTGTACCACAGCACTGTACTATACATTACAGACCTCAGTACCACACCATTGTACTATACATTACAGACCTCAGTACCACAGCACTGTACTATACATTGCAGACTTCAGTACCACAGCACTGTACTATACATTACAGACCTCAGTACCACAGCACTGTACTATACATTACAGACCTCAGTATCACAGCACTGTACTATACATTACAGACCTCTGTACCACACCACTGCACTATACATTACATACCTCAGCACCACAACACTGTACTATACATTACAGACCTCAGTACCACACCTCTGTACTATACATTACAGACCTCAGCACCACAGCACTGTACTATACATTACAGACCTCAGTACTAGTGTTGAGCGAGCATGCTCGGCCGATGCTCGGATCGGCTCGAGCATCGCTCTGCTCGGCACATGGCGGTACTCGTACGAGTACCGCATGTGCTCGCCCGCCATGTTCGGGTCTCCTCCCCGCACGTTTTGCGGCTGCTGCGCAGCCAATAAACGTGCAGGGAGGCTCTGACATCGGTGTAATGCCAGCAGCCATGTTGGCTGCTGGCATTACACTGATTGGCTGGCCAGAACCCGTGGTCAGGTGCTGTATAGCACCTGACCAGCGAGTTCGGCTCAGTCTGAGCCAGGGAGAGCTGAGGATAGGAAGGGAAAGGCAGTGTAGGGAGGAAAAAAACAAAAATTGTGAAAAAAAAAGAACCAAAAGTCCTTTTTAGGACTACTGTGTGTGGGGGCAGCAGGTTATTTGGTGTGGGGGGAAAAAAACAAAAAAAAAAAAAAAAAATATATATATTCTGTTTAGTGTGCAAAGTTGCAGATTAGAGCACATTCTGTTTAGTGTGCACAGTTGCAGATTAGAGCACATTCTGTTTAGTGTGCAAAGTTGCAGATTAGAGCACATTCTGTTTAGTGTGCAAAGTTGCAGATTAGAGCACATTCTGTTTAGTGTGCAAAGTTGCAGATTAGAGCACATTCTGTTAAGTCTTCAAACTAAAATATCAAAGTCACGTATTCCATTCAGTGTGCGTCGCCGCAGTTTAGCAGCACATTCTGAGTACTGTGCAGAGTTGCAGAATAGGAAGAAATACTGTTAAGTCTTCAAACTAAAATATCAAAGTCACATATTCCATTCAGTGTGCTTCGCCGCAGTTTAGCAGCACATTCTGTGTACTGTGCAGAGTTGCAGAATAGGAAGAAATACTGTTAAGTCTTCAAACTCAAATATCAAAGTCACATATTCCATTCAGTGTGCTTCGCCGCAGTGTAGCAGCACATTCTGTGTACTGTGCAGAGTTGCAGAATAGGAAGAAATACTGTTAAGTCTTCAAACTCAAATATCAAAGTCACATATTCCATTCAGTGTGCTTCGCCGCAGTTTAGCAGCACATTCTGTGTACTGTGCAGAGTTGCAGAATAGGAAGAAATACTGTTAAGTCTTCAAACTAAAATATCAAAGTCACATATTCCATTCAGTGTGCTTCGCCGCAGTGTAGCAGCACATTCTGTGTACTGTGCAGAGTTGCAGAATAGGAAGAAATACTGTTAAGTCTTCAAACTCAAATATCAAAGTCACATATTCCATTCAGTGTGCTTCGCCGCAGTGTAGCAGCACATTCTGTGTACTGTGCAGAGTTGCAGAATAGGAAGAAATACTGTTAAGTCTTCAAACTCAAATATCAAAGTCACATATTCCATTCAGTGTGCTTCGCCGCAGTTTAGCAGCACATTCTGTGTACTGTGCAGAGTTGCAGAATAGGAAGAAATACTGTTAAGTCTTCAAACTAAAATATCAAAGTCACATATTCCATTCAGTGTGCTTCGCCGCAGTGTAGCAGCACATTCTGTGTACTGTGCAGAGTTGCAGAATAGGAAGAAATACTGTTAAGTCTTCAAACTCAAATATCAAAGTCACATATTCCATTCAGTGTGCTTCGCCGCAGTTTAGCAGCACATTCTGTGTACTGTGCAGAGTTGCAGAATAGGAAGAAATACTGTTAAGTTTTCAAACTCAAATATTAAAGTCACATATTCCATTCAGTGTGTTTCAACGCCGTTTAACAGCCTATTCTGTGTACTCTGCAGAGTTGCAGAATAGTAAGAAATACTGTTAATTTTTCAAACTCAAATATTAAAGTCACATATTCCATTCAGTGTCTTTCACCGCCGTTTAACAGCCTATTCTGTGTACTCTGTACAGTTCCAGAATTATAAGAAATACTGTTAAGTTTTCAAACTCAAATATTAAAGTCACATATTCCATTCAGTGTGTTTCAACGCCGTTTAACAGCCTATTCTGTGTACTCTGCAGAGTTGCAGAATAGTAAGAAATACTGTTAATTTTTCAAACTCAAATATTAAAGTCACATATTCCATTCAGTGTCTTTCACCGCCGTTTAACAGCCTATTCTGTGTACTCTGTACAGTTCCAGAATTATAAGAAATACTGTTAATTTTTCAAACTCAAATATTAAAGTCACATATTCCATTCAGTGTCTTTCACCGCCGTTTAACAGCCTATTCTGTGTACTCTGTACAGTTCCAGAATTATAAGAAATACTGTTAAGTTTTCAAACTCAAATATTAAAGTCACATATTCCATTCAGTGTCTTTCACCGCCGTTTAACAGCCTATTCTGTGTACTCTGTACAGTTCCAGAATTATAAGAAATACTGTTAAGTTTTCAAACTCAAATATTAAAGTCACATATTCCATTCAGTGTGTTTCAACGCCGTTTAACAGCCTATTCTGTGTACTCTGCAGAGTTGCAGAATAGTAAGAAATACTGTTAATTTTTCAAACTCAAATATTAAAGTCACATATTCCATTCAGTGTCTTTCACCGCCGTTTAACAGCCTATTCTGTGTACTCTGTACAGTTCCAGAATTATAAGAAATACTGTTAAGTTTTCAAACTCAAATATTAAAGTCACATATTCCATTCAGTGTCTTTCACCGCCGTTTAACAGCCTATTCTGTGTACTCTGTACAGTTCCAGAATTATAAGAAATACTGTTAAGTTTTCAAACTCAAATATTAAAGTCACATATTCCATTCAGTGTCTTTCACCGCCGTTTAACAGCCTATTCTGTGTACTCTGTACAGTTCCAGAATTATAAGAAATACTGTTAATTTTTCAAACTCAAATATTAAAGTCACATATTCCATTCAGTGTCTTTCACCGCCGTTTAACAGCCTATTCTGTGTACTCTGTACAGTTCCAGAATTATAAGAAATACTGTTAAGTTTTCAAACTCAAATATTAAAGTCACATATTCCATTCAGTGTCTTTCACCGCCGTTTAACAGCCTATTCTGTGTACTCTGTACAGTTCCAGAATTATAAGAAATACTGTTAAGTTTTCAAACTCAAATATTAAAGTCACATATTCCATTCAGTGTGTTTCAACGCCGTTTAACAGCCTATTCTGTGTACTCTGCAGAGTTGCAGAATAGTAAGAAATACTGTTAATTTTTCAAACTCAAATATTAAAGTCACATATTCCATTCAGTGTGTTTCACCGCCGTTTAGCAGCCTATTCTGTGTACTCTGCAGAGTTGCAGAATAGTAAGAAATACTGTTAAGTTTTCAAACTCATATATATTAAAGTCATATATATCGTGTAAGATGAAGAAGGCGGGTAAAAAGGGACGGGGAAGTGGACGTGATCCTGAAAGTTCAGGGCGCGGGTCAGGACGCGGAGAAACTGTGCCTGGTGCCAGAGCACAAGAAAGAAAGACATCCACCATACCTAGCTTCATGTCTGATTTCACAGGGCGTCGCAGGACATCACTCTCGAGGTCCGACCAGTGCGAACAGGTGGTCGGTTGGATGACAGCTGATACTGCTTCCAGTCGGTTAAGCACCACCCTGTCTTCCACCAAGTCCACTCTCAGTAGCCAAGAGTCTGGTCAACATAATCCTCACTCTGATCATCCTTCCTCCCACCATACACGGTCTGGTCAAAGAAGTGATCCCACACTGGGATATAGTGATGAGCTCGTCTCATCACCAATCCTTCATTTGACCCTCTCTCCAAGCACGCTTGCAGAGGAACATGACATCTTGTGCCCTGATTCACAACCTCTAGAGGCTACCCAATCACAAGAAGATGACAGATGTGAACGGCATTTAAGGTCAAAGGAAGTAGTGGATGATGATGATGATGATGAGACACAGTTGCCATTAAATCAACCACTATTTCCTTCTCAAGACCTTGTTGAGGAGAATGTTATACAGTTGTCAATGACCGAGTATGTGGTGGGATCAAGACTTGAGGAGGATGATCAGAGTGAGGAAGTGGAGGAGGACTTGGTGGACGATGAGGTGACTGACCCCACCTGGGAAGGTGTAGAGCCGAGCGATGACAGCAGTCCTGAGGGTGAGCCATCTGCAGCACCGCAACAGGCTGGAAGAGGCAGTGGTGTGGCTACAGAAAGAAGGCGGACCGCACCAAACCGGCCCGCAAATGTTCCACGGAGCACCCCCTTGCGTAAATCTACCTTGCCAAGGGGTAGGTGTTCCGCGGTATGGCGTTTTTTTAAGGAAAGTGCGGACGACAAAAGATTTGTAGTTTGCAACCTGTGCCACACCAGAATGAGCCGAGGCATGAACACTAGAAACCTCACCACCACCAGCATGATCCGACACATGGCATCCAAGCACCGTAGTAAGTGGGAGGAACGCCTGGATCGCCCATCTGTGTCTGCAGGCCACACCACTGCCTCCTCTTCCCCTGTTTTCGGTGCCGGCCAATCGCCTGTCGAAGGCGCAGGCCCGCATACCTCCCGCCCTGCACCTGTAGCATCTGAAGCACCATCAGCGACCACATCCACTTCCCTGTCCCAGCACAGCGTCCAAATGTCGTTACCCCAGGCATTTGAGCGCAAGAGAAAATACCCAGCCACCCACCCACAGGCCATAGCACTAACCTCACACCTTTCAAAATTACTGGCCATCGAAATGCTGCCATTTAGGCTTGTGGACACTGAGTCCTTCCGCAGCCTGATGGCAGCAGCTGTCCCTCGGTACGCGGTCCCCAGCCGCCACTACTTTTCCCGGTGTGCCATCCCCGCATTACACCACCATGTGTCCCGTAACATCACCCGTGCCCTGACCAACGCAGTTACTGGGAAGGTCCACTTAACGACTGACACATGGACAAGTGCTTGTGGCCAGGGACGCTACATTTCCCTGACGGCACACTGGGTGAATGTCGTGGAGGCTGGGAGCGACTCGGACCCTGGGATGGCACGGGTGCTACCCACGCCGAGGATTGCGGGCCCTACCTCCATCAGGGTTTCCACCAGCACCTACGTTATTGGCTCCTCCTCCTCCGTTTCCACCTCCGAATTCTCTACACACACCGCCACTCCCCCATCAGCCAGTAGCTGGAAGCAGTGTAGCACTGCAGTGGGGAAGCGTCAACAGGCCGTGCTGAAGCTGATCTGCCTTGGGGACAAACAGCACACGGCCTCAGAGCTGTTGCAGGGGATTAGTCACCAGACCGAGCAGTGGCTCTCGCCACTCAACCTGCAAGCAGGCATGGTTGTGTGTGATAATGGGCGTAACTTGGTGGCGGCTTTGGAGCTCGGCAAGCTCACACACGTACCATGCCTAGCGCATGTATTTAATTTAGTGGTGCAGCGATTTCTAAAAACCTACCCCAATGTGCATGATCTCTTGACCAAGGTGCGCCGCGTGTGTGCACATTTCCGTAAGTCATCTACAGCTTCGGCCGGCCTGTTGAAGCTGCAGCAGCGCTTACAATTGCCAGCTCACCGGCTGCTGTGTGACGTGAGCACGCGCTGGAACTCCACCTTCCACATGTTGGCCCGGCTTTGTGAGCAGCAGAGGGCAGTAGTGGAGTACCAGCTGTTACACGGTCGTCGCCTCTCCGTTCAACTTCCTGTAATCAGAAGTGAGGAGTGGGAATGGATGTCAGACCTCTGCGAGGTTTTACGCAATTTTGAGGAATCGACACAGATGGTGAGCGGCGATAACGCTATTATCAGTGTAACCATCCCACTTCTGTGTCTACTGAAACGCTCGCTGCTCACAATTAAAACCGACGCTTTGCATGTGGAAGAGGTGGAAATGGGGGAGGAAGAGCTTACACAAGGTGATAGCCAGAGCACCCTCACTTCGTCTTCTCAGCGACAATTGGAGGAGGCGGAGGAGGAGGAGGAGGAGGAGGAGGAAGACACGGTTGCCTCCGCTACAGAGGGTAGCCATGGAACTTTAGTTCCATCTCTTCAGCGTGGGTGGGCAGAAGAGGAGGAAGAGGATGAGGATATTGAGAGTCAGCCTCCTGGTGAGGACAGCGAAATCTTGACTGTTGGTACTCTGGCACACATGGCTGACTTTATGTTAGGCTGCCTTTCCCGTGACCCACGCGTTGTACGCATTTTAGACAACACGGATTACTGGGTGTTCACCCTTCTGGACCCCCGCTACAAAGAGAATTTCTCATCTCTCATTCCTCCGGTGGAGAGGACAAGCAAAATGGTGCAATACCAGAAGGTTCTTGTTGAAAAATTGCTCCAAAATTTTCCATCTGACAACGCTGGCGGCAGAGTACGTGCTACCTTGGCCAACCGAGAAGGGGAGAAAAGGGGAGCACACAGCAGTTCCGAGAAAGGCAGGGCAACACTCTCCAAGGCGTGGGACACCTTCATGACACCCCGCCAGCACCCTCACCCTGATGCGCAGCCTAGTGTCACAAGGAGGGAAAAGTTTTGGAAGATGGTGAAGGAGTACGTAGCAGACCGTGTCAGCGTCCTCAATGATCCCTCTGTGCCTTACAACTACTGGGTGTCCAAGCTGGACACGTGGTATGAACTGGCACTCTACACCTTGGAGGTGCTGGCCTGCCCTGCCGCCAGCGTTCTGTCTGAGCGGGTATTTAGTGCTGCTGGTGGCATCATAACAGATAAGCGTATCCGCCTTTCCACCGACAATGCTGATAGGTTGACACTTATAAAAATGAACAAGGCCTGGATTTCCCCTGACTTCTCCACTCCACTGGAGGAAAGCCCCGGGGGAACATAAACTCACTTTATATATGTTATTTACAATGATGGGAATACTCTGTATTCCCATTCACCCCTTCCACCCCAAAAACGGGTATATGGTTGACTCTTAATGTTCTCATCCTCCTCCTCCTCTTCCATATGCCCTGGGATATAATTTTTATATAGGGCCAGCTCACCAGCGTGCCCTGGGATATAATTTTTATATAGGGCCAGCTCACCAGCGGGCCCTGTGATATAATTTTTATATAGGGCCAGCTCACCAGCGGGCCCTGTTTGCCAATTTTTATATAGGTCAGCTCACCAGCGGGCCTTCTCATATAATGTTTTATTGGGTCAGCTCTCTAGCGGGCCCTCTCATATAATGTTTTATAGCGTCAGCTCACTAGCGGGCCTTCGCATATAATGTTTAGGATGGTCAGCTCTGCAGCAGACCCTCACCCATAATGTTTTAGATGGTCAGCTCAGCGCACGTTTCCCTCTTAATCATGGCCTCAGTTCTGAAAATCAAGGAAATTTTTGGGAGAATTTGCCTCTGCGCACGTTTCCCTCTTAATCATGGCCTCAGTTCTGAAAATCAAGGAAATTTTTGGGATAATTTGCCTCTGCGCACGTTTCCCTCTTAATCATGGCCTCACTTCAGAAAATCGATGAAATTTTTGGGAGAATTTGCAGATGATATACAAGTAAATATACAGCAAATACTGTTTGGTAACAATTTTTCGCCTAAAGTCGTTTTTATTTTCCTTTTTGTGTGTTTTACGGTCAGTCTGTAAAAATGGCGTACTACGGGCGAAAGATCGTTCCCAGCAGCGATGTTGGAGTCCAAGGTGCATCCAGACATCCTCCCTATGCTGTCCCTGAACCATTTCTGTAGTGTTTCCATCTTTTTCTGCCCTTTTCCTATGGACCAGGCACCCTCCCCTCATCAGAGCAGGGGGTGCCTGGTGTAATGCTCGAGTCCTCCCATTGACTTCAATGGGGCTCGGGTGTTCGGCCGAGCACTCGAGCCTCAGGGGGTGCTCGGTCAGAGCACCCGAACATCCGAGCATTGGGGTGCTCGCTCATCACTACTCAGTACCATACCACTGTACTATACATTACAGACCTCAGTACCACAGCACTGTACTATACATTACAGACCTCTTTACCACAACACTGTACTATACATTACAGACCTCAGCACCACAGCACTGTACTATACATTTACAGACCTCAGTACCACACCACTGTACTATACATTACAGACCTCTGTACCACACCACTGCACTATACATTACAGACCTCAGTACCACACCACTGTACTATACATTACAGACCTCAGCACCACACCACTGTACTATACATTACAGACCTCAGTACCACACCACTGTACTATACATTACAGACCTCAGTACCACAAAACTGTACAGTACATTACAGACCTTTGTACCACAGCACTGTACTATACATTACAGACCTCAGTACCACAGCACTGTACTATACATTACAGACCTCAGTACCACACCACTGTACTATACATTACAGACCTCTGTACCACACCATTGTACTATGCATTACAGACCTCAGTACCACACCACTGTACTATACATTACAGACCTCTGTACCACACCACTGTACTATACATTACAGACCTCAGCATCACACCACTGTACTATACATTACAGACCTCAGTACCACACCACTGTACTATACATTACAGACCTCTGTACCACAGCACTGTACTATACATTACAGACCTCAGTACCACAAAACTGTACAGTACATTACAGACCTCTGTACCACAGCACTGTACTATACATTACAGACCTCAGTACCACACCACTGTACTATACATTACAGACCTCCGGACCACACCACTGTACTATACATTACAGACCTCTGTACCACAGCACTGTACTATACATTACAGACCTCAGTACCACACCACTGTACTATACATTACAGACCTCAGCACCACACCACTGTACTATACATTACATACCTCAGTACCACAGCACTGTACTATACATTACAGACCTCAGTACCACAGCACTGTACTATACATTACAGACCTCAGCACCACAGCACTGTACTATACATTACAGACCTCTGTACCACACCACTGTACTATACATTACAGACCTCAGTACCACAGCACTGTACTATACATTACAGACCTCAGCACCACACCACTGTACTATACATTACAGACCTCAGCACCACACCACTGTACTATACATTACAGACCTCAGTATCACAGCACTGTACTATACATTATAGACCTCTATACCACACAACTGTACTATACATTACAGACCTCAGCACCACACCACTGTACTATACATTACAGACCTCTGTACCACAGCACTGTACTATACATTACAGACCTCAGTACCACACCACTGTACTATACATTACAGACCTCAGTACCACACCACTGTACTATACATTACAGACCTCAGTATCACAGCACTGTACTATACATTACAGACCTCAGTACCACAAAACTGTACAGTACATTACAGACCTCTGTACCACAACACTGTACTATACATTACAGACCTCAGTATCACACCATTGTACTATACATTACAGACCTCAGTACCACAGCACTGTACTATACATTACAGACCTCAGTACCACAAAACTGTACAGTACATTACAGACCTCTGTACCACAGCACTGTACTATACATTACAGACCTCAGTACCACACCACTGTACTATACATTACAGACCTCTGTACCACAAAACTGTACAGTACATCACAGCCACCTACTCCTGTTTAATGGTAGACAGTTTATATCCTAATTTAAACGTTTCTGTAATGCCCATTTTTTGCATATATTTTATACTCTAACTCCAATCAGATGTGCATATAGTTGACCAATACTCTACTAGGACCTCCTATTATTCTTTACACAAAGTCTAGGACCTGATTTCCTACAAGACAAAGTGGGGATGCATCAGTGCTAGCCACTCCAACATGTTCATGTGCAGGTGTGGTCAGTGCACTAGACAACAGGGGGGAACGTTGCACTAAGTGACGGTGTTATGGCGATGTGTCTGGTGATGAGACACATGCATGGCCATATTCACTATTAGTCAAGACATAACATCTTCAATCAGTTCTTGATGTCAAATCCATGGAGGCAGACATGTCAGTTACTGGCAGGACCACCGGACACAAATCTCACCCACTGCACATGCATACTGCATATGTAAAATGTATATACTGTGCAGTCTCCTGAGTAAAACAAAGGGCCTCCCACTGCTGAGAGGTGTTTGGTTCAAAAGTTATTGCAGCTCACACTTGAATTTTTATAGGAGCAATATCTCAAAAGCCTGAAATGTTACAGAGGAGCTGTTGCTACACCATCCTATAGACAGCTCTGGTCAACTGACTATAAACCTCCATAGGCTGTTGCCACTGTAACATTTCAGGCCACTGAGATATTGCACCTAAAAAACTTTGAGCTGCAATAACTTTTGACTAAAACACCTCTCAGCAGTGGGAGTACCCTTGTGCCACCATACAATAGTTTTTTTTATTATTTTAAGGCAAATTTATTCCCATGCAATTAGAGGACTGCACCTCAGATATAAGTGAAACAAGTCAAACAGATGCATTTTCTTGTACATTGCATGTTCTGTATACCCTCTTGATTGATCTTGTGTTTCTTCATTAAGTCCGCAGAACTGTTTCGGCCTCACTGGCGACCATCACAAGGTTTTATGGCAGCCATAACAACCCCAACCATGATGGCAAAAAACAGTAAATCCATGAGCACCGATATGTGTGCGCATCATCATTTGGGACTGCTGGGTTTTTACCTGCTTGATATATATATGCCATCCAGCAATTGCAAGGCAGCTTTGACCTTTCTCAAAAACTAGAATTCCCCACACAATAAAAATGATGACTATTGTCAATGACTCACTGCCCCCATAGAATGCAACACAATAACTATCTTAACACCTGGGAGAGATACACAAAGGTGTGAGATGAAGTGAAGATCACTTCTCCAGTGTGATAATCTCTCCAGTTCTCATGTTATTTTATAGAGCCAATTCACTAAGACTTCTCCAACATCTCAAACATTTCTTTGCAATGCGTTGAGTACCCCTCTGGCAATCAAAGGGTTAAGCAGCCGCTACCTCACTGCTCCACGCGATGCAGTCTTGCGTCGCCTCACTCACGTGATGCAATCATACACAGTAGAGACTGCACGAACGCGGACAGTCTCTACTGCGCATGCCTGCATCGTGACAAACATCCTAGCAAACTATTATATAGGATGTATTGTAAATAACTCTGGCCCTCAAAGGACTGAAGAAAAATTACTGCATTTTAACCCCTTAAGGACCCATGACGGTCCTGAACCGTCATGGAATTCCGGGCTCCCCGTGCGGTTGCATGCCATTTGGGGAGTCCGGAATCCGATTCTGAAAAAAATAAAAAATGATCTCTGGTCCTTAACCCCTTAGGGACCCTTGACGTACCAGGACCGTCAAGGGTAAATGTGCTCGAACGACCCTTGACGGTCCTGGTACGTCACGTACTTTTTACTTACAGCGCTCTACCGGGAGCACTGTAAGTAAAAATAGGGCATGAAATAGACCGCTCCAAGATCGTAGCGATCTGTTTCAAGCCCCATAGAGACGCGCCGATACACGTGACAGGTCACGTGTACCGGCGCGTCCAAGTGCCCCTATGCGGTCGTTATGGGACGGAAATGTCCCATAACCTCCGGTCGTTGAGGGGTTAAGTGATCACACCGTGCACGCGAGGCCGGTCCTTAAGGGGTTAAACCCTTTGAGTGCTCTGCAATGCATTGTGTACCTTCCTGGCACTCAAAGGGTTAAGAGAAACTTTTGAGGGATAAACTTTTTCCGCAGATGAAATCAATGTGAAATTTTGGTCTTTAGGAAATGTTAACATTGTAAAACTGTCTTTTCTTAAAGGGACAGTAATGTTTAGGTATTCTTCTATATACATTTGTATAACGTGTCGCATTATAACTATCCACAACTTTGCAGTTGTTGCTTTATTCTATAATAAAGTGTCCCCGTCCAGCCCCTTTTACATACGTCACAAATCTTCCCAGCAAGCCAGTCTGGATAGATCACAATGAGGGACAATCTTATTTTAGTACATACCTCCCAAGTGTCTGACTTGAGGAGGGACAGTCCATCTTTGAAATCAAATCCCTCTGTCCCTCCCACACGGGTGTCCCTCTTTTTGGGAAATCACACTGTGTGGCGTGTATATAAGTGTATCACATTGCTCTACTGAAATAAAATTCATATTAACCCTTTGCCAGGGGGTACGCAACACATTGCGAAGCAACTATATTCACATTCATGTATTCAGTATATGTGTTTAGAAATTTGACTGTGCACATTAAATACTTTGATCTTGCTCTAAATCATTTATTCAGTTACACAAATAGATTTCATTAGGTCGTGAAATAACCTAACAATTCTCGGTAATGCCCAGCCAACCAGCCCCCCCCCAGCAGTACCACCTATAACAAAAGTGTCCCTCTTTGGCCATTTAAAATGTTGGGAGGTATGTTAGCATAAGGAAAAACGTGTCTTTTTTCATCAAAGGAGTAGGGTTTTCCTTATGCTGTTAGAAAGAAGATTGTCCCTCTCTGAGATCTGTCCGGTCTGCTGACCGGATTCCAGAATTAAAGGGATGATTTGTGACGTAGCTCAAGGGGGCGGGAGGGGCACACTTTATTATAGATTAAAATGAAAACGGCAATGTTATAGATGTTTATAAAGCTAAACTTCATTATTCAAATGATCTTACTGCCATACCTAAACATTACTATCCCTTTAAGAGAGGCCTTTGTAGGAGATCAAATCGTTGACTGGACAATTTTTGTTTACCCCATAAGGAACGTAAGATAGTGTAACTGCATTCCGTGGCTAACATTAACCTTTTGAGTGCCAGAGGGGTGCAGAACGCATTGCTTTGCAATGCGTTCTGTACCCCTCTGGCACTCAAAGGGTTAATTCTTGTCTAGACTGAGTAATATAACTTATGCCTACTCCTGGTTTATTCAGATAGCATACTTACAACTGAAAGGGTTACCAAGCGTTGCTTTTAACTTTAAATGAATTATTTCCCACAAAGGCATAACTACATCAAAAACACCCAGTGAACAGGAGCATTAACAAATGTAAACACACACCCCCCCCCCCTCTGCTTTCTGGTGTTTAAATCTGTCACTGATGTTGGATATTGCCTTCTTAAGTGGACTCAACTATATTACAAGCTTGTGTGGTAATACTGACCTGAAGTGATTCTCCATTTTATGTGCTTAAATATTCATAAGAAGCTTTGCAACATTAATATCTTAGATGGCTTACAAGAACACTTAAATAATGTGTCCTGCTTCCCTTTCACCAAAAAATGGTCCCAGCCATTTCTAATTTGTGTAATGCATTGAGCCATTTTAATAATTGTTCAGGGATTTGTTCAGTGGTTGCAGAGTCCAGCAGTAGAGAGTGTAATTATAATCTCCCTCCTGTCCTTATTGTGTGTTAATCCTGCTTGTTTTAAAGCCAGAAAGTGAAAGATTAGTTAAGGCAAATGCTGGGGGGGAGCTGTGCTGGGGGAGAGCTGTGCTGGGGGAGAGCTATGCTGGGGGAGAGCTATGCTGGGGGAGAGCTATGGCAGTGTAAATGATGGGGGCGTACCATTACAGGTTCACTTTCATGCTCCTTCTTAGGCCCATTCACATGGGTGGCACCAATGCAGAGATGGTGCCCTAATTATGTTACCATCCACACATCCCTGTACCGTAAACCAATGGACAGACCAACCTACCTGAAAAACGATAGCTTTCAACCAAAACACACAAATAACTCCATCATATACAGCCAGGCCATCAGATACACATCTGTTCTGACATGGCGGACCGTGACAAGCACCTCCAGAAACTCAGAGGAGACTTTATAAAACAGGGTTACAGTGCAAGGATTATAGTCAAGCTACTCATATACCAAGGAAAGAACTGTTGAGCTACAAAGAACAATATAAGGGAAACCGTGTGCCACTTGTTGTCACTTACCACCCCCAGGTTGAAGCTCTGTGCAAAATATCAAGAGAACTTCAAGCAACCTTACACACAGATGAAAGACTTAACCCTTTGAGTGCCAGAGGGCACTCAAGCAATGCGTTGCTTACCCCTCTGGCACTCAAAGGGTTAAGAACATATTCCCACAGCCTCCCTTACTCTTCTTCAGATAGGTTCCCAATTTGAAACAACTGATGGTGAGAAGTGCCCTGAGCAAAAATACAAAAATGGCACATTACCCTTCCTACAAAGTAGGTGTAAAACCTGTGCACACATTTATACCACAGACAAGATAACCATACCAAACACCCAGTTACACCATAAGATCAACAGTAATTTCACCTGCAGATCATCCAATGTAATATACCTTATCATGTGTGCAAAATGCCCAACAGCTCTTTATGTGGGGGAAACGGGACAGCGATTACATAAGAGGTTTAATTCCCACAGATCCAGCATTAAAAACAAAAAGACAGAGACACCAGTAGAGAACATTTTTGCCAAAGTGGACACAGTGTCAGGGACAGATGTATAACTATCAAACGCGCCCACTGACTAGGTGACATGACAATCTCGCGCTGTCATGAACTGTGAGATTGTCACGTCGCTATTTTAAACCAGGCCACATGGCGAAACAGTTAAATGATTGCAAGCTCTTCTGTGTGTGACCATTCAGAAGTGAACCCTTACAATCTAAGGGAGTAGCAGGTCAAGTACCTATGATATAAAGTGAAGGTGATGAGAAGTTGAATAAACTACAGGGTTTGGAGGGCAGGTCTGAAGATAGGTCAGTGGGAAGGTTGGTCACAGGGTGGGTATGATTGTTTAGAACAGAGTATTTGTCAGCAAGATTCTAGGCAGAGCACGGAAGATGTTACAATATTTATGGGGTGGGTTACTGTACAGAGATGAGTCTTTAGGGAGCATTAGAGGTTAGAAGTCCAGGGCCCTGGGGCTGGATTTCACAATAGGCAGAGTAGGCAACTGCCTACAGCTCCAAATTTTGAGGGATGCCTCAGATGTGCTGAATTGTGGACACGGCCAGGGCAGCCTTAATGTCACTTCTGCAGTGTATATACCCACTTACAGGATATTATTTAACCCCTTGGATGTAGGGTTGCCACCCAGCCGGTAATTAGGTCACTGGAGCCGGTGCAACGTCTATACCGACAATTGAAAAGCCAGTATTTGTGTGGTTCCGGGTTGGGGGGACAACAACATCCTTTGCAGGAGCCGCTGGTCAGTACAAGACGCTCTTCACACCCCGTATCTTGATACTAATCCACTGACACAGACAACCTCAAGACAGCCAGCTGCCAGTAAGCTTCCCAGGGGCCTACATAACTGCTAAGTGCGTCCTCAAACAACCACCATGGATGCTAAGTTCTCTAAGTCCAATCACAATGCACTACTAGGTCCAAACAAGCTGGTCTGGTTGCTAAGGGGCGTGGTCAGTATCTCAGCCAATCAGTGGGTCTGTTAACTGCTATAAGGCGGGCAATTGGCCTGTGTGTTGTGTGAGCGTGAATTTTCGGGGCCTGGAAGCAGGTAGCGGGAGCTGAGTGTTGTGAGTGGCCGCAGTAGAGCAATGAACCAGTCTGTGAGGTGGGTAAAATGGTCGCTGCACATGCCGCACATCATTGTGCAGTGCTACCAGCTCTGGATGGACATGTATTAGAGTCCCCGTTTGGTGCCACATAATTTGCACAACTGGCCAAATGCATTAAACAAAAGTGGAACAACTGTAGAAAGTATCAACTGCACAAAACAGCCTGTAGAAAGGTATATTTTAATGCCAGTACTGGGGTCAGGAACATGCAGACATCCAGCTTTTATTAAGTAAAACTCAGGCTTTCTTCTGCTGGCCACTCGGACCTGGATCATAGGAGTTGTAGCAGAACAACAACAACAAAGCCATGGACTGGCCAACTCCATCATATAATGACTGAACATGACCTCTGCATAATCAATGCCAAACTCAAATATGTCTCTTAGGTCACAGTGGTGTGTTGGCTGCTGGAGGTTGATGGGGAGTCCAGAAATAGTTGCCCACAGCTGGTTGCATGCCAGAAGCTGTGTCCAGAAAACAGCTATATGGTGTGTCACCAATCCACTAGTATTGTAGAAAAAAACCTAAACTGCACTGGCATGTGTCCTTTTTTTTTTTGAAGGAAATTCCCACTGAGACCCACGCTGGTGTCCCTCTTTTTGGGAAGTATGCTGCAGCCTAGTAAGAGGCAATCACACTGACAGTTTACCTTCTCATGATGAGTCCAGATAACTACAGGAAGCAGTTTTTCTGAATCTACAGGCACCAGATGTGCAATTCCAGAGCAGGTCAATTGCACAATGGGGTTGTGGAGTTAAAATTAGCAAAACCGTCAATGGATTTTAGGCCTCTCTAGCATTCAGGGGGTTAAAAGCCCCATTTAAATCAGTGACAATTTTTAGAGTTTTTATTTTTCTGCTACAAAGAAGTTTGTTTTCTCCCAACTTGCTTCTTTTCAGATCATATGGATCACGGACCTTTGTAGATTGCAGTAGGTGGATTTGGAAAGTACCAGGAGATTGAGGTATGGGGGTTGGAGAATAGCGGACGGAACAGTGAGATGGGGACAAATGTGGGACAATAAAGAAAAGGGACTCATGAAGGGGACAAGGAAACATGGAATGTTATGAAAACTTACAGGGATACTATGAGGCAGGCATATGTATCAACATGTCACTAAAAATATGTAGATAACTGAAATAAAAAAGTAAGAGTAATTACTAGATGTCAATATGTATAATTCATATAATTAAAGGGATAGTAATACCTCATTTTATCTTTATTTTATTTTGTAGGCATTAAAAAAACATGAAGAACGATATAAGTCTTATCTCTCAAACCTTTATGGTTTGAGAGATATTCACAAGCAAAGTTTCCCCTCCCGCCCCTTTTACCTAGTGTAAGCCATCTCTTCTCAGATGTGGAATGCAGTCCATAGACCAGACAGATAACAGCAGGGGACAATCTTCTTCCTATGAGAACAATGAAAACCCTTCCCCCCTTGACAAGTTTCTCAGGCTTTTCCCTTATCTCAATTGAAGATTGTCCCTCTCTGCAGTCTACCTGGGCACCTCCCTTCTGATCTGGCTGAGCAGTGTTACATCAGTAAAAGGGGCAGGAGGAGGATACTTTGTCATTGAATTACTCTTGAACTACAACTCTGACAGAATTGAAATAACACTCTCCAAGGCCCAAATACTATGATGATTAATTAGAGCTGCTTTTGTTATGAAACATTACTATCCCTTTAAATCTTAATATCTAATGACAATTTGCAAATAAAACCCCATTTCAGTTACCAAAATGTACAAAGATGCATGTTTCAGCATGGCACAAAAAAGTTGTTATTTATTAGTCGGTACCTGTAACGAGGAGCCTGAAGCACAATTTTTGTAGGGTCATGCAAAATTGAGTGGTTCTGCCCCTTCTGTGGCTCCTCCCTTTTTCAGCTCCTCCCTTTTGTGGCTCCGCCCTCTCCAACCCACAACTATGGCCGGTATTTTTTTGCACAAAAGGTGGCAACCCTACTTGGATGACAGAGAGATCCGACACATTGCAGAGTAGTTATTGGCGCACTCACTCTAGCAACCAAATGGGTTAATTTTTTTTTTCATTATTGTTATAAGACAAGGGCATTTTCTGTGCCAGGAGACAGTGGATGGGACTGGAGGTGTGGTCTTCTGATGAGTGGTGGGTGTGGCCATGGGTGGCGCTAAGGATGCCTAGAATGCCTTGCCTAGGGGAGTCTGGGATGTAAATCTCTCCCTGTAGGGACATATTCACTAATTTAACTCTTTGAGTGCCAGAGGGGGTACGCAACGCATTGCAAATGCATGGCATGGCAATCAAAGGGTTAAAGAGGTGCATTTCTGAAGCAAATCAGTTGCATGATGGGAGATTTAAAGCATTGAGCGGGGATATTAACCCTTTGCCGTCTAGAGAGGCTTGCAACGCATTCAGCAGCAAAGGGTTAAATACTTTTAAAATTAAAGGTTATTTTTATTTTTCCCCATGATGCAGTTGGTTCACTCCAAAATTTCTCTCTAAAACTTCTTTAGCTTACTGAATAGTTTAGTATAAATTATTAGTGCAATGTGCTGCCCGATGGCAACATTACTTTTTAATTTGTTTATTATTGATCTTGAAGCGGGTATTGAAAGTAATGTCTCAGTCTAAGCTGTGTAAGGGAATACACACAGAGTAGGATTAGGCTGACCATACCGTTTTAAATGGGACAGTACCGTTTTTTTCATATTTCCAGACTGTCCCGTTTTTTTACTATAAATGTCAATTTTGTCCCATTTTTAATAAAACATATATAGTTTTATATTTTTTGTAAAAAACTGAACGCGGCTTGTTTATTTCTCATAAGTAAATTGGAACTTCCTTTCGTCACGCTAGTGGTTTTACTGTACACATTGATTACCATAGAGTCTTACAACTCGAGTGACTCATAACTGTCTAAGATTCTCAAGTCTATGGTAAATTACCATAGAATCTATTAGACAGTGATATGACGATGAGTCATAAGACTTTATGATAGTCAATGTATATAGTAAACACAGTAAAATCACTAGTGTGAGTGACGAAGAGAGGAAGTTCCGATTTACTTCAGGGGCAGGCTTTGGGCCAGGGAGAGAGAGAACACCTCTAGTAAGAGATGGATCAAACGCATTCTCGCTGCTTGCACCTTACTACAATCTGACACGGAGTCCCCCTGTCCAACTGTCCCACACCTGTCCAGTTTTTGTCTCAAGGAAATATGGTCAGCCTAAGTAGGATGGATTATTTTGCAGAAATATTTGAATAACCTGAATAAATGGGAGGTAAAATGACAGATAAGGTGTAATATCCTATATAATAATTCGCTAAAACTTGTGTAACGCAGCAATCATGCTCAGTAGAGACTGCCAGTGATGAGGCTGATACAGAGCGGGCTGGAAGTGGCACTGTGGCCTGTGTAACGGGCTCTTCAACTAGTAGATATATAAAAGGTTATGCATTTGAGCTGCAGAAACAAGTATGCTACATATACACTAAATGGAAACTACTTGGTGTTTCGTGGTTAGAGAAGAATTAAGAAGTATTAATAGTCAACATACTAAACTAACAGTGTGCAGTGTCACTCAGCTGCTGCACAATAGGATACTATCGTGTATAAAATAAAAGTGATATAGAGTTCACTTTTAAAATGTCCCCTAGAAAATATCGTTTAAGTAAACTGTGCATTCACTATGTCGCCATGATGAAAAGGGCGGCATGAGAATCTCATCCTGCATTAATAGCGTGAGATTCTCATGTTGCCTCCTTAAACGTCACTTCAATGCCCGGCGCAGCACTCAACAGAGAGGCAAAGCAAAGCGTCTGTCAGTTAAATCACAAGTATGCATGGAGAGCATCCCAACACTTTAGGCCAAATTACTATTACTTTTTTTCAGACGATTGCTCAAGAACTCCATTCAAACATTAAATACCTTTCCAGTGGGACATTCCCATTCATTGTGCTCTCTCAGCCTCTTAGCTCCGGACAGCAGTACAACAAGGCTTGTTGCTGAGCACTGCGCCGGGCTCTCTCTCTCTCCCCATCTCGGCGTGCAGAATGACAGGGCAGAGCAGAGCACTCTTTGCTGACTGACTCTTTGCTTTGCCTCTCTGCTGAGTGCTGCGCAGGGCATTGAAGCAACGTTTAAGGAGGTGACATGAGAATCTTGTGCTATTAATGCAGGGAGAGATTCTCATGTTGCCCTTTGCACAAACCTCTGGTGCTTCAAGGGTTGAGGAATTTAAAGGTTCCTGTGGAAGAGAACTGCCGTATCTTAAACAGTGCCCATTACATTACAGATATGCTGAGCAGCCACTCTCTAAAACAGATGGTTCGGAATATGAGATCTTTGAAGCAGATCCTGGGAGATTTACAGTTAAGTCTGAGGATAAGGTAAAGAAAGCATTTTTGTGTTTACTGTGGTCCTATTAATTCACTAAAATGCCTAATACACTATAGTGTCTCTCAGAGATATAGACCTGAGGGATTATCTGGATTATCTTGATGAGTTAATGGTATACTTTCAAACACTACAAGATCACATGGCCTAGTTGTTGAAGGTGCTTGGCTGACTACAGTAAAAAAAAGTCTAAAGCTTTCACCAGAAAAGGACATTTTCTATTGTTATATACATGTGACCTATAGGTCAAGACAAGGAACGAGCAAAACGTCAATGATTCAATTTGCTGATCAATCCGGAGGACCTGGAGAAAATTCTGAGTCCTTCCGAATCGATCTGAAATGAGTCATGTAGGTATAGTTGGAGGTGGGTCACTGTGAGAAAGGCACAGAGTAAGGGAAGAAGAGAGAGAAGACATGAGAGCAAGAGGAGACAGGCATTCATAAGAGAGAAGAAGAGGGAGCCAAGTATGAGAGAGGAGGCCAAAGATTAGACTGTGAGAGGGTGCAGATGAGTATTGGACAGGTAGAGGGACTACAAAGTGGGATATGGATATGTTCAGATCAGTGCCCCACACTGTAACATGTTATGATTGATGGCATAAGATAAGTACATTTTTTCCCGTGTTTACATCATGTCCATACATTTCCAGCTATCTGATTGGTAAACTAAGTAAGCAAAACAAAGAAATGAAATGCCTGTATTTCAAGGCCAGTTTCCTACAAAAATTGAAATGACAAAATTGTTTTGCTCATCTTAATTCAAGTTTAGTAATATCCATCTGGCAGATGATTTTCAGGCCCCACATAAGAAAACAAAAGCTTTAAATCATCTTATTCTTGAAATGCAGAAAAACAAAATGTACATGTTTATCAACAAATAGAATTACCAACTGAAAACCCTGTGTAACAAAAAATATGCACAAAAAATATTTTTCTACATTATGTACCCTTTCATGCTACTATTACAATTCTTCCATTGAAATATATGGAATATACCCTAGTGAGAGATGTTAAAAGAATGTGAAACTAACTGAGATGGCATGTGAAGCCCAACTGATAAATGAGAGGGTTTTAAAATGTAAAAAAAATATCAGTATGGCAATTAGCCTCTTAGTAGATCCTGGCAAGTGGTTCAGAAGAAGATCTTCTAAGACAGAAGGAATAATATCACAAGACATATTGTTCCTAAGCTTCTGTGAGTACCATATAAGGATTATGTACAGATAAATACTGTATATGTAAGCTCTCTCATGAGGATCTCTTAATGGTTCCAGGAAGAATGCTCTAGGACTTAAGTCACTACTCTGAGATCAGAGGACAGCTGGTCTTCAACTAGCATAGGAATAATCTTATAAAATGGCTTGTGTTGATCCAGACTAGCTTAATGTAAATGCAAGTCATGATGGACATTGGAAAATTGCTGAATCAAGTAGATAACCAAACTAAACCGTGGCCTTTATTGGCCAAAAGGAAACATGTGGAATTTGTTCCAGTCATTGAAATCCACCAATTTAAATGGCCATTGATACATTGTGGATTGCAGTCACGGTTAGCTCAATAGTGGGAAGTTTAACCTCTTGAATACTAGAGGGGTCTCCATTGCTTTGCTCTGCAACGTACTCTCTAGAATTCAGAGAGTTCAGATCCATATATTCATGAACCATTTGACATACATCATTAGTGCACTTTAACTGGAATGTGCTGGTGCTTTGTAGGTAATTTGAACTAATGACATAAGAGTAAGATAGGACAATGCCAGTGGTTTTCATCTCAATCCAGTCATGACTTTAAAGTTTAAATCTGGGCCTAAGAATGTAATAGTTGGTACATTATTCTAATGTCCTGGGATGTTAACCATCCTGAGAAATTAAAAATATCCTACAATCCTTTTTCCCAGTGTACAGGCAAAGGGGGAGATGCACTAGCTCCTGAGCCTAGTTGAGCATCTCTAACCTTTATTTCTACATATGCAAATTGCTCATGGGATTAGTCACCCCAAGAGTAATGGGGGGAATCCAAACGTGGACCCCTTGCTCAGAGTGCCTAGAGGGATCAGATGCACCTCACCGATGAGGCCCAGTAAGGCCGAAACGTACGTCTGGGGTTAGCTGTTTCCCTTGTTCAGAGAGGAATTGTCTGGCGTTTCGTGGCTGGACTGTCATTTGGCAGGACCAGTATGATATGCTTCAGAGGATTTCCTCTCTGTGTATGGTACTGGTGAGCTAAAATAGATTGCACTCTGGGCGCGAGGACACAGTCCCAGTGAGCTTCTTGCATGTATTTGCTAGCTCATGAGCCTAGTTGAGCATCTCTGACCTTTATTTCTAGAGATTCACTAAAGCATGATAAAGGGGAGATGACTTCTCCACTGATATCACTTCTCCAAGTCCTGTGTTATTATGTGGAGCCAATGCACTAAGATTGCTCCAACTTTGGAGATCTTAGTGTATAGCTTCTATAGAATAACATAGGAACTGGAGAAATTATATCACTGGAATTGTCTCTGTGTTATCACTTCTTTATCACGCCTTAGTAAATAAACCCCCCTTAAGTTTCTGATAATTACATCAAAATCACATTCTCACCATTGGCAGGTTGGGGGATAATGGAAGTTGCACTCCCCATTAGCTGGAGTGTAAATATTTGATCATAAAATTCTCACTAAAGTCTATTTCAAGTTCATCATCTTGGTGCCCGTTCAGGTGCCACTTTTATCTCCATGGAACTGAAAAAGAGCAAGGGAAGACATAGCACTGTAGATATGTACACATATGCAGACCCTAGCACTCAATAATGTGCCCCTCCTTGCAGGGAAATGATCAATATGTGGCCATTGACTTTATTAGAGTTTGGCATGACTGCTCTATAACAATATTTCTCAACTTGAGTTTGCCTTGTAAACCCACCTTTTTTCTATGAAGATTTTGATACAAAATTTCAAGCATATATTTTTGGAGTTTGTTATATACAAATTGCCCTTTTTTGCTATTCTGCTTGTCAGATAAAATAATTATGTATCCCCTCCCCTCATTAGATGATTACATCCTTGAAAAAATATCTATAAAATATCAGGGATGCCAAGGCAAAACGCTGTAATTCTGGCTTTTCAGTTCTTGATTGAAAGAAAAACATTGAAGACCTCTTTAGCAGATTCCAAGGGGTTTAAAGTCCCATTTAAATCAATGGAGCGGTTTGGTAATGTTTATAACTTTCCTATAGAGTAGATGGCTTGCCACCGAATAGCATCACGTCTGCTTAGTACATCGACCACAGCAAGATCTTCATGATCTGATATATGAGGGCTTCAAATGTAAATTTGTACAAAAAATAAATATAATAATACGCAAAATAATAAAAATCTTATGTACTATTAATATTTTGGCTATCTAGGCCAGATTTACTTCTACGGTGTCACTAGGCAAGGCCACACTGGGTGGTCTGAGCTCCTTCCACTCCCCACGCCTGCCATGGCCCCGTCCCCATCTACTGTCCCGTAGACCAGAAAATACACTTAACTCTTTGAGTGCCAATGTGTTGCGTACCCCTCTGGCACTCAAAAGGTTAATCCAGTGATTCTCAGCTCCAGTCCTCGGGACATATCAGTAGGTCAGGTTTTTTGAATACCCCCGATTAAGACCAAGTGCAGCAATCACAACGGCTGGGCCACTGATTTCTCACTTATTAAAGGGATAGTAATACTGCGTTTTATCTTTATTTTATTTTGTAGGCCTTAAAAAAACATGAAGACCGATATAAGTCTTATCTCTCTAACCTTTATGGTTTGAGAGATATTCACAAGCAAAGTTTCCCCTCCTGCCCCTTTTACCTAGTGTAAGCCATCTCTTCTCAGATGTGGAATCCAGTCCATAGACCAGACAGATAACAGCAGGGGACAATCTTCTTCCTATGAGAACAATGAAAGCCCTGCCCCCCTTGACAAGTTTTTCAGGTTTTTCCCTTATCTTAATTGAAGGTTGTCCCTCGCTACAGTCTACCTGGGCACCTCCCTTCTGCTCTGGCTGAGCAGTGTTACATCAGTAAAAGGGGCGGGAGTGGGATACTTTGTCATTGAATTACTCTTGTACTACAAATCTGACAGAAGTGAAATAACACTCTCCAAAGTCCAAATACTATGATGATTAATTAGAGCTGCTTTTATTGTGAAACACTACTATCCCTTTAACAACCATTGCACTGTTGGTGTGTCCTACATACTAACACAGAAACACTGACTTAACAGGCACAAAAGAAGCTCTTAACCATTTTGGTTGTTGCAAAGGTCTCCAATGATTTGCATTGGGGTGTGTTGGAGATCTCTCTAGCATACCAAAAGATTAAATAATAGCCAGTAAAAGAGTATATAAGTTGGCAGATAACATGACCACCACAAACCAAGAGCAGAGGATGCAAGAACAAGTGGATATGTGACATTCTAATTCCCTCCCCCCCACAAATTGTTTTGTACCCCCCCAAACAAGTTTAAAAACCCCCAATGCCATCTTAACCCTTTGAGCGCCAGAGGGGTACAGAATGCATTGCTTTGCAATGTGTTCCGTACCCCTCTGGCACTCAAAGGGTTAATTATTTACCATCACCACCCCCACATTAAAATGTACCCGATTTTTCTTCTGAGGAGTTGCCTGCATATCGTGGCCAGCGTACTGCACAGAGAGAGGTGAGCCAAACACTGCAGAAATATAATAGTTCACAATATTCATTTATTTATATTTATGTCCTATAGACCCCATAAGAGAAACCTTTTTGGTGATGAGAGTACTGTAAAGTCTCGGGTATAATACGCACATTTTTACCCCATTTCACCTTATGTGGTGCGTATTATACACGAGTAAAAAATTAAACTAAAATATTAAGTCCAGCAACCCCCATCTGGAGGCAGCGGGCAGCATCCCTGCGCTCACCGCCCGCTTCCTCTGTGCAGCAATAGTGCATAAAAAACCATTAAATGCCCACCTTGATAACCAGGATTCCCCCTCTGTACTTAAAGGCAGCCGTCAAACAGGAACAGCGGGCGGCATTCTTGGACTAGCCTCCCACTTCTTCCTCTCCCCGAACTCCTCTGAACAGCTCTGTGCGTATCGTACATAGGAACTACAATTTTACCCAAAATCTTGGGAATAATTTGCACAGGTGCGTATTATACACAGGTGCGTATTATACCTGAGATTTTACGGTACTTTTCATATCATTCTTTGTTTTGAAAGACTGATTGGTTACAGTACCAAGTTAGGTACATTATGTATCCTTGTACTTCTACTGTGAAATGTGTTTTTGTTTGACATTACTTGTATTGTTTATTTTTCTTTTTCTCAATAAAGCTTTTGAAACCAAAAAAAAAAAAAGATACCTTTAAAAGGAGGCACTCTGAAAACACATGGTGCGAGATGTTCAAAAAGTCATCATAATGAAAATCTTGTCGGATCACGAGTTGGTGGTAAAAGAAGGACCATATTTTCAGAAGTAAATCTGTCACGTTTTAAAATTCATCTATAGAATTAAAAATGACGGTAAGAAGATCTCATTGAACATTGCCGTTAAAAATTCTGATCTTAAAAATTGTCTTTCATTTTGTCTTTGAAACGAAAATTTTCAAAGAAACAAAGACTTTTTTTGTCTTTGAAACAAAACTTTTCAAAAAAACGAAGACTTTTTTTGTCTTTAAAACAAAAATTTTCAAAGAAACAAAGACTTTTTTTGTCTTTGAAACAAAACTTTTCAAAGAAACAAAGACTTTTTTGTCTTTGAAACGAAAAATTGTTTCTCAGTGCTTTCATTTTTCTTCTCCAAGTTTAGACCTTTTTTATTATGTCGGGAAAAAATGACGTGAATCAGACAAAAAAAATGACGTTCAAAAGAATATTTTTTTCTGAAAATACCTTACATTATGACGGAAGAGTAAACCACACCCACTTTTAAGATGGCTTTTTCCCTTGGACGGAGATGGCAGACCTGGATGAAAAAAGATGATGGAAATATGTCTGAGAATTGACGGATCATGGTGTAATAACTTTTTTATTCTGATTACAGACAATTTCAGTTACCACCACTTTCTGAACATCCCGCCCATAGTATGCACCCCATAGCACAGGAACTAAATTATACAATATATAATACTGCATACAATAGAAACATCTAACATCAACTGCATGTGGAGTAAAACGAAAGACGAAACAAGTCACACTATAACCCCCCGAAAATCCCAGAGTGAGACTGGGAAGGAGAAAACAAATATAGGCGTTCTCCTCACAGAAATAAATATACCGTGGCTTGGAAAAGCAAAAAGCTTATAGAATGCAAGTGCAAAAATACGTAATATGGCATAAGTAGTAATATAAGATGCTACCAAAATAACAGAGCACAATAAAGAATTATGACTCCTATAGAAATCTATGACAGACGATTCACTCAGTGCAGCCTGACAAAACCCAGTGAAAATAATCTGGAACAATAATGAACCCAAGCCATCAGTACAGAGTATGAAAAAGTAGATGAAGAAGCAAGAAGTGAGAAGAATAGGATGGACGTCTACGTACCCGCATCAACTCGTTTCGCCTCAATGAGGCTTCTTCAGGGATAAAGCTTTAATCTGAGTGAATCGTCCGTCATAGTTTGACTGGTAGGGAGAATCATGTAAAGATTGATGTCGCTTCTCTTTTTACTCCACTTGGAGTTGTTTTTTTTAGATGTTTTTATATTATGAAGTATTACATTTTGTATAATGTGGTTATTAATAAGGTTATTGTACTTATCAGGGCTCAAAATATCCACTCGCTACTAGCCAATGGTGAGTGAAAATTCAGCCCTGGCGAGTAGAAATTCAGCCCTGGTGGGTATGTTATGGCGTACAGTGGTGAGTAGAAATTCAGCCCTGGTGGGTATATTATGGCGTGCAGTGGCGAGTAGAAATTCAGCCCTGGTGGGTATGTTATGGCTTGCAGTGGCGAGTAGAAATTCAGCCCTGGTGGGTATGTTATGGCGTGCAGTGGTGAGTAGAAATTCAGCCCTGGCGGTTATGTTATGTTTTGCAGTGGCGAGTAGAAATTCAGCCCTGGTGGGTATGTTATGTTTTGCAGTGGCGAGTAGAAATTCAGCCCTGGTGGGTATGTTATGGCGTGCAGTGGCGAGTAGAAATTCAGCCCTGGCGGTTATGTTATGTTTTGCAGTGGCGAGTAGAAATTCAGCCCTGGTGGGTATGTTATGGCTTGCAGTGGTGAGTAGAAATTCAGCCCTGGTGGGCATGTTATGGCTTGCAGTGGCGAGTAGAAATTCAGCCCTGGTGGGTATGATATGGCGTGCAGTGGCGAGTAGAAATTCAGCCCTGGTGGGTATGTTATGGCGTGCAGTGGTGAGTAGAAATTCAGCCCTTGTTGGCATGTTATGGCTTGCAGTGGCGAGTAGAAATTCAGCCCTGGAGGGTATGTTATGGCGTGCAGTGGCGAGTAGAAATTCTGCCCTGGTGGGTATGCTATGGTGTGCAGTGGCAAGTAGAAATTCATCCCTGGTGGGTATGCTATGGCTTGCAGTGGCGAGTAGAAATTCAGCCCTGGTGGGTATGTTATGGCTTGCAGTGGCAAGTAGAAATTCAGCCCTGGTGGGTATGTTATGGCGTGCAGTGGCGAGTAGAAATTCAGCCCTGGTGTGTATGTTATGGCTTGCAGTGGTAAGTAGAAATTCAGCCCTGGTGGGTATGTTATGGCTTGCAGTGGCGAGTAGAAATTCAGCCCTGGTGGGTATGTTATGGCTTGCAGTGGTGAGTAACTTTTCAGGTCTGGCTAGTAGCAAAAAACTTAAAATTATAAGCCCTGGTACTTATTATGTGTTTCTGAAGTGCCTCCTTTTAAAGGGTTATTTATTTGGGTCTATGGGATATTCTTGTCTTTGGAGTGTCTCTTCAGGGCTTCTGTTGTGTAGCTTATTTCCCAGGGAGGGCAGCACACTACTTTATAGGGTATATATATATATATATATATATATATATATATATATATATATAGATAGATAGATATATAGATATAGATATATAGATATATATACACTAGTGTAAAAGCCAGTGTACACAGGCCAAGGTCCAGGTAATGTTAACCTTTTGAGTACCAGAGGGGTACGCAACGCATTGCGTGTACCCCTCTGGCACTAAAGGGGTTAAGCAGCTGTTACCTCACTGCTCCACGCGATGCAGTCTTGCTTTGCCTCACTCGTGCGATGCAATCATGCGCAGTAGAGACGGCCCTAACGTGAGCATTCTCTACTGCACATGACGGCTTCTGACAAACGTCCTAACAAATTATTATATAGGATAATCAGCCTGTTATATCATACTGGTTAAAGAGAGTTTTCTTTGTACATATTATTCATATTTATAGCAGCCATTGGATTAGTTTGTCCCTTTGATTGCCAGATTGGCAATCAAAGGATTATACATTTTATCATCGTAGTGTTGCAATGCACTAGATACCTCCAGCGTATTGTGTAGCACATTGTTGTTATAGTTTGCAAGCAAGACAAAGAGTTGGACGGTATAGTGAAAATCACCTTTATTAGAATGATAAGAATGCAATGACAAGAGGCTAGTGACTCTGTTAGGAATAGGAGCCTGCCAATGGGTCAACCACAACTGCAGGAGACTAGGCCGGAGCCAACTGGTAATCTCAGTAGAAATGAGTGGAACACAGAATAGATCCACAATCTCTCGATAGGTAGCAACAAGGGAGGCTACTGACTCACGCCTGCAGTCAGTAAGGAACAGCTAGTCTCCAATATGGATGGCAATGATGGAAGCTACTAACTCATACCTGCAATCAGTAAGACCGGAGTCTGCCAGAGCCCCAGGACTGCACCAAAATGGACGTCTGTGGGAAAGGGGGCAACACAGCATAACCAACAGACAGAGCCACTGGTCTGCACCAGCTAGGATAGTCAGACAAGCCAGGGTCACACACGGAGCATTTAGTCAGCCAGAGCCACAGGTCTGCACCAGATAGGATGTCCACTAGGAGTAGCAAACACTGGGAGGATAGCTGGACAGAGCCCCAGGTCAGCACCGGATAGATGGTCAGACAATCCGGGTCATACACAGAATACAGGAACAACTGGAACTTAGTACTGCACAGAACAACAACATAAGGGTAACTGGATGAAGATCCAGTTCCTCTTAAAAAGGCAACCAGGAAGTAGATAGGTGGAGCTAATATGCCTCCACTAGTATAAGACAGAGATCAGAGCCTAATACAACCTCGCGCCCAAAATTGACGCACGGGAACGCGGTGCATCACTTTCCAACCTTCACTGCGTCATTCCTGTGACCATGAGCCTGACAGTGACGCATGGCGCCAAGATGAGCCCAACCTCTGACCCTTCCCTGCGTCAATCCCCCGAGCAGATCCGCTTCGCATGAGGACATGGGCGGCCGCTGATGACGCCCAGCGCGCCCAGACCCAGTCCTCTTAGTGATGCATGGGATGACGCCACGGTGACATCTCAGGCTATACATTACCTGTGTCAACCCACAAGGCGTTGCTGGATCTAAGGTAACTGTGACAATTGCATAAATAATATGTTGCACATCAGTCTGGTGCTTGAAGGGTTAATTACGATACTGTCACATGACCATAGCTGGGAACTCTCTGGTTTTGACTCCGCATTACTGGGTCTCTGGGGCAGAATGTGATTCTCCAGATCTGGAGAGTTTTCTGATGAAACTCTGCCCACATGTACTCCATCCCACCCTGTTCCTCCCACTCCCCACCCTTTCCTCCTCCTTTCCTAGTGTAGTCAAGCTATTCTTTTTTTGTTTTTTGTTTTTTGTCCCACCCCCATTCACTATTAAGCCCCGCCCCTTTTATGGCTTGAATCACATAATTTCTCTCCCCTCAGTGGCACCACTGAACAGATCAATAATTTCCCAGGTATGCACATGACCTATAAGAAGGTAATCGTGCTCTGGGAACTCCAGACTTGTTGCCCTGAGCAAAAAAAAAAACTTCTAAGATTGCATGCCAGAGATTTGTCTAATGCACGTAAACTGTCCTGTGCAGCAAACACTCACTGAAACCTGTGTGTTCTGTTTGTATTGAGAGATAAGGACAAACATTATTCAGGTCCCATAATGCAATGCTAGAGATGTCTTAATTGCAAAGCAATGTATTGAAGACATTTCAAGCATCAAGGGGGTTAATTCATGTTACTCTTCAGATCGCTAAGCACTAATTACATGGCTGGTTAAATAGCTAATGGAGTAAAATGGTGTCCCTCTCTTCCTGTCCATTTTCATCGCTGACATAAATTAATGAGGTTCAAAGAAGATATTTAGAAAGCAATGTATCTGCATGAAGCAGTACGTCCTACAGGCCTGAGTCATTAGCCCCTATGCGTAGCTGGGAACTTTTAAAATGATTTTAGCCTGAGATCTTTGCAATGTTAACCTTAAATCTCCCAAGAACATACATTCTAGTTGATATCCCCCTGTTTGCTCTTAACCCTTTCAAGAGCACTGATGTGCCAGGACCGTCATGGTGGTTCGGCACTTAAGAACCAGTGACAGTCCTGGCACATCATGGAATTCAGGGCTCCATGCATGGCCGCACTCCCTGAATTGGTTCGTCAAAAAAAAAAAGCCCAGTAGTCCGCAAGTGCTGGCCACATGTGCGCTCGTTGATCATTAAGGGGAGGAGTCGTGCACCAGTCAGTCCTCAAGGAACCTCCAACACACATAAGACAAACAGGACTTCTCCCTCTGCCTTTCTGGAATATATTTCACCAATTTAGAGACTAAAGAAGCAGTTCTTTGGTGCAGATCGTGCAGTGGGTTACATTGAGCTCACTCACTCTTCACCCTGAGACCCTGATATCTGGGTCAAAACCCTGAGTCTTGGGGTCAAACCCTGAAAGTTCCCATGCATGGTCGGTTGCCTACTCTGCCTCTTGGTAAATCTAGCTCTGATGGTTGCCGCTTTTCTAAACTAACCTGTAATTCATACAAGCGTCTGTAAGGCTTCTCTATTGTTTTCAGAGAGCAGAAATCTAGTCCTACATACTCTCTGAGGAAGAAGATACTCCTGCCTTTTTGCAAGGCTCCAATCTATTCTCCAGAATTGTCCGTAAATGGGCTGATATAAGATAACAGCCTTCCTGGATATAACTGCAGCGAGCACAAATCACAATCCGTTAACCGACGCTGGGCTTGATTCAAATGCAGGAGATAAATGTTACCTCCCGTTTTATCAAACCCGGAGATAAAAGCAGAGATACAATTAGCACCTGCAATAGAATCCAGCCCGTTATTTCTTATCTCTCAATACAAGCCACACAAACAACATTAACCCTTTGAGTGCCAGAGGGAAATGCGTTCCGTACCCCTCTGGCACTCAATGCGTTAAATAAACTCCTTCTGAAGAGGACAAGTTATACGTGCATTAAAAAGAAAGCTTTGGATTTTATTTTAGGGATTTAACATATGAATAATTGATTTTTACACATGCTATCTCTAAGTACATGATATTTAAAGTCATATCAACCAATTTTCTCTTTTTGGAGTAAGCGTTCCTTCTCCTTCAGACTGTAGAATTCTGTTTTCCCTTATGAGGAAATTATTGTCAGACTAAAATGAAAACCATTACCCACGAGCAACTGCAGATCCAGTGCACAAAGTAATGATAACTGTACCTTCCTGCTGTGTAGAAAACTCTTATCTGGATAAGTCCTTCTGTTGAAGGGGGAGTTATACCCTAGGAATAAGGGGATCAACATTTGTTTAACCTTGCAAGTGCCAGAGGGATACGGAACGCATTGCTTTGCAATGAGTTCCGTGCCCTCCTCTGGCACTTGAAGGGTTAAAAGAAGGAGCGATCTGGGTAGGTGTTCTTCAACAAACGATAACTTATATCTGTGCAATTTTCTTTGAATTCCTGTTTCATTTCTGTTGTTCTGTTGCTAGTTGTTTCCGTTTACAGTCTGGTTTACTTTGAAAATCTGTTCTGTGAATGTCGATGAGTGCTGCGCCGGCCTCTCTCTCCCCTTCTCTGTGTGCTCCGCTCCGCCCTGTCATTCTGCACGCAGAGAAGGTGAGACAGAGCCCCGCGCAGCTCTCAGCAACATTTAGATTGAGGTACATTTTTAATCAATTGCTGCTGGGGTAGCACGGCTGAATCCTCTTCCTTTAGCTGACAGCTGACTACAACTCCAATCTTCCCCAGTAAAATATTACAACTCTCACGCAATCTTACCACATTTGTGCTGACTTCTGCTCCTCTGGATTGAAGGGTTGAAGCAACATTGAAAGGGATAGTAATACTTAAAATGTAAAAAAAAATATGTTGTAGGGTTTATCCCCCTGAGTAAAACAAGAGTACTCCCACTGCTGAAAGGTGTTTCATTCAAAAGTTATTAATTTTCAAAGTTGAATTTTTTAGGTGCAATATCACAGTGGCCTGAAATTGTACAGTGGCGCTGTTGCTACACGATCCTATGGACAGCTCTGGTCCTGGGACCATAAATCTCCATAGGATGGTGTAGCAACAGCGTCACTGTACAATTTCAGGCCACTGTGATATTGCACCTAAAAAATTCAACTTTGAAAATTAATAACTTTTGAATGAAACACCTTTCAGCAGTGGGAGTACTCTTGTTTTACTCAGGGGGATAAACCCTACAACATATTTTTTTTTACATTTTAAGTATTACTATCCCTTTAATACGGTGACAAGAGATTCTCATGTCACTTTTTTCATTACGGCGACATGGTTAGTGCGCCTTTATTTCACATGCTCTTTTCAAAAGATACCCAGACAGATGAAAAATTGACATTTAACCCTTTGAGTGCCAGAGGGGAACGGGTACCCCCTCTAGCATTCAAAGGGTTAAGAGGCATTCATGTTTATTTGATGCCCATTACTTTGCTGTAAGATGAGAACTACAGACTGACTACAGCAAAGACCAGTATATACAGTATATACAAGAAAGTAAAGCAAAAAAATAAGCAGGAAAACCACCTACCTGTATAATTCAATGTGTTAAATAAATTAAGAGCCATTTATAACTTGGGTATTGTCTTCCTTTAACCCTTTTGAGTGCCAGAGACGTATCCACAGCATTACATTGCAATGCATTGTATACCTCTTTGGCACTCAAATGGGGGATGCAAGCAGGGGAATTGGGAATGCAAGCAGGGCACTGGGTTGTATAACTAGGGGCATTAGTAGCAGAAAAAGGGAAGTGGTGATGCCACTGTACAGATCTCTGGTTAGACCTCACCTAGAGTATTGTGTACAGTACTGGAGACCCCATCTCCAGAAGGATATAGATACTCTAGAGAAAATTCAGAGAAGGGCTACTAAAATGGTGACTGGTTTACAGGAAAAGACATATCAGGATAAACTAAAGGATCTGAACATGTATAGCTTGGAGGAGAGAACAGAGAGGGGATATGATAGACACATTCACATACATGAAGGGATTCAACAAAGTGCAGGAGGGAAGTACATTTCAAAGGAGTGAAAATGTTAGGACAAGAGGCCATAGTCTAAAACTAGAGGGACATAGGTTTAGACGTAATGTAAGAAAGTTTTACTTCACTGAGAGGGTAGTAGATAAGTGGAATAGCCTACCAGCAGAAGTGGTAGAAGTTCATGCAGTGACAGAATGTAAGCATGCATGGGATAGGCATAAGGCTGTCCTGAACATAAGAAAAGACCAAGGACCAAATAAGGTTTGAGGTTTTTACAGTAGGAAAATGGGCCGACTAGATGGGCCGAATGGTTCTTATCTGATGTCAAATTCTATGTTTCTGTGTTTCTATGTTTCAAAGGTTTAACCCTTTCAGTGCATTTGTCAACCCACTGGATCTCAAAGAAAGAAAGAGATTAAGAGATAAGTATTGATAGAGTTACAGTTCTCTAGCATGCAAGTGGTTAATTCTGAAAGGCACTTGCTGATAAAACAGCTTGCTCAAAGTTTTAAAGGGACAGTAACCCTTTGAATTGACTTTACAAAGTCAAATTTCCCATTATTTTTGTTTTGCTCCCCTACGATTTTTTTTTACGTTAATGTTTCTAACATTGAGCACCATGGATCTCAGTTTCGGGTGAGTTTTCTGGAAATTGACACATGAAAGCAGGACAGTGATATAATGTAACACTATCCCTTCAGCAGTGTGTGAGGAGTGCAGCAGGCTGCCATTTCTACACTGTGTCTTTTCTACAGTGTTGTAATAGAAATGTGAATTCAGCAGCTCTTACTTCAATTTCCAATGGACCTCGCTTATCATAAAGGTGTAAAGACATCAATATCAAGCCACACTTTCCTCATATGTATGGGCACTCCAGGTAGAATGAACAGGACCACTTTATAGGAGGTGCTGTGAAAAGAGCTTCCCTTTAACCCACTGAGTGCCAGAGGGGTACGGAATGCATTGCCAAGCAGTAATTCTGGGGAAAATAACTTCACCATTGCCAAGCAATGGATTCCGTACCCCTCTGGCACTCAAAGGGTTAAGCTCTCATAACTAGAAAAAACTGTTACGTTATCACGCACTTCCACCAAACAGTGTCTGCAGCGTCCCTATCCCGGCTTTCATAGTCCCTGACAAAAAGATCACTGGAAACAGATTCACAGAGCTCAAAGCAGGTCAATGTTCTGAATATAAAAGTGCGAAAAAAAAATGTTACTCTTTAAGCAAAGATGAAAAAAATGAGTAGAAAGTCGGTGACTTTACATATGATGCACTAGCAAAATATGTAAAATCAAAATTAAAGGTTACTATCGCTTTAAAAGCAGTGTACATTATCCTAAAATCTTCTTTGCACCCCAGACTGTGCTTATCCAATAAACAAAGATTAATACGGTGTGAACTTTACAAACATCAATGAACCTCTGACTGGAAGTGAACGAGTTACACACAAATCAGTATTTATAGGAAGAACCAAACTTCCAGTTTCTGGCTCATAGAACCTCCGTGCCATTATGTTGCCTCTGTTGCTTTCCTTTAGCCCAAGGCCTGAGATCCTATGGCCCGTTCAGCATGCTAAGTAGACGTCTACCTTATCACTCGCTGTTACAAGGGAACAAGGAAAGAGACTGAGAAATGGGTTGGTAAGTAATAGGGAGTTCAGAGCTGCACATATGGGAACTATACTGAACTGAAAAGAAAAAAAGTAAATTTTAAGGGAGCACATCTATAATAATAATCTCACTGACAATAATGGCATATATCATATACAGGGTGCAGTGATCCCTAAACAATCAAATAGAAAGAAAAAGAAAACAGAAAAGGATCTTCTCAGCACTCAACTGTCATCAAAAAATAAGTACATTCTAATCAAAATTTCTTGAAAAAGTATCAAATTTATTAAATAGCAAAATATACTGAACTGTAGTTGTAGGGTCACAGGAGCTGGAGAGTCACAAACTACGTGTGCTTGTTGAAAGTGGAGCAAATCTACAGGCAAAGTATTAATACCAGTTTCAAGCAACAAGATTAACCCCTAAACACTTCATATGTGGTTCTCTGAAGGGTTGCACATTATGGCTAAGAATTATAAATAGGAGTTGAAAAAAGTTTATTAACTCCTTGGATGCTAGAGATGTCTGCAACACATTGGTTCATAATGTGATGTCAACCTGTTTATCCCCAAAGATTTACTGTGGAACAGTGTAAGTGTAAAAACAGAGGATGAGAGCTCTTAGGTGTGAAACAGGATGTGTGTGTGTGCGTGTGTGTGTCTGTGAGTGTGTGTTTGTGAGTATGTGTGTGAGTGTGTCTGTGCATGTGTCTGCATGTGTCTGTGTGTGTGTTTGTGAATGTGTGTGTGCATGCGTGCCTTTTTGCATATGAGTTTGTGTGTGTTTGATTCCCTATGTATGAGAGTAGGTACGTGTGTGTCTGTGTATTTTTGTGTTTTTGTGTGTTTGTATATGAGTCTGTGTTTGTGTGTTTATGGGAGTCTGTATGTATGTGTTTGTGTGAGTGTGTTTGTGTGAGTCTGTGTTTGTGTGTTTATGGGAGATGTGTGTGTTTATGTGAGCGTGTGTGATGTGTGTGTTTGTGTGAGACTGTGAGTATGTGTTTGATTTCCTGTATACGTGAATAGGTACATGTGTGCGTGTCTGTGTATGTTTGTGTTTTTGTGTATGAGTCTGTGTTTGTGTGTTTATGGGAGTCTGTGTGTATGTGTGTGATGTGTGTGTTTGTGTGAGTCTGTGAGTGTGTGTTTATGTGAGATGTGTGTGTGTGTATTTGTGTGTTTTTGTGAGCATATGTGAAGTGTGTTTATGTGAGCGTGTGTGATGTGTGTGTCTGTGAGTGTGTGTTTATGTGAGATGTGTGTATGTGTGTTTATGTGAGATGTGTGTGTGTTTATGTGTGTGTGTGTGTTTATGTGAGATGTGTGTATGTGTGTTTATGTGAGCGTGTGTGCTGTGTGTGTGTGTGTTTATGTAATCGTGTGTGTACCAGAGAACAGACTAGGTGCCACAGGACAAGCTTCTGAAAGCCGTTTGTGGCCACAAGGCCATCAGCTCCTCACCACAGAGCCATAATATGGGCCTTATGTATCATGTACAAAAGAAAAGTGGAATAATTCTGAGTAAATCAATTGCACCATAAAGGAGAAATACTGAATTGCCATATATTTACATAAGGGGTGTTTACTGCATTGTGCAGCACAGTTACACTGGGCACTTGTATTTCTGCCACATGGTGAAGTTATTTTCCCCAGAATTATTCCACTTTTATCTTGAAAATAACCCCCACTTGCCTTGTTATAGCCAGAAAGTCCCCTATGCATTATATCCTTGTGCAATAGTACAAGAGATGACATGTTCATTCAGACCTGGATATCATGTCCATGGAGGCGGACATGACAGTTGCTGGCAGGACCACAGGACCTTAATCATAGAGGCTACAGTATACAAACTACCACATTTCCATCTGATTCAAATGCAACTTTTAACCCCTCGAATGCTAGAGAAGTCTCTATCTCATTGTTTGATGCTGGAGACTTCTCTAGCATTTACGTCCTGGGAGTCTTAATGCGTGGCCTGTGGGCCGAATGCGGCCCGTCTGACCCTAGGGTGCGGCCCGTCCAAAATGTTGCAAAATTATATTTTTTTCCTAATTAACTAGCATAAATGAACTAGTAGGCTCTAAGATCTAATCCTCTGCCTGCCAATACTGTGCAGTTCAAGTACAGATGCCTGTTAACCATCCGAGTGCCATAAAGGTACAGCAATGCATTGGATACCTCTCTATGCGTTGGATACCTCTCTAGCACTAAAAGAGTTAAATATCAGTGTTATCACTGACTTCATCTGTAAATAAAGAAACCCATATTTTTGTATAGCCATCGTTATCATATCTGGGAACATTTAGAAATGGCTCACCCTGAGATTTAGGGAAAAAAAAAAATCTATTGTGCAATAAAGGGAATGGACCAAAAGTACTGATAACTGTTTATCATCATCATTGATGCTGAATGAACAGTTATTATCAGTAATTTTGGTCCATTTTCTTTAGTTTCACAGTAGATAAATACATTATATTTATAGTGTTCAGTATATGTGTCTGTGACCCTCAATTGTTAGCATTTGAGTTGCATGGCTTAAAGGGGAACAGTCACATTCACCATACCTGAGTCTGGATGGTTTACTTAGTAAAACTAAGCAAGCTTTGGGCAGGCCCGGACTGGGACAAAAAATAGGCCCGGGCATTTAAGGCTAAGCAGCCCATTTTTATTTTTTGAGCAGCCCATGGGGGGGCGGAGCTTATAATCATGTGCGGTATGCCGCATGGCCGCACGTTGATTGCCCGCCCACCAGGAAACTTGTAACGAGGTGGCGGTTTTTCAGAAAGTGAAAGACGGCCCAAACTCGTCTAATGATTAATTTTTTTTAAACGCCTGGACCGGCCCATCGGGCAAATGCCCAGTATGCCCGATGTTCAGTCTGGGCCTGGCTTTGGGGTTTTTTTAATGCATCTTACTTTGTGTTGAAGATATTTAGGCTTAAAATTTCCCACTTCTGCATTCTGCTGCACACAGTATGTGCGGCACATAGGGTTGCCACCCAGCCGGTATTTTACCGGCAGGCCGGTAAAAAATTGGCTTCTGTCCAATGTTAAGTCTATGGAGGGAATGCCATGGCCGGTATTTTTTTGAAGAAAAGGTGGCAACCCTAGCGGCACGCCTCCTCTGGACTTCCCACCTCCCTCCCAGCTGCCCTAGGGAGCGCGTTCACGCTTCCCTTCAGAGGTGTATTTCTGCTGGCTAACGTTACAACAAGCTCCGTTTACCATGCTACTGAGATTGCAACCTGGTGAATGTGACTGTTCCCCTTTAAAGGAACAGACTAGATAACCACCAGACAGTGTCCTCCTGCTAAAAACAGGTTGTCCCCTGCCCTGGCTAGCTCCAGCTTGCTCAGTAACATTTACATGTTGAAGGTGATGATCCCACTCCACAGTGAAAGGCTCCACTTCCCCCCATTTATGCTCCGATAATTGTCTGGACATTAATTGCTTGCTTAGTTGATGTCTCGAGGAAAAAAAAAACTGGAGAGGTGTGCAGCACAGTTTCTCTGATCATGACTGCCTTCACTGCTTGTCACGCTCCACTCCCTGTGCCTTGAAAGTGCAACGCCACACACCACGTAGCTCTTCCTTCTTTCTTGCCAGAAACACCAACCAGTATTGGCTGATTGGTCAGGTGACAGGACACATACTACTTGCAGACGTGATCTTTATTGCTGTGATGCTAGGCACAGCCTTCAGCCTCACTCTGTTGCATGTCCAAGGGTCTTTGTATATAAGACACATGGAAGACACCTCACCAGGATAATTTAAGATTTCATCCGGAGACAGTGCTCTAAATCCGGAGTCTCCAGGTGAAACCCGGCAAGTTCCCAGCTATGATGTGGCCCTCACACTCATGGCATTCTGCTCATGTGGCCATGACTGAAAAAACGTGGATGCCCCTGGTTTAACCCCTTAATGACCCTTGACATGCCAGGACCGTCACGCCTGGTCCGGCACTTAAGGACCGGTGACAGTACTAGTACTGGATCGTGGAATCCATTGCAACAACAAAAAAATATATATATGTGGTCCTTAACGTCCAGTCTCATGCCGCATTGGCCGGTTGTTAAGGGGTTCAGTGGCTGAGAACCTCATTTAAATCAATGGGATTTGTCATAGGGCAGTTGTTTTTTCCAGAATTGTGCCATATTGAATACAGCCCCACTTTTCACTATCTGGGAATATTCATGAAATGTGAATGTTGTTTTCCATTTAACTACGTGTCCAAATAACTGGTTATGGGCAGCTGGAATGTAGAATAATAATGTTATAAATATATGTAAATTTATCATTTTATTTTTTTTAATAAGCATTTCTGTTTTCTAAGCCCCTTTTTGCCTTGGTGACCTATTTGGTCCTCAAAGATTTAACGTGGATATTAACTCTGAAATATTAGCCACCTGCATACCTAAGGGGTGCCCAAATCATTGTAAAACAAAGTGTCTGGCTCTCAAGGAGTTAAAGGTACAATACATATATATAAAGTTATCCTTGGATCTCACAATCAGTAACAGTGACAAAACCTATCATGTTGCGCATTACGATTTTCATAGATATACATTTATAAACTCAGTATTCCCATTTTTATCAAAGTCGTCAGAGAAGATACCCTGGTCGGGAACCACTGTGTGTATTTTCTTACTTGTGCACTTTGCGTTGTGAATACATTTTTTTTTATCCCTATACAAAAACACAATTGAATGTAATTGAAGCAAACAAAAAAAGAGCAACAGAAAACTAGTGCTTATTAACCCTTTGCAATGCGTTGCATACCCTTCTGGCACTCAAAGGGTTAAAGCGGAACTATCACCATCATAATATTGCCCCCAAATCCATTACTAATGTAGCAAGAGGTAAAGACATACTTTTATTATGCTGAAAAAGTTTGCGTTATTAAGTAAAGCAGCTTCTTCTGCAGCCACCAGCGGACAACAGCTCAGACATCTTAGAGAAAAGTTACCTCTGAGTCTGCGCTGTCTGTCCCATGCACTGCCCGGATTGGCGGTGACGTCTGTTGGTTACCGTAAGGTAACGGAAGTTGCTGAAGGCGCATGTGTACAGAGCTTCTCTTGTAAGCTCTGTGCCCCGAATGCCTGCAGAAGAAGTTGGATTACTTCAATAATGTTTACCTATTCAACATAATAGAAGTATGGCTTTACCTATCGCTATATTACTAACTAGTTGAAGAGCCCGTGTACACAGTGCCACCCAGCAAAGGCTGCGGTGCATTCATGCACAGTAGAGACTGCCCGCGCCGCCGCTGATATGGAGCTGTTCTGTGCTAGATAGGTATCCATTGCTTTTTTTGAAAGCAGTTGCATTATCTGCAAGTACAGCATCCTGAGGCAAAGAATGCCATACATTTACCGCCCTTACTGTAAAGAATCCCTGCCTTTGTTTTAGTCGAAAGCACCTTTCCTCTAGTCTTAATGGATGATCTCCTGATGGATGATATCCTGTGAATAATTAATTGGATAGTTCTTTTTATTGACCTTGAATGTATGTGTAAACGGTAATCATATCACCCCTTAGACGTCTCTTCTCTAATGTAAACAAACCCAGTTTGGCTACTCTCTTCTTATAACTCAGATCCTCCATTCTCTTTATCAGTTTTGTTGCACGTCTCTGCACCCTTTCCAGTTCAATAATGTCTTTTTTAAGAACTGGCACCCAAAACTCTGCTCCATATTCTAGATGAGACCTAACCAAGGATTTATACAGAGGTAGGATAATATTCCCATCCCTTGCTTCTACATCTCTTTTTATGCAGGCTAGTACTCTATTTGCTCTTGCAGCAGCTGAGTGACTCTGCACACTACTGTGAAGTCTAATGTCTATCAGTACGCCTAAATCTTTCTCTAATGAGGATTGCCATCTCTTTACTATTCCTTTCCTCTTTTCTTCTTCTTTCTCTTTCTCCCTTTCTCTTGCTTTCGACTGCTTTCTTATCTTCCTCAACTCCATTTTTTTTGTTTTCTCTGACACTTGACTCCTTTTCCTTTTTCTGTATTCCTTCTCATTTTCTCTCTAGGTATGTCTAATTCTCAGGACTGAAACCCTTACTCACACTCACCTTTAGGTCTGGTAATTGCAAATGTGTGGGAGGTGAACAATCCAATGTAATTTTTGTTACTGATACTTACTTATCTCCTTTATAATTGTATAATTACTTCTCATCCTTATGTTTCATGATGATTCCATGTAACATTTTATCTTTCAATAAAGATTTTTCGAAAACTTTAAAAAAAAAAAAAATAATAATGCAGAGGTTTCAGTACCTTCTAAACTTCCTATCCGTTCATTGTTTTCCTTCCCTGCTCCGTAAAAGAGCCATAGATCACATCTGTAATCTTGCGGCATTCATTACCTCTTAATGCTGTTTGCTTCTTTTACATCATTAGAACAAATTCGCGACCTGTGAACTGTGAAATTGATTGTTGCCTTTAATGGTCAACAGACCATTTTCTAATCGATAAGGGGGATATTATTTTTTTTATATATATTTAAATTATACATAGGTATAATGCTTGTTAAATGTATCTACCACTTTCTTTCTGTAGTTATTTTACATCCATCTGAAATATGGATGTGGCTTTTACAATTTCAGAAAGGGCATATGGCTTGAAAAGAACATAAATTGTTCTGCATTCAAGACTTTAGGAAACACTTTGTAATACATTAGTGGTTAATGCTATAGTTAGATAAAACAGAATTCTGTGAGTTCCCAAGCTGCCCTGGAAATAGGCTTCATGATTCTATTCCCCTGTCCATTAGTCATCAGTAAATGAATACTTGTACCAGTAAATACAAGTTGAAGCTGTGATTCATGAACAGGGCTTTGGTAGCCACGTTATCTGTGGAGAAGCTTATGTGTATGTCCGTCAGTGGTAGTGTATGCTAGTCTTGGCTGGCAGATTTGTGATTCATGTACATAGCTAGGAACACTCAGGTATAGACCCTGAGACTCAAGGTTTGACCCATATCTCTGGGTCTCAAAGGGAAGAAGAGAATTCTCAGTTTGAGAGAGGCCAATGTTACTACATGATCTACTAATAAAAAAATTGATTACTATGAAAATGGGAGTCAGGGTGCCCCAGATAAAGGAAGGAATGTCTTTTCTCACAGAGCATATATATAATATAATAGATTTTAGATGGTGGAAAAAAGATAATTTTTGCAGATACTAGAATTGCACACAGGGCATCTGGGTACATAACTTTAGACACTTTCTGTTTGTTAGTGTTCCTATAAATGTTACAGTAGGTTTCCTCTACTGAGTACAGTAAGTGTTACACTAACTTTAGTCAGCTGTGTTCATATTAAACTGAAATTTCCCATATGGGTAGATATTATATTATTATTTTACTTCAGTGGACATCCTTGGAATACAGTGAAAGTTACAATAAGATTCTTCAGCCGGGTAAAAACTACACTGAACACCTCAGGTAAATTCCTCAGAAAGTTCAATGCCATTTTTCTCATGGATGATGCAAAGAGTACTTCAAAGAAGCAGCAAACTTGGTTATGTTATACGAGGGGGTGCTGATAAGTATTGAGCCTTACCCAGAAAAAATTGAGCTAGGAGGCTGTAACTGCCACACTATTCTACATATTCCCCCAGGAAGTCAATGCACTTGCGACATCTGTCCTGCAGCTTCATAAGTCCCTGCAAATAAAACAACTGCTGGTGTAACCACTCATTTGCAGCATTAGTGGCCTCTGGAACACTCCCAAATCGTTGTCCCTTTAGGTGTTTTTTGAGATTGGGGAACAGATGATAGTCAGAAGGAGCCAGGTTGGACAAATAGGGTGGATGGGGCATCACTTGAAAGCCTAAGGAGGTCAGGTTTGCCATTGTGTCATCTGCAGTGTGTGATGAGGCGTTGTCATGCAACAGGATGACACCTTTGGAGAGCTTTCCACTATGTTTTTCCTTTATGTTTTACCTCAACTTCGTCAATAAAGCACAGTAATATGTTGCATTGATGGTTGAACCCTTTTGGAGGTAGTCCACCAGCAGAACTCTCTTCTTATCCCAAAAAACTGTTGCCATTTGCTTCTGCACTGACCTTTGCACACGGAACATTTTTGGCCTAGGGGAACCACTGTGCCTCCATTCCTTAGACTGTTCCTTTATCTCAGGATCATAACAGTAGATCCATGTCTCATCACCAGTTACCAGTTTGTCCAGGAAATCTGACTCATTTCTTGCAAAATGTTCCAAAAAAGCCACCGATGTCTCCACACGTCTCCTCTTTTGTTCGGTTGTCAAAAGTTTTGGGATCCACTTTGCCGCAAGCTTTCTCATTTCCAAGTTGTTGTGGATAATGGCACCAACTCTCTCAAGTGATATTCCCAGATATGTAGCAATATCTTTGGCTGATATTCGGCGGTCCTCCATGATCATGTCATGGATGGCTTTCACATTTGCAGGCACAGAGACAGAAACAGGCCTTCCACTGGGTTTCTCACTTTCAACACAGAAATGGCCAGTTTTGAAGTTGACAACCCAATGTTTAACTGTTGCATTTTAAGGGCCACTGTCACCCAAAATTTGCAACATTTCTTCATGGATCTGCTTCGCACCTTTCCCTTGGAGAAACAGGAACTTGATTATGGTCCTATGCTCTACCACACTGAACTTTTCTGGAGGCGCTGCCATGTTCACTTTGGACCTTAAAAATAAAGATAAGTTAAAATCACAGGTAGTTGATTTTTGCACCATTATAATATAGACAATTTGGCCAGTACACCCTGCAATTTACAGCTTCCTAGCTCAATATTTTCTGGGTAAGACTCAATACTTATCAGCACCCCCTCGTAGGGCTTCATGTTGGGTAAAACAAGAACACTCCCACTGGTGTCTGTTGTTTTATTCAAAAGTTATGACAGATCAAATGATCAGGAAGTAAATTACAGAGTATTTACTTCCTGAAAGTTCTGACAGGAAGTGACAGCAGTTTCTATCACATTGCACAGAGAACATTTGTCAGTGACTCATCTCTCCTAGAAACTGCAACAATAACTCATTGCAATCTGACAACAAGAGGGCACTGTTAATGTATAAACAAACAAGAGTTTAAACTATATCAACTCTGAAAATATGTATCTCTCAGTAGTGGGAATTCCTGTGTATAACTCATCAGCAAAAGCCCTACAATAGATTGTTTTTTCATGAGAAAAGTTAACTGCTGCTTTAACAAGTTAGGGGAAACTTTAAGCTGGTGTCTCCTTTGCTTTCCAAAACACCCATGATCTTTAAAGGGACACTAACACCTAAATGTGAACTTAGGTTCCATCATTCTAAATATCATGTACTTTCAGATAACATCTGTAATGTACTTATTACATGTTATATCCTTAAAATCTATATCTATATGTAGACTGTCCTATTTAGACATAATTAAGTGAATTGCTTGTGCAGAGAGAATGCCGTTAATGAACTGAGATTAGTATTCACATCTCTTCTATTCATAAAGGCTAATGTTGAAAAATAAATTGGTTGCTACTATACAACTCTAGTCTACTTACAGATTACATCAAGTAAATATAAAAGTAACAAGCAGTAACATGGAAGACTCACCCGGCCACACTAGCCCTGGAAGATCTGGGGCAGCCCCCAACAATCACAGTCATGATTTTAGCAAACAAGAAGACACCAGAAGGGAGCGTACAACGGAGCAACCAACAACTTTGAAGCCAGCCAGAAGTAGTAAAAATGTATTTTATTAATATAAATATAAAAACAATAACATGCAGTTATTCCAAGGGTGGATGTGGATGAACTCAAACAAAACACATCACGATCTGCCTAACGCATTTCGTGAAGCAAGTCGCTTAATCATAGGCCCATAGCCCCAATTTCTAATATACGTAAATGTAATACTTGTATTGACCACCAGTTTAAAGGGCCACTATCACTCACACAGTGCTCTATCTATCACTGGGATAAGAGACCTTCTGGTGTAGTCAAGGCTGTGTGGTCAGCCCTAAGGGATCAACTGGGGAGAAGAAAGGGTGTAGGTGAAGATATCACTGGAACTCCCTTGTTGGTTCCATGAGAAGAGACTAAACTACAAGACTGAAGTCTCAAAGTTCAGTCTCTTGTCCTGGGTGATTCATTCCCCATAGCCCCTCTGCTTCAGGCTTCACAGAGATTGTATGCAGGCTGTCCATGCAACACACAGACATGGTGCTTGACAGCCACCCACTTTTGTGTGTGTTCCAGCCAATTAAGTCTGTTGTCATAGGAGCACAATTAGTAAAACATGAAAATTGCCCTTTAAATGAACACAGACATTTCCATCCCAGGTGTCCCTAGGCAAGGCATTCTAGGTGCTCTTAACTCCACCCATGACCACACCTCTGCCGCTCACATAACCCCACCCCTGTCACTTGCAATATTTCCTGTCACAAGATCTTTGATCTATAACAAGCAAGGGCAAAAAAAAACCATAACCCCCTTGGCTGCTAGACAGAGCCCCAACATGTTATTTAGCAATGTATTGGAGATATCTCAAGTATCCAAGGGGTTAACTAAAAGCCTGTAAAGGGGTATAAAACTGGTGCAAGGTCATTGAGATTGCTCTGGCCACACCCACAATCATAATGTGGGTGTGGCCAGCACAAACTAGATGCTAACCTTCAAAAAGTTTGCCTACTCTGCCGATTGGGAAATCCAGCCCTGGGTCTTGCAGTTTTGCAACAAAGAAACATGTCTGTCTCCGTGGACCTTTCTAGGACAAACTAAAGATTTTAGATTACCAACAGACATAGAATTCATTCAAGGGATAGTAATGTTTCACAAAAACAGCAGCTCCAATTAATCTTCATAGTACTGGGACCAAGGAGAGAGTTATGTCAATACTGTCAGAGTTGTAGTACAAGAGTAATTGAATGCTAAAGTATTCCCCTCTGGCCCTTTTTACCTAGTGTAACACTGCTCACCTCAGATGTGGAATCTGGTCTTGAGACCAGACAGGTCACAGCAAGGGACAATCTTCTTACTGTGATCATAAGGAAAACCCTGCCCCCTTTACAGGTTTTTCTGGTTTTTCCCTTATGCTCACTGAAGATTGTCCCTATCTGTGATCTGTCTGGACAGTCTTGCTGCTCTGAGGTGAGCAGTGTTACATCAGTAAAAGGGGCGGGAGGGGGATACTTTATCATTCAATTACTCTTGTACTACAACTCTGACAGTATTGAAATAACACTCTCCACGGCCCAAATACTATGAAGATTAATTGCAGCTGCTTTTATTGTGACACATTAGTATCCCTTTCTTAGTGACCATTTGCATTTTCCATCTAAATTAACCCTTTGAGTGCCAGAGAGGCATACAATGCATTGCAACGCAATGCATTGGATACCTTTCTGGCACCCAAAGGGTTAAGATAAGTGGTGGGTTATTATTAATAGACACAATGCATTGGATACCTTTCTGACACTCAAAGTGGTGGGTTATTATTAATAGACTCTAGGGCTTCTCTCCATAGAAAAGAAATAGAAACCATTGTTTGTTTATATGGAGATTTTAACCCCTTGACTGCTAGAGTGGCCTCCAACTCACTGCTTTGCGTTGGAGTCCTTTCAATGCAATGCATTGGATACCTTTCTGGCACTCAAAGGGTTAAGATAAGTGGTGGGTTATCATTAATCGACACAATGCATTGGATACCTTTCTGACACTCCAAGTGGTGGGTTATTATTAATAGACGCTAGGGCTTCTCTCCATAGAAAAGAAATAGAAACCATTGTTTGTTTGAATGGAGATTTTAACCCCTTGACTGCTAGAGAGGCCTCCAACTCACTGCTTTGCGTCGGAGTCCTTTCAAGGGATCTAATATGAAATAACAATTTTTACAGATGCAAGCTAGAAATACATGATCTTTAAAATAATATAATCCAACTTAAATTTAGGTGCCAGTGTCCCCTAAACTGAAGCGGTGGCATTCCTCAGTTAGCGGCATGGAACACTGTGATCTCTCAGCTGGGTGAGTACACTATAGACTCCATTACATTTACAATTATATGGTTTGACTAGCAGCCTCACTACTGTTTGGATTAATAATTGAACATCCATTGATTTCTGTTGAGGTTCTGTAGTCTGTATATGCTTCTTAATGCAGAACATTAAAGTAATACATTTACTTAAACAAGAGTTAAACAAACCCACATTTTTTTACTTGCAACTTGTTTTCTTTCCTGCTTTTAATGAAACTAGATGAGTAAACCACCTTCTTTGTGTCAATCATACTGACATGAAGTTGCTGGGTCATACCAACAAAGGAGATTGAAGGAATTATAGGACAAAACAGCTGACTAGGGGAAAACAAATATAAAAAAGGTTGTCATTGCCTTTTTAAAGCATAGCTATTGCTTTAAAGGGATAGTAATGTTTCATAATAAAAGCAGCTCTAATTAATCATCATAGTATTTGGACTTTGGAGAGTGTTATTTCAATTCTGTCAGAGTTGTAGTTCAAGAGTAATTCAATGACAAAGTATCCCCCTCCCGCCCCTTTTACTGATGTAACACTGCTCAGCCAGATCAGAAGGGAGGTGCCCAGGTAGACTGCAGAGAGGGACAATTTTCAATTAAGATAAGGGAAAACCTGTCAAGGGGGGCAGGGCATTCATTGTTCTCATAGGAAGAAGATTGTCCCCTGCTGTTATATGTCTGGTCTATGGACTGGATTCCACATCTGAGAAGATATGGCTTACACTAGGTAAAAGGGGCGGGACGGGGAAACTTTGCTAGTGAATATCTCTCAAATAGTGTTGAGCGAGCATGCTCGGCCGATGCTCGGATCGGCTCGAGCATCGCTCTGCTCGGCACATGGCGGTACTCGTACGAGTACCGCATGTGCTCGCCCGCCATGTTCGGGTCTCCTCCCCGCACGTTTTGCGGCTGCTGCGCAGCCAATAAACGTGCAGGGAGGCTCTGACATCGGTGTAATGCCAGCAGCCATGTTGGCTGCTGGCATTACACTGATTGGCTGGCCAGAACCCGTGGTCAGGTGCTGTATAGCACCTGACCAGCGAGTTCGGCTCAGTCTGAGCCAGGGAGAGCTGAGGATAGGAAGGGAAAGGCAGTGTAGGGAGGAAAAAAACAAAAATTGTGAAAAAAAAAGAACCAAAAGTCCTTTTTAGGACTACTGTGTGTGGGGGCAGCAGGTTATTTGGTGTGGGGGGAAAAAAACAAAAAAAAAAAAAAAAAAATATATATATTCTGTTTAGTGTGCAAAGTTGCAGATTAGAGCACATTCTGTTTAGTGTGCACAGTTGCAGATTAGAGCACATTCTGTTTAGTGTGCAAAGTTGCAGATTAGAGCACATTCTGTTTAGTGTGCAAAGTTGCAGATTAGAGCACATTCTGTTTAGTGTGCAAAGTTGCAGATTAGAGCACATTCTGTTAAGTCTTCAAACTAAAATATCAAAGTCACGTATTCCATTCAGTGTGCGTCGCCGCAGTTTAGCAGCACATTCTGAGTACTGTGCAGAGTTGCAGAATAGGAAGAAATACTGTTAAGTCTTCAAACTAAAATATCAAAGTCACATATTCCATTCAGTGTGCTTCGCCGCAGTTTAGCAGCACATTCTGTGTACTGTGCAGAGTTGCAGAATAGGAAGAAATACTGTTAAGTCTTCAAACTAAAATATCAAAGTCACATATTCCATTCAGTGTGCTTCGCCGCAGTTTAGCAGCACATTCTGTGTAGTGTGCAGAGTTGCAGAATAGGAAGAAATACTGTTAAGTCTTGAAACTAAAATATCAAAGTCACATATTCCATTCAGTGTGCTTCGCCGCAGTTTAGCAGCACATTCTGTGTAGTGTGCAGAGTTGCAGAATAGGAAGAAATACTGTTAAGTCTTCAAACTAAAATATCAAAGTCACATATTCCATTCAGTGTGCTTCGCCGCAGTTTAGCAGCACATTCTGTGTAGTGTGCAGAGTTGCAGAATAGGAAGAAATACTGTTAAGTCTTCAAACTAAAATATCAAAGTCACATATTCCATTCAGTGTGCTTCGCCGCAGTTTAGCAGCACATTCTGTGTACTGTGCAGAGTTGCAGAATAGGAAGAAATACTGTTAAGTCTTCAAACTAAAATATCAAAGTCACATATTCCATTCAGTGTGCTTCGCCGCAGTTTAGCAGCACATTCTGTGTACTGTGCAGAGTTGCAGAATAGGAAGAAATACTGTTAAGTCTTCAAACTCAAATATCAAAGTCACATATTCCATTCAGTGTGCTTCGCCGCAGTGTAGCAGCACATTCTGTGTACTGTGCAGAGTTGCAGAATAGGAAGAAATACTGTTAAGTCTTCAAACTCAAATATCAAAGTCACATATTCCATTCAGTGTGCTTCGCCGCAGTTTAGCAGCACATTCTGTGTACTGTGCAGAGTTGCAGAATAGGAAGAAATACTGTTAAGTCTTCAAACTAAAATATCAAAGTCACATATTCCATTCAGTGTGCTTCAACGCCGTTTAACAGCCTATTCTGTGTACTCTACAGAGTTGCAGAATAGTAAGAAATACTGTTAATTTTTCAAACTCAAATATCAAAGTCACATATTCCATTCAGTGTCTTTCACCGCCGTTTAACAGCCTATTCTGTGTACTCTGTACAGTTGCAGAATTATAAGAAATACTGTTAAGTTTTCAAACTCAAATATTAAAGTCACATATTCCATTCAGTGTCTTTCACCGCCGTTTAACAGCCTATTCTGTGTACTCTGTACAGTTCCAGAATTATAAGAAATACTGTTAAGTTTTCAAACTCAAATATTAAAGTCACATATTCCATTCAGTGTGTTTCAACGCCGTTTAACAGCCTATTCTGTGTACTCTGCAGAGTTGCAGAATAGTAAGAAATACTGTTAATTTTTCAAACTCAAATATTAAAGTCACATATTCCATTCAGTGTCTTTCACCGCCGTTTAACAGCCTATTCTGTGTACTCTGTACAGTTCCAGAATTATAAGAAATACTGTTAAGTTTTCAAACTCAAATATTAAAGTCACATATTCCATTCAGTGTCTTTCACCGCCGTTTAACAGCCTATTCTGTGTACTCTGTACAGTTCCAGAATTATAAGAAATACTGTTAAGTTTTCAAACTCAAATATTAAAGTCACATATTCCATTCAGTGTCTTTCACCGCCGTTTAACAGCCTATTCTGTGTACTCTGTACAGTTCCAGAATTATAAGAAATACTGTTAAGTTTTCAAACTCAAATATTAAAGTCACATATTCCATTCAGTGTCTTTCACCGCCGTTTAACAGCCTATTCTGTGTACTCTGTACAGTTGCAGAATTATAAGAAATACTGTTAAGTTTTCAAACTCAAATATTAAAGTCACATATTCCATTCAGTGTCTTTCACCGCCGTTTAACAGCCTATTCTGTGTACTCTGTACAGTTCCAGAATTATAAGAAATACTGTTAAGTTTTCAAACTCAAATATTAAAGTCACATATTCCATTCAGTGTGTTTCAACGCCGTTTAACAGCCTATTCTGTGTACTCTGCAGAGTTGCAGAATAGTAAGAAATACTGTTAATTTTTCAAACTCAAATATTAAAGTCACATATTCCATTCAGTGTCTTTCACCGCCGTTTAACAGCCTATTCTGTGTACTCTGTACAGTTCCAGAATTATAAGAAATACTGTTAAGTTTTCAAACTCAAATATTAAAGTCACATATTCCATTCAGTGTCTTTCACCGCCGTTTAACAGCCTATTCTGTGTACTCTGTACAGTTCCAGAATTATAAGAAATACTGTTAAGTTTTCAAACTCAAATATTAAAGTCACATATTCCATTCAGTGTCTTTCACCGCCGTTTAACAGCCTATTCTGTGTACTCTGTACAGTTCCAGAATTATAAGAAATACTGTTAAGTTTTCAAACTCAAATATTAAAGTCACATATTCCATTCAGTGTGTTTCAACGCCGTTTAACAGCCTATTCTGTGTACTCTGCAGAGTTGCAGAATAGTAAGAAATACTGTTAAGTTTTCAAACTCAAATATTAAAGTCACATATTCCATTCAGTGTGTTTCACCGCAGTTTAGCAGCCTATTCTGTGTACTCTGCACAGTTGCAGAATAATAAGAAATACTGTTAAGTTTTCAAACTCAAATATTAAAGTCACATATTCCATTCAGTGTGTATCACCGCCGTTTAGCAGCCTATTCTGTGTACTCTGAACAGTTCCAGAATTATAAGAAATACTGTTAAGTTTTCAAACTCAAATATTAAAGTCACATATTCCATTCAGTGTCTTTCACCGCCGTTTAACAGCCTATTCTGTGTACTCTGTACAGTTCCAGAATTATAAGAAATACTGTTAAGTTTTCAAACTCAAATATTAAAGTCACATATTCCATTCAGTGTGTTTCAACGCCGTTTAACAGCCTATTCTGTGTACTCTGCAGAGTTGCAGAATAGTAAGAAATACTGTTAAGTTTTCAAACTCAAATATTAAAGTCACATATTCCATTCAGTGTGTTTCACCGCAGTTTAGCAGCCTATTCTGTGTACTCTGCACAGTTGCAGAATAATAAGAAATACTGTTAAGTTTTCAAACTCAAATATTAAAGTCACATATTCCATTCAGTGTGTATCACCGCCGTTTAGCAGCCTATTCTGTGTACTCTGAACAGTTGCAGAATAGTAAGAAATACTGTTAAGTTTTCAAACTCAAATATTAAAGTCACATATTCCATTCAGTGTGTTTCACCGCCGTTTAGCAGCCTATTCTGTGTACTCTGCAGAGTTGCAGAATAGTAAGAAATACTGTTAAGTTTTCAAACTCATATATATTAAAGTCATATATATCGTGTAAGATGAAGAAGGCGGGTAAAAAGGGACGGGGAAGTGGACGTGATCCTGAAAGTTCAGGGCGCGGGTCAGGACGCGGAGAAACTGTGCCTGGTGCCAGAGCACAAGAAAGAAAGACATCCACCATACCTAGCTTCATGTCTGATTTCACAGGGCGTCGCAGGACATCACTCTCGAGGTCCGACCAGTGCGAACAGGTGGTCGGTTGGATGACAGCTGATACTGCTTCCAGTCGGTTAAGCACCACCCTGTCTTCCACCAAGTCCACTCTCAGTAGCCAAGAGTCTGGTCAACATAATCCTCACTCTGATCATCCTTCCTCCCACCATACACGGTCTGGTCAAAGAAGTGATCCCACACTGGGATATAGTGATGAGCTCGTCTCATCACCAATCCTTCATTTGACCCTCTCTCCAAGCACGCTTGCAGAGGAACATGACATCTTGTGCCCTGATTCACAACCTCTAGAGGCTACCCAATCACAAGAAGATGACAGATGTGAACGGCATTTAAGGTCAAAGGAAGTAGTGGATGATGATGATGATGATGAGACACAGTTGCCATTAAATCAACCACTATTTCCTTCTCAAGACCTTGTTGAGGAGAATGTTATACAGTTGTCAATGACCGAGTATGTGGTGGGATCAAGACTTGAGGAGGATGATCAGAGTGAGGAAGTGGAGGAGGACTTGGTGGACGATGAGGTGACTGACCCCACCTGGGAAGGTGTAGAGCCGAGCGATGACAGCAGTCCTGAGGGTGAGCCATCTGCAGCACCGCAACAGGCTGGAAGAGGCAGTGGTGTGGCTACAGAAAGAAGGCGGACCGCACCAAACCGGCCCGCAAATGTTCCACGGAGCACCCCCTTGCGTAAATCTACCTTGCCAAGGGGTAGGTGTTCCGCGGTATGGCGTTTTTTTAAGGAAAGTGCGGACGACAAAAGATTTGTAGTTTGCAACCTGTGCCACACCAGAATGAGCCGAGGCATGAACACTAGAAACCTCACCACCACCAGCATGATCCGACACATGGCATCCAAGCACCGTAGTAAGTGGGAGGAACGCCTGGATCGCCCATCTGTGTCTGCAGGCCACACCACTGCCTCCTCTTCCCCTGTTTTCGGTGCCGGCCAATCGCCTGTCGAAGGCGCAGGCCCGCATACCTCCCGCCCTGCACCTGTAGCATCTGAAGCACCATCAGCGACCACATCCACTTCCCTGTCCCAGCACAGCGTCCAAATGTCGTTACCCCAGGCATTTGAGCGCAAGAGAAAATACCCAGCCACCCACCCACAGGCCATAGCACTAACCTCACACCTTTCAAAATTACTGGCCATCGAAATGCTGCCATTTAGGCTTGTGGACACTGAGTCCTTCCGCAGCCTGATGGCAGCAGCTGTCCCTCGGTACGCGGTCCCCAGCCGCCACTACTTTTCCCGGTGTGCCATCCCCGCATTACACCACCATGTGTCCCGTAACATCACCCGTGCCCTGACCAACGCAGTTACTGGGAAGGTCCACTTAACGACTGACACATGGACAAGTGCTTGTGGCCAGGGACGCTACATTTCCCTGACGGCACACTGGGTGAATGTCGTGGAGGCTGGGAGCGACTCGGACCCTGGGATGGCACGGGTGCTACCCACGCCGAGGATTGCGGGCCCTACCTCCATCAGGGTTTCCACCAGCACCTACGTTATTGGCTCCTCCTCCTCCGTTTCCACCTCCGAATTCTCTACACACAGGGCCACTCCCCCATCAGCCAGTAGCTGGAAGCAGTGTAGCACTGCAGTGGGGAAGCGTCAACAGGCCGTGCTGAAGCTGATCTGCCTTGGGGACAAACAGCACACGGCCTCAGAGCTGTTGCAGGGGATTAGTCACCAGACCGAGCAGTGGCTCTCGCCACTCAACCTGCAAGCAGGCATGGTTGTGTGTGATAATGGGCGTAACTTGGTGGCGGCTTTGGAGCTCGGCAAGCTCACACACGTACCATGCCTAGCGCATGTATTTAATTTAGTGGTGCAGCGATTTCTAAAAACCTACCCCAATGTGCATGATCTCTTGACCAAGGTGCGCCGCGTGTGTGCACATTTCCGTAAGTCATCTACAGCTTCGGCCGGCCTGTTGAAGCTGCAGCAGCGCTTACAATTGCCAGCTCACCGGCTGCTGTGTGACGTGAGCACGCGCTGGAACTCCACCTTCCACATGTTGGCCCGGCTTTGTGAGCAGCAGAGGGCAGTAGTGGAGTACCAGCTGTTACACGGTCGTCGCCTCTCCGTTCAACTTCCTGTAATCAGAAGTGAGGAGTGGGAATGGATGTCAGACCTCTGCGAGGTTTTACGCAATTTTGAGGAATCGACACAGATGGTGAGCGGCGATAACGCTATTATCAGTGTAACCATCCCACTTCTGTGTCTACTGAAACGCTCGCTGCTCACAATTAAAACCGACGCTTTGCATGTGGAAGAGGTGGAAATGGGGGAGGAAGAGCTTACACAAGGTGATAGCCAGAGCACCCTCACTTCGTCTTCTCAGCGACAATTGGAGGAGGCGGAGGAGGAGGAGGAGGAGGAGGAGGAGGAGGAAGACACGGTTGCCTCCGCTACAGAGGGTAGCCATGGAACTTTAGTTCCATCTCTTCAGCGTGGGTGGGCAGAAGAGGAGGAAGAGGATGAGGATATTGAGAGTCAGCCTCCTGGTGAGGACAGCGAAATCTTGACTGTTGGTACTCTGGCACACATGGCTGACTTTATGTTAGGCTGCCTTTCCCGTGACCCACGCGTTGTACGCATTTTAGACAACACGGATTACTGGGTGTTCACCCTTCTGGACCCCCGCTACAAAGAGAATTTCTCATCTCTCATTCCTCCGGTGGAGAGGACAAGCAAAATGGTGCAATACCAGAAGGTTCTTGTTGAAAAATTGCTCCAAAATTTTCCATCTGACAACGCTGGCGGCAGAGTACGTGCTACCTTGGCCAACCGAGAAGGGGAGAAAAGGGGAGCACACAGCAGTTCCGAGAAAGGCAGGGCAACACTCTCCAAGGCGTGGGACACCTTCATGACACCCCGCCAGCACCCTCACCCTGATGCGCAGCCTAGTGTCACAAGGAGGGAAAAGTTTTGGAAGATGGTGAAGGAGTACGTAGCAGACCGTGTCAGCGTCCTCAATGATCCCTCTGTGCCTTACAACTACTGGGTGTCCAAGCTGGACACGTGGTATGAACTGGCACTCTACGCCTTGGAGGTGCTGGCCTGCCCTGCCGCCAGCGTTCTGTCTGAGCGGGTATTTAGTGCTGCTGGTGGCATCATAACAGATAAGCGTATCCGCCTTTCCACCGACAATGCTGATAGGTTGACACTTATAAAAATGAACAAGGCCTGGATTTCCCCTGACTTCTCCACTCCACTGGAGGAAAGCCCCGGGGGAACATAAACTCACTTTATATATGTTATTTACAATGATGGGAATACTCTGTATTCCCATTCACCCCTTCCACCCCAAAAACGGGTATATGGTTGACTCTTAATGTTCTCATCCTCCTCCTCCTCTTCCATATGCCCTGGGATATAATTTTTATATAGGGCCAGCTCACCAGCGTGCCCTGGGATATAATTTTTATATAGGGCCAGCTCACCAGCGGGCCCTGTGATATAATTTTTATATAGGGCCAGCTCACCAGCGGGCCCTGTTTGCCAATTTTTATATAGGTCAGCTCACCAGCGGGCCTTCTCATATAATGTTTTATTGGGTCAGCTCTCTAGCGGGCCCTCTCATATAATGTTTTATAGCGTCAGCTCACTAGCGGGCCTTCGCATATAATGTTTAGGATGGTCAGCTCTGCAGCAGACCCTCACCCATAATGTTTTAGATGGTCAGCTCAGCGCACGTTTCCCTCTTAATCATGGCCTCAGTTCTGAAAATCAAGGAAATTTTTGGGAGAATTTGCCTCTGCGCACGTTTCCCTCTTAATCATGGCCTCAGTTCTGAAAATCAAGGAAATTTTTGGGATAATTTGCCTCTGCGCACGTTTCCCTCTTAATCATGGCCTCACTTCAGAAAATCGATGAAATTTTTGGGAGAATTTGCAGATGATATACAAGTAAATATACAGCAAATACTGTTTGGTAACAATTTTTCGCCTAAAGTCGTTTTTATTTTCCTTTTTGTGTGTTTTACGGTCAGTCTGTAAAAATGGCGTACTACGGGCGAAAGATCGTTCCCAGCAGCGATGTTGGAGTCCAAGGTGCATCCAGACATCCTCCCTATGCTGTCCCTGAACCATTTCTGTAGTGTTTCCATCTTTTTCTGCCCTTTTCCTATGGACCAGGCACCCTCCCCTCATCAGAGCAGGGGGTGCCTGGTGTAATGCTCGAGTCCTCCCATTGACTTCAATGGGGCTCGGGTGTTCGGCCGAGCACTCGAGCCTCAGGGGGTGCTCGGTCAGAGCACCCGAACATCCGAGCATTGGGGTGCTCGCTCATCACTACTCTCAAACCATAAAGGTTTGAGAGATAAGACTTATATCGTCCTTCATGTTTGTATAATGCCTACAAAATAAAATAAAGATAAAACGAAGTATTACTATCCCTTTAAGGGCTTCAGTGCAACACTGGGATACATTAGTTAAAAGACAAAATTACTGAGGATAAATGGTCAGAATTCAAATTTAGGTTGTGGAAATGTATCCAACAGTATATACCAATGGGGAACAAATGCAAAAGAAGCAAATCACAGCCAATGTGGTTAACTACACATGTAAAGAAGGAAATGGCAAGGGAAAAAAGCATTCAAATTATTTAAGTCTGAAGGAACTGAACAATCTTTCTTAAAATACAGAGAGTGCAACAAAGATTGCAAAAAGGCAATTAGAGTAGCAAAAATAGATAATGGAACTCGAATTGCAAGGGAAAGCCAGACTAATCCAAAAAAGTTTTTCAAATATACAAATAGAAAAATCACTTAAGAGGGAGTGCATTGGACCTTTCAAAAATGAGATGGATGAGTTGATTAGTGAGGATAAGGAAAAGGCCGATGTTCTAAACACTTTCTTTGCATCAGTATATACAAGAGAGCAAGGAATGGTAGAATAGCCTCATCAGTTAACAAATAAAACAATACAATTATCAGATATTGGGTTAATTCAAGAAGATGTCATGGGAAGCCTGAACAAAATTAAAGGGATAGTAATACTTAAAATTTAAAAAAAAATATGTTGTAAGGTTTATCCCCCTGAGTAAAACAAGAGTACTCCCACTACTGAAAGGTGTTTCATTCAAAAGTTATTAATTTTCAAAGTTGAATTTTTTAGGTGCAATATCACAGTGGCCTGAAATTGTACAGTGACGCTGTTGCTACACGATCCTATGGACAGCTCTGGTCCCGGGACCATAAATCTCCATAGGATGGTGTAGCAACAGCGCCACTGTACAATTTCAGGCCACTGTGATATTGCGCCTAAAAAATTCAACTTTGAAAATTAATATCTTTTGAATGAAAAATCTTTCAGCAGTGGGAGAACCCTTGTTTTACTCAGGGGGATAAACCCTACAACATATATTTGTTTACATTTTAAGTATTTCTATCCCTTTAAGACTGACAAAGCACCGGGTCTTGATGGTATACATCCATGGGTTCTTAAGAAACTCAGTGCTGTGTTAGCAAAAGCCCTATATTTACTCTTTAAATATTCTATTACCACAGGTTCAGTGCCACAAGATTGGCGAAGCGCCAACATAGTGCCTCTATTTAAGAAGGGAACTAAAACAGAACCTGGAAATTATAGACCTGTGAGTTTGACCTCTGTAGTGGGAAAACTGCTAGAAGGGATAATAAGGGATTATATTCAGGATTACAACACAAAAATAAGATCATTAGCAAGAATCAACATGGTTTTATGAAGAATAGATCATGCCAAACTAATCTTTTCAGCTTTTATGGGGAAGTAAGCAGTAACCTTGATAATGGCAAGGCAGTAGCTGTTGTATATCTATACTTTGCAAAGGCATTTGATACAGTGCCACACAGAAGGCTGGGGTATAAAATAAGGAAATCGGGGCTAGGAGATGACCTTTGCAATTGGATACAAAACTGGTTGAAGGATAGGGAACAATGTGTGGTTGTAAATGGACAATTCTCCAATACAGTTAAAGTGGAGAGTGGAGTACCTCAGGGTTCAGTATTAGGTCCTATGCTTTTTAACATGTTTATAAATGACCTAGAAATAGATATAGAAAGCAAAATATCAATATTTGCAGATGGCACTAAATTATGCAGGGTAATTAATTCAAAACAGGATAATTGCTCTCTATAGAGGGATTTATATAAAATGTCAGATTGGTCAAACAAATGGAATATGAAGTTTAATGTGGGGAAGTGTAAAGTCATGCATTTGGGAGGAAATAATCCCAAGGCTACTTATGAACTTAATGGAATCATTTTAGGTGACTCATTGCTAGAGAAAGACCTGGGTATCCTTGTCAACTACAAACTTGGAAACAGTGACAGTGTCAAACAGCAGTAGCAAAGGCAAACACAATCCTGTCTTGCACAAAAAGAGGTATTGAAGCAAGAGTGGATATCATTTTGCCATTGTACAAATCATTGGTAAGACCTCACCTTGAGTATTCAGTGCAGTTTTGGGCACCAGTTCTAAAAAAGGATATACTAGAGCTACAGAGGGTACAGCAAAGAGCAACAAAATTAATTAAGGGAATGGAGGACTTGACGTATGAGGTACAACTAGACAAACTTGGTTTATTTACTCTATAGAAAAGAGGAGACCTTATCACATTGTACAAATGTATGCGAGGTCAATACAAGGATCTCTGCAGTGAGCTATTTATTCCAAGGCCTGATCAGGTGACCAGGGGACACCCTTTGTGATTAGAGGAAAGGAGGTTTAGACTTCAGCAGAGGAAGGGGTTTTTTACAGTAAGGTCTGTTAAATTGTGGAATTCTTTGCCCAAGGAGGTGGTTATGGCAGATACAATGGATACATTCAAGAGAAGATTAGATACAGGTTACTGGTAACTCTGGGGTAGGCGATCTGCCCCTTTAAGTAGGCAGGAACAATTCTAGAATTGATTGACTCCTTGGCTGCAGCTAGCCAACCAGCTCCAGAAAGATTTGTTCCTTGGTGAAGATAACACAGGCAAGAGCACAGTTCTGCTATAGCTTTAGAAGTTTTTTATTTTTCTGTTAGAAATGGAATACCACCATTAGGCGGATTACCATAACTGACAATGCCTTTAGATGTGGCTAGTTCTGTAACCAGGTGCTTTTTGACCTTAAGCCCTGGGGGGGGGGATTAAATCTTGGCTATTTCCTTCCTCAGGTTCTTTCCTCAGGAGTCGCCCACCAAGGCTTCTTCTTTAAACATGGTAATCTGAAGACAGAAGATCTGCAGGAAAGGTGAACAACACTTTGAGTGCTGCAGGTCCACTTGTCCCACAGTGCCCCTCCGCACAGGGGTTTTTCATTTGGAGTTCCTATTGCACACTCCTGCACTCATTGGGTTTATCTGTATGTCTGTTGGGTGTTTGGAGCAGGTTTATGTGGTAATTAACTCTTTAGCTGCTGGTTTGGCATTTTTTTTGGGGGGGGTCTGACACTATTCCTACTGGTTCAGTGTTTTTTTGGGTATCCTAACATGTTCAAGTGATGTTTCATGTCTTTTAGTTTTGCACTTTCAAATTTGTAAAATTTGATTTCAGCAAGCTTTACCGCATAGCCACCATTGCTCCATTCCCTTCTATGGGACTGTACAGCTTGGGACGTATCTCTGCAACCGTGTAACCTAGCGACTTCAGAGATGGCTCATTTTACTTGTCAGCCCTCGCTCTATCACCTGGTTCATGCTTCTAGTGTGTTGGGGGGCTCAGGGGGCTTTGTGAACTGTTTGGGGTACTTTTCTGGGAAAATTACATTTCCCATGAGAGCTTGCTATGCGCGCTCGTTTCTGATTGGCTCCCGCCGCGGCAGCCATTTTGTTCTATTTCCAGAATGAGTATCCTACACTTGGACTCTCCTTCTCTCCTCTGTTGATTAACCCTTCACCTGCCAGATAAGTTTATTTTAGCGATTTATGGGGTGAAACTTTAATCCTACACACTGTAATTGGGTGATTTCATATACAGTAAGGTTATTTGACACTGTCAGAATGTCACTGCACACTGCTCTTTCTGTCATTCAGGGTTACCTAGATAATTCTCAGGTCATTTATGCCCAGCATGTCCTGATGTCCCTGAGAGTCTCCCAGGGACCTCCAGCCATGCATTAGAGCTGGTCTGGGTGCAAGAGTTCAAGGCTGCTACTAGGGACCTTAGGTCCACATTGCAACTCTTTCCATCCCAGTACAGGGGGTCTTTCATTCTTGGCAGACCCCTTTCTCCGTCAAGTCTTTCCTGCCAAAACCTCAGGTAGTTACTGACGTGTCAGATTCCTCTAAGGAGGAATGCTGAGGAATGTTCTGTGGTGGGCTCCTCTCAGTTTTTTTGGGGGACCCTTTTGAGGCTGATCCTGAGCCCTCGGCTGAGGGCCTGATCAATGTTGTTTTAAATACCTTACACATTCCCTTGGTGCAGGAGGTTCCTTCTGACCCTTCCAATGTATTTCAGGAGCCTAAAAAGCCCTTTACTTGCTTTCCACCTAACCCCACTCTTGACCACCTTGTGTTCGAAGAGTGGAAGTCTCCAGACAGGAAACCTTCTGTCTCCAATAAATTTGCCAAGCTTTATCCCTTTTCTGAGGCCGCGCTTGCTCAGTGGGTTCATCCTCCCAAGGTGGATGCTCCTATCTCCAGGCTATCCAAGTCTACTGCCCTGCCAGTATCTGATGTGTCTGCTCTAAAGGACTGTACAGACAAGAAACTTGAGGTCTCCCTCAAGTCCATCTTTGCCACTGCTGGCTATGCCATGCGTCCAACATTCGCTGCAGCATGGGTAAACCAGGCCATTGCGGTCTGGACTGAACAGCTCACCCTCGCTGTCATTCAGGGTGCTCCTACTTCGGATATGTTGCGCCTTCTTGCCAACATTTCTGAGGCACAGCACTATGTTTCTGCTGCCTTATTTGATGCCATCCCTTTGGTGGCTAGGGCTTCCACCATGTCTGTGGTTGCCAGACTGGCTCTTGGCTCAAGATCTGGTCTGCTGACACTGCTTCTAAGAAAGCATTGCTCTCCTTGCCTGTTCAAGGCACTTCTTTGTTTGGGCTGGATCTTAAGGATCTGATCAATAAGGCCACAGGGGGTAAGAGTACAATTCTACCATTGGTTCCTAGGAAGAAAACACTGCTTAAGCATAACTGGTATTTTTGTTCCTTTCAGAATGAGACCCGTTCAGCGAACCAGATGGTTCCCTCAGCTCTGCGTACTTCCTCCAAGCTCAAACATCAATGGAAGCCCAAGGTCTCCTCCAAGCCCAAGGCTTCCAAGCTTTCTTCGGCATGACTCACCAAACCCAGGTCCACACTCTGCTGTGGGTGGTCGTCTGCGACACTATCAAAGCATTTGGGAGGATTCTGTGACGGACCCATGGGTTTTACAGGTGGTGACAGAAAAGGGAACATACAGCGTTATACTGTTTATTAGTAGACAGATCAGGAAGGTCTGAAAAAGACTAACTTATTTAGTAGCAGGAAAGCTATATAGTTCTCATGTCACTAGGGAATGAGGCAAAGGTTGAACTTGATGGACTTGTGTCTTTATTCAACCCAATTTACTATGTTAATATGTACCATACCCAAAGCCTTACACTACAACACTAGTGATTAGAATGTGGTCTGGAAGCCATTTTTATGTAGCCCAGAGGACGCATCACTTCCTGTCACAGTAGGGCAGATCTCCCTCTAGTATTTATGTGCTCTGGAGTCTTCATTCAGAGGTCTTGTATTGTCCCAGAAGGGGGCTGCCAGGGACATGGGACACACATTTAAAGACCGGGACTTTCCTGGGTAATCTGGGACATGTGGTCACCCTAACGTCTGCTCTTTCTCAGTCTTTCCTCCTACTCCCTGCCCAATGCTCCTCTTTCCCCAACCTATTTTTACCTCTTTTTTCATGCTGTTAAGCCCCGCCCCCACTCACAGTTAAGCCCTACCCCCTTTTGTCACAAATTGTATCATTTTTCTTCCCTTATCGGCACCACAGAACCCCCCCCCCCGGGAGACCATACATTAAAGTTCCCAGACATGCTTATCAGTGGGGGAGGAAATGTAGACAAGGTAGTACCTGCAAAGCACGCACAATCTATTAATTTAAATAACTCAGGAAAATGTGTTAAACAAATAAACAATTGCTACTACAAAATATAGCTGGTTTTGGAAGTTCTTTGAAAATGATCACTGTTGTTTTTCCCTGTAAACTAAATGAGAGTCTTGTATTTAAAGCATTCCCCTTTAACCCACTCAGCACAAAAGGGGTGATCAAATCATTGTGCAGCAATGCATTGTACCCCCCCCCTCGTCCTCAAGGGGTCAACCTCTTGGATGCTAGTAACGTCTCCAATGTATTGCTTTGCAGTGCATTAGAGATCTCTCTAGCATCCAAGGAGTTAAAGGGGAACTATCACCCCAAATCAAGTCCCCCCCCAATAATTAGCCTTCTAGCAATTAGTTTACCAATAGTAGTATTATCCAACCTAATCAGTTAATTAAGTTAATCGGAAATCCTACGTCTGCCAAGACTGACAGTCAGGTAACAGCACTTTAGAAGCATCTGCGCTCCTGCACCGTCAGTCCCTTCTGGTACCTAAAGGTACCATGCAGCGCCTCCTAGAGGAGACCGGGACTGCACAGATGTCTGTAAGTAAAGATGTTTGTGCTGTTGCCTGGCCGTCAGTCTTGGCAGAAGTAGGATTTCTGACTAACGCTGTAATTAGGCTGGATAATATTCCTATTGTTAAGCTAATAGCTAGATGCCTAATTATTGGGGGGGTACTTTATTTGGGGTGATAGTTCCACATTAAAAAAATAGTATATTCTCTTTGAAAGAAAAAGCATCTATTTACGGAGAAACCAGTGAAATCATAAGTATAAGGATGTCTGTAGAATGAAGTGCATTAGAGAATATCTTCCCCGAAGTAAGACAAATTTACGTTGGGTAACCATGTTTCACCGGGGAAGTGAGACGGAAAAGAATGATAGAAACACAGCTAGCAAGGTTCATCAAAGTCATTTCTGTCGAAGAGGATCATTTTTCACCGAACAAGGGGATGTTTACCTGCAATAAACCTGTAAGGTACAAACGCCAGGACTGCACGGTACACTGGTTTAGTGTATTTCACACCCCAGTGATTCCGGAGGTAACGAGAAATCAGAGAGAATAATCTTTTCAAAGTATTAAAACATCTTAGTTAACCCATAGAGCAGGGATGTCCAGACTAAGGCCTGGTTGGACAATTATGGCCCTCCCACATAACCACATGCCCATTTTAACCCTTTGAGTGCCAGAACAATGCGTTGCCTACCCCTCTGGCAATGAAAGGGTTATGAACATCTCGGAGGCTAGTGACATCTCCAATGCATTGCTTTGCAACGTATTGGAGATATACAAGAGGGGATTTGTGCTACAAACACTAGCAGCTATTATGAAGCAATTCACAAAGATGTCCATCTAACACAAATTATACCTCGCATAGTGGACTCACCTGTATGCCACGGGTGCTCAGCCCGGAAGGGCTCTCCAAACCCACTTACAAATGTCAATCCAATAAAAGATTCCGGCAGCACTCCAAAAAATGGTGATGAGGGCTTGTAATTAAAAGAAAAATCTTTATTGCAAACCGAATAAAATCAGACTGAAGAATAACCCAGAATAACGGATACAAGAACCATACAAAACAAGACCGGGAGGGTCTAATGCGTTTCGCACTGCAAATAGCCACTACTATTGTGCCCAATTTTATTTATTCCATTGTCTTGTCAATATATATATATATATATATATATATATATATATATATAATACAAAAGCAATAGGCAAGAATGTAAAATGCAACTTAAATGATGAAGGTTTATTCAGCCAAAAGTTTTTGGTCCAAAACAGGACCTTCCTTAGGCCTACATAAAATAGTGAACAATGCAGTATTTTATAGAGAACAAACCACTACTTAATACCTCATGTCCATGGAGTAGTGTGCAGGGGCCAGAGTCCCTGGTGCAGCCTTGTGGGCCCACCTATGACATCATTTGAAGTAACCGTAACCGTATGTTACTAGACAACGAAGACCTAGTGTCCACCGTAAGGGAATAGCTAGGTATATTATGAACCTGTTCTCACAATTCATAAAGTCATGAAACTTTATATTTCCATTAGTGTATGATTATATGCTCATTAAATTGGGGCAATTAGGGCATCCCTTACACCTTTACACCTCCTTGAGACCTGCACTTATCAACTGGATCAATAGATGATGGTAAATCAACAAGATTTTCTTACACCCCCCACCCCATTAGCAGAACAGTTCCTCAATTGTTGGTTTAATCTGGCATCCCCCAGCAAAAAGTTGTCAGTTTTATACCCAGCTATTCAAAGAAAATGTATTTTGAACACAAAAGCAACAAGAGGATTTTTGCCTTATTTATAGCACTCTCATGACTGGATTCTATTACAGGAGATAAATGTTAACACCCATTTACACATTTATCAAAAATGTTCCCATTGAAGTTTATGGGGAAACCTGGAGATAACAGCAGAGATAAAATTAGCACAAGCAATAGAATGCAGCCCTCAATCTCTTGCCAATTGTAGCCTCTTTCATAGAACCTACTGCCCATCACCTCCAATGCTTGTCTAAGAAGGGCTCTATCAGTGGTGTTACCAACAAGTCTAAGCATTTATGGACATGGATGATGACTAGCAAAGTGTAACAATGTTTTGTGATAAATGGGTTTGGAGAAAAACTTGGTATATTGTTGACCCCATTACGATAGACAGTCATATCTAAAAAAACAGTATGCTATCATATTTAAGGGTACTATATTCAATGCAATTAAGTGTGTCCACAAAATTATGAAGCGCAAATTAATCACCATTCCACAAAAAAAAGTATCATGTGTATAACACAGAAACAGGCCAGTGTGCTGGGAGAAAGATGGAGCAGAGAAGACATGAAACTGTTCATAATAGTCCATAAACATAGATGCATACGTGGAGCCATATTCATCCTCATAATTTGGAGATACATCTCTCTTGCTTTTTACAAACACCAACAGTACACTTGTTACTCTGTACATTTGTTACGATATGTGTCACAGTACTGCATTTTTGCTTTTTTACTTTTTCTTTTTTTTCTGTTTCTTTAATTTCTTATAGATTAATGGTATTGTTTTGTGTTTGTTGCTTGCTTCCACTCTGTGCTACATGTGCTCGGGTCTTACTATTCTCTCTCCGTGGACTCTCATTCTTGGCTGCTTAGAGATGCTCAGCTTACTGCATCCAGGGATGCTGGCCCTTACATGCTACTGTGGTTTTCAAAAGTAAATGGCAACATTAATCACTTAAGGACCAGAGGTCCAGGGAAGTTACCTTCCATTAAGAACTACTTTGATCCTTTCCGATGTGCTGGTACACATGACCTGTTATGAGTACCGGTGTGCCACGTTGAGGTTGGGGTAGTCAATTTCAGACCCAGTTTTTACTTACAGCTCTCCCAGAGGAGCAATGTAATTAAAATGTATGTGACGTTCTATGACCGTCACCTGTACTTAAGGCAAAAACCAAGTTCCTTCTGATGTGACTGTTATCTCTGTGTTAGGGGAGTCTGAGGGAGGAAGCAGTTGCACAGAGAGTGTGTTTTTTGTGGATGCTGATAAGGCTGGTTAGTATATAAAAAAATACTAAGAAAAATAGTTTGATATAGGTGACAGATACTAGAAGAGTTATAGTCTATATATATAAAAGAAGACTTTGTGCCTGGCAAAACACACCCAGGGGCGGCAGTAAAAAGGATTACTGCTGCCATTGGGTGATTCTGTGGGAGTGTGATTTTTGGCCTGCCCCCACTATCCAGCCCGCCCACCACTATCTAAGGCTGAAAAAAAAAATGGCTGCCACACACTCCTACACCACAGACACATGCACATGCCCTCCCACACACACACTAGCAGACACATACACACATATACACACACGCACGCTGAGGATGATGGGAACAATGTTCAAGCTACAGCTGGAAGGCCATGGTCCAATCTGTATTATGCAGCTTCTTCATTCCCTGTCTTTGAGCCTACACAGCTCTGCTAATTACTACAAGTGAGCTGATTTCTAAACAATCAGCAGGAGGATACTGGCTTGCTGAGAAAGTGGAAACAACGGCAGAGAGGTGATCAGGCAGTGCAGAGCAAGGCTTCAGCTGAGCTGGTAAATGGCAGAGACATGGATGTTAGTGTTGAGCGAGCATGCTCGGCCGATGCTCGGATCGGCTCGAGCATCGCTCTGCTCGGCACATGGCGGTACTCGTACGAGTACCGCATGTGCTCGCCCGCCATGTTCGGGTCTCCTCCCCGCACGTTTTGCGGCTGCTGCGCAGCCAATAAACGTGCAGGGAGGCTCTGACATTGGTGTAATGCCAGCAGCCATGTTGGCTGCTGGCATTACACTGATTGGCTGGCCAGAACCCGTGGTCAGGTGCTGTATAGCACCTGACCATCGAGTTCGGCTCAGTCTGAGCCAGGGAGAGCTGAGGATAGGAAGGGAAAGGCAGTGTAGGGAGGAAAAAAAAAATTGTGACAAAAAAGAACCAAAAGTCCTTTTTAGGACTACTGTGTGTGGGGGCAGCAGGTTATTTTGTGTGGGGGGAAAAAAACAAAAAAAAAAAAAAAAAAAATATTCTGTTTAGTGTGAAAAGTTGCAGATTAGAGCACATTCTGTTTAGTGTGCACAGTTGCAGATTAGAGCACATTCTGTTTAGTGTGCAAAGTTTCAGATTAGAGCACATTCTGTTTAGTGTGCAAAGTTGCAGATTAGAGCACATTCTGTTTAGTGTGCAAAGTTGCAGATTAGAGCACATTCTGTTAAGTCTTCAAACTAAAATATCAAAGTCACGTATTCCATTCAGTGTGCGTCGCCGCAGTTTAGCAGCACATTCTGAGTACTGTGCAGAGTTGCAGAATAGGAAGAAATACTGTTAAGTCTTCAAACTAAAATATCAAAGTCACATATTCCATTCAGTGTGCTTCGCCGCAGTTTAGCAGCCTATTCTGTGTACTGTGCAGAGTTGCAGAATAGGAAGAAATACTGTTAAGTCTTCAAACTAAAATATCAAAGTCACATATTCCATTCAGTGTGCTTCGCCGCAGTTTAGCAGCCTATTCTGTGTACTGTGCAGAGTTGCAGAATAGGAAGAAATACTGTTAAGTCTTCAAACTAAAATATCAAAGTCACATATTCCATTCAGTGTGCTTCGCCGCAGTTTAGCAGCACATTCTGTGTACTGTGCAGAGTTGCAGAATAGGAAGAAATACTGTTAAGTAGTGTTGAGCGAGCATGCTCGGCCGATGCTCGGATCGGCTCGAGCATCGCTCTGCTCGGCACATGGCGGTACTCGTACGAGTACCGCATGTGCTCGCCCGCCATGTTCGGGTCTCCTCCCCGCACGTTTTGCGGCTGCTGTGCAGCCAATAAACGTGCAGGGAGGCTCTGACATCGGTGTAATGCCAGCAGCCATGTTGGCTGCTGGCATTACACTGATTGACTGGCCAGAACCCGTGGTCAGGTGCTGTATAGCACCTGACCATCGAGTTCGGCTCAGTCTGAGCCAGGGAGAGCTGAGGATAGGAAGGGAAAGGCAGTGTAGGGAGGAAAAAACAAAAATTGTGACAAAAAAGAACCAAAAGTCCTTTTTAGGACTACTGTGTGTGGGGGCAACAGGTTATATTGTGTGTGGGGGGAAAAAAACAAAAAAAAAAAAAAAAAAAATATTCTGTTTAGTGTGAAAAGTTGCAGATTAGAGCACATTCTGTTTAGTGTGCACAGTTGCAGATTAGAGCACATTCTGTTTAGTGTGCAAAGTTGCAGATTAGAGCACATTCTGTTTAGTGTGCAAAGTTGCAGATTAGAGCACATTCTGTTTAGTGTGCAAAGTTGCAGATTAGAGCACATTCTGTTAAGTCTTCAAACTAAAATATCAAAGTCACGTATTCCATTCAGTGTGCGTCGCCGCAGTTTAGCAGCACATTCTGAGTACTGTGCAGAGTTGCAGAATAGGAAGAAATACTGTTAAGTCTTCAAACTAAAATATCAAAGTCACATATTCCATTCAGTGTGCTTCGCCGCAGTTTAGCAGCACATTCTGTGTACTGTGCAGAGTTGCAGAATAGGAAGAAATACTGTTAAGTCTTCAAACTAAAATATCAAAGTCACATATTCCATTCAGTGTGCTTCGCCGCAGTTTAGCAGCCTATTCTGTGTACTGTGCAGAGTTGCAGAATAGGAAGAAATACTGTTAAGTCTTCAAACTAAAATATCAAAGTCACATATTCCATTCAGTGTGCTTCGCCGCAGTTTAGCAGCCTATTCTGTGTACTGTGCAGAGTTGCAGAATAGGAAGAAATACTGTTAAGTCTTCAAACTAAAATATCAAAGTCACATATTCCATTCAGTGTGTTTCACCGCCGTTTAGCAGCCTATTCTGTGTACTGTGCAGAGTTGCAGAATAATAAGAAATACTGTTAAGTTTTCAAACTCAAATATTAAAGTCACATATTCCATTCAGTGTGTTTCACCGCAGTTTAGCAGCCTTTTCTGTGTACTCTGCAGAGTTGCAGAATAATAAGAAATACTGTTAAGTTTTCAAACTCAAATATTAAAGTCACATATTCCATTCAGTGTGTTTCACCGCAGTTTAGCAGCCTATTCTGTGTACTCTGTACAGTTGCAGAATAATAAGAAATACTGTTAAGTTTTCAAACTCAAATATTAAAGTCACATATTCCATTCAGTGTGTTTCACCGCCGTTTAACAGCCTATTCTGTGTACTCTGTACAGTTGCAGAATAATAAGAAATACTGTTAAGTTTTCAAACTCAAATATTAAAGTCACATATTCCATTCAGTGTGTTTCACCGCAGTTTAGCAGCCTATTCTGTGTACTCTGTACAGTTGCAGAATAATAAGAAATACTGTTAAGTTTTCAAACTCAAATATTAAAGTCACATATTCCATTCAGTGTGTTTCACCGCCGTTTAACAGCCTATTCTGTGTACTCTGTACAGTTGCAGAATAATAAGAAATACTGTTAAGTTTTCAAACTCAAATATTAAAGTCACATATTCCATTCAGTGTGTTTCACCGCCGTTTAACAGCCTATTCTGTGTACTCTGTACAGTTGCAGAATAATAAGAAATACTGTTAAGTTTTCAAACTCAAATATTAAAGTCACATATTCCATTCAGTGTGTTTCACCGCCGTTTAACAGCCTATTCTGTGTACTCTGTACAGTTGCAGAATAATAAGAAATACTGTTAAGTTTTCAAACTCAAATATTAAAGTCACATATTCCATTCAGTGTGTTTCACCGCCGTTTAACAGCCTATTCTGTGTACTCTGTACAGTTGCAGAATAATAAGAAATACTGTTAAGTTTTCAAACTCAAATATTAAAGTCACATATTCCATTCAGTGTGTTTCACCGCCGTTTAACAGCCTATTCTGTGTACTCTGTACAGTTGCAGAATAATAAGAAATACTGTTAAGTTTTCAAACTCAAATATTAAACTCACATATTCCATTCAGTGTGTTTCACCGCAGTTTAGCAGCCTATTCTGTGTACTCTGCAGAGTTGCAGAATAATAAGAAATACTGTTAAGTTTTCAAACTCAAATATTAAAGTCACATATTCTGTGTAAGATGAAGAAGGCGGGTAAAAAGGGACGGGGAAGTGGACGTGATCCTGAAAGTTCAGGGCGCGGGTCAGGACGCGGAGAAACTGTGCCTGGTGCCAGAGCACAAGAAAGAAAGACATCCACCATACCTAGCTTCATGTGTAATTTTACAGGGCGTCGCAGGACATCACTCTCGAGGTCCGACCACTGCGAACAGGTGGTCGGTTGGATGACAGCTGATACTGCTTCCAGTCGGTTAAGCACCACCCTGTCTTCCACCAAGTCCACTCTCAGTAGCCAAGAGTCTGGTCAACATAATCCTCACTCTGATCATCCTTCCTCCCACCATACACGGTCTGGTCAAAGAAGTGATCCCACACTGGGATATAGTGAGGAGCTCGTCTCATCACCAATCCTTCATTTGACCCTCTCTCCAAGCACGCTTGCAGAGGAACATGACATCTTGTGCCCTGATTCACAACCTCTAGAGGCTACCCAATCTCAAGAAGATGACAGATGTGAACGGCATTTAAGGTCAAAGGAAGTAGTGGATGATGATGATGATGATGAGACACAGTTGCCATTAAATCAACCACTATTTCCGTCTCAAGACCTTGTTGAGGAGAATGTTATACAGTTGTCAATGACTGAGTATGTGGTGGGATCAAGACTTGAGGAGGATGATCAGAGTGAGGAAGTGGAGGAGGACTTGGTGGACGATGAGGTGACTGACCCCACCTGGGAAGGTGTAGAGCCGAGCGATGACAGCAGTCCTGAGGGTGAGCCATCTGCAGCACCGCAACAGGCTGGAAGAGGCAGTGGTGTGGCTACAGAAAGAAGGCGGACCGCACCAAACCGGCCCGCAAATGTTCCACGGAGCACCCCCTTGCGTAAATCTACCTTGCCAAGGGGTAGGTGTTCCGCGGTATGGCGTTTTTTTAAGGAAAGTGCGGACGACAAAAGAATTGTAGTTTGCAACCTGTGCCACACCAGAATGAGCCGAGGCATGAACACTAGAAACCTCACCACCACCAGCATGATCCGACACATGGCATCGAAGCACCGTAGTAAGTGGGAGGAACGCCTGGATCGCCCATCTGTGTCTGCAGGCCACACCACTGCCTCCTCTTCCCCTGTTTTCGGTGCCGGCCAATCGCCTGTCGAAGGCGCAGGCCCGCATACCTCCCGCCCTGCACCTGTAGCATCTGAAGCACCATCAGCGACCACATCCACTTCCCTGTCCCAGCACAGCGTCCAAATGTCGTTACCCCAGGCATTTGAGCGCAAGAGAAAGTACCCAGCCACCCACCCACAGGCCATAGCACTAACCTCACACCTTTCCAAATTACTGGCCATCGAAATGCTGCCATTTAGGCTTGTGGACACTGAGTCCTTCCGCAGCCTGATGGCAGCAGCTGTCCCTCGGTACGCGGTCCCCAGCCGCCACTACTTTTCCCGGTGTGCCATCCCCGCATTACACCACCATGTGTCCCGTAACATCACCCGTGCCCTGACCAACGCAGTTACTGGGAAGGTCCACTTAACGACTGACACATGGACAAGTGCTTGTGGCCAGGGACGCTACATTTCCCTGACGGCACACTGGGTGAATGTCGTGGAGGCTGGGAGCGACTCGGACCCTGGGATGGCACGGGTGCTACCCACGCCGAGGATTGCGGGCCCTACCTCCATCAGGGTTTCCACCAGCACCTACGTTATTGGCTCCTCCTCCTCCGTTTCCACCTCCGAATTCTCTACACACACCGCCACTCCCCCATCAGCCAGTAGCTGGAAGCAGTGTAGCACTGCAGTGGGGAAGCGTCAACAGGCCGTGCTGAAGCTGATCTGCCTTGGGGACAAACAGCACACGGCCTCAGAGCTGTTGCAGGGGATTAGTCACCAGACCGAGCAGTGGCTCTCGCCACTCAACCTGCAAGCAGGCATGGTTGTGTGTGATAATGGGCGTAACTTGGTGGCGGCTTTGGAGCTCGGCAAGCTCACACACGTACCATGCCTAGCGCATGTATTTAATTTAGTGGTGCAGCGATTTCTAAAAACCTACCCCAATATGCATGATCTCTTGACCAAGGTGCGCCGCGTGTGTGCACATTTCCGTAAGTCATCAACAGCTTCAGCCGGCCTGTTGAAGCTGCAGCAGCGCTTACAATTGCCAGCTCACCGGCTGCTGTGTGACGTGAGCACGCGCTGGAACTCCACCTTCCACATGTTGGCCCGGCTTTGTGAGCAGCAGAGGGCAGTAGTGGAGTACCAGCTGTTACACGGTCGTCGCCTCTCCGTTCAACTTCCTGTAATCAGAAGTGAGGAGTGGGAATGGATGTCAGACCTCTGCGAGGTTTTACGCAATTTTGAGGAATCGACACAGATGGTGAGCGGCGATAACGCTATTATCAGTGTAACCATCCCACTTCTGTGTCTACTGAAACGCTCGCTGCTCACAATTAAAACCGACGCTTTGCATGTGGAAGAGGTGGAAATGGGGGAGGAAGAGCTTACACAAGGTGATAGCCAGAGCACCCTCACTTCGTCTTCTCAGCGACAATTGGAGGAGGCGGAGGAGGAGGAGGAGGAGGAGGAGGAAGACACGGTTGCCTCCGCTACAGAGGGTAGCCATGGAACTTTAGTTCCATCTCTTCAGCGTGGGTGGGCAGAAGAGGAGGAAGAGGATGAGGATATTGAGAGTCATCCTCCTGGTGAGGACAGCGAAATCTTGACTGTTGGTACTCTGGCACACATGGCTGACTTTATGTTAGGCTGCCTTTCCCGTGACCCACGCGTTGTACGCATTTTAGACAACACGGATTACTGGGTGTTCACCCTTCTGGACCCCCGCTACAAAGAGAATTTCTCATCTCTCATTCCTCCGGTGGAGAGGACAAGCAAAATGTTGCAATACCAGAAGGTTCTTGTCGAAAAATTGCTCCAAAATTTTCCATCTGACAACGCTGGAGGCAGAGTACGTGCTACCTTGGCCAACCGAGAAGGGGAGAAAAGGGGAGCACACAGCAGTTCCGAGAAAGGCAGGGCAACACTCTCCAAGGCGTGGGACACCTTCATGACACCCCGCCAGCACCCTCACCCTGATGCGCAGCCTAGTGTCACAAGGAGGGAAAAGTTTTGGAAGATGGTGAAGGAGTACGTAGCAGACCGTGTCAGCGTCCTCAATGATCCCTCTGTGCCTTACAACTACTGGGTGTCCAAGCTGGACACGTGGTATGAACTGGCACTCTACGCCTTGGAGGTGCTGGCCTGCCCTGCCGCCAGCGTTCTGTCTGAGCGGGTATTTAGTGCTGCTGGTGGCATCATAACAGATAAGCGTATCCGCCTTTCCACCGACAATGCTGATAGGTTGACACTTATAAAAATGAACAAGGCCTGGATTTCCCCTGACTTCTCCACTCCACTGGAGGAAAGCCCCGGGGGAACATAAAGTCACTTTATATATGTTATTTACAATGATGGGAATACTCTGTATTCCCATTCACCCCTTCCACCCAAAAAACGGGTATATGGTTGACTCTTAATCTTCTCATCCTCCTCCTCCTCTTCCATATGCCCTGGGATATAATTTTTATATAGGGCCAGCTCACCAGCGGGCCCTGTGATATAATTTTTATATAGGGCCAGCTCACCAGCGGGCCCTGTTTGACAATTTTTATATAGGTCAGCTCACCAGCGGGCCTTCTCATATAATGTTTTATTGGGTCAGCTCTCTAGCGGGCCCTCTCATATAATGTTTTATAGCGTCAGCTCACTAGCGGGCCTTCGCATATAATGTTTAGGATGGTCAGCTCTGCAGCAGACCCTCACCCATAATGTTTTAGATGGTCAGCTCAGCGCACGTTTCCATCTTAATCATGGCCTCAGTTCTGAAAATCAAGGAAATTTTTGGGAGAATTTGCCTCTGCGCACGTTTCCCTCTTAATCATGGCCTCAGTTCTGAAAATCAAGGAAATTTTTGGGAGAATTTGCCTCTGCGCACGTTTCCCTCTTAATCATGGCCTCAGTTCTGAAAATCAAGGAAATTTTTGGGAGAATTTGCTTCTGCGCACGTTTCCCTCTTAATCATGGCCTCACTTCCGAAAATCAAGGAAATTTTTGGGATAATTTGCAGATGATATACAAGTAAATATACAGCAAATATTGTTTGGTAACAATTTTTCGCCTAAAGTCGTTTTTATTTTCCTTTTTGTGTGTTTTACGGTCAGTCTGTAAAAATGGCGTACTACGGGCGAAAGATCGTTCCCAGCAGCGATGTTGGAGTCCAAGGTGCATCCAGACATCCTCCCTATGCTGTCCCTGAACCATTTCTGTAGTGTTTCCATCTTTTTCTGCCCTTTTCCTATGGACCAGGCACCCTCCCCTCATCAGAGCAGGGGGTGCCTGGTGTAATGCTCGAGTCCTCCCATTGAGCCTCAGGGGGTGCTCGGTCAGAGCACCCGAACACCCGAGCATTGGGGTGCTCGCTCATCACTAATGGATGTGACTGTATTTATATATTGCACAAAGAGAGAGAAAGAGAGCAGGTTGTTTGTCAGTCTGTCTGTAAGTAGAGGTGCCAGTTCCTGCAATCATCTCCATGCTGTACATAGCTCACTGTATAGCATGTATGACAAACTATTTATATATGGTCTGGCATTGTATAGTATACAGTCTGTGTATAAGGACTGGCACTATACAGTATAGGAGGGACAGTCCCTGTTTGACACCCAAATCCCTCTGCTCCTCTATTTAGGAGATCACACGGTGTGGTGTATATACAGTAGGCTGACCAGACCTCACCTTTAACCGGGGACACATAGGAAATAAGCATATTTCAGGAGTGCACCAAAATCAAAGCAGCCCTGCAGTATGCATTTTTCATATGTGTCACTGGTTAAAGGTGAGGTCTGGTCAGCCTAATGTACAAGTGTATCAGATTGCTCCACATCAGTAAAACCCACGGTAATGTGGGTATAAACTTCTGTATATATCTGTTAAATTAGTCTGTGTAAAAAAATACTTTCATCTTCTTCTAAATCATTCACTTACAGAAAGAGTAACTTAACCATTTCAGTGCCAGAGGAGATGCAATGCATTGCTTACCCCCTGGCACTCAAAGGGTTAAAAATTCTCTACAATGGTCTGGCACTGTATAGCAGTGGTTCTCAATCTGTGCCCTCAGTGGCTATTAACAGGCCAGGATTTTAGAATTTCCTTTTAAGAGCACAGGTGAGTTAATCAATATGACTGAGCCTCTGATCAACACACTTGTGTTCTAGCAGTGAAATTCCTAAGTCCTGGCCTGTTAGTGGCCACTGAGGGCATGGGCTGAGAACCTCTGCTGTATAGTATACAGTCTGCATGTGTCTGTGTATAAGGACTGGCACTATACAGTATAGGAGGGACAGTCCCTGTTTGACACCCAAATCCCTCTGCTCCTCTATTTAGGAGATCACATTGTGTGGTGTATATACCAGTGTATCAGATTGCTCCACATCAATAAAACCCACAGTAATGTGGGAATAAACTTCTGTATATATCTGTTAAATTAGTCTGTGTAAAAAAATACTTTCATCTTCTTCTAAATCATTCACTTACAGAAAGAGTAACTTAACCATTTCAATGCCAGAGGGGATGCAATGCATTGCTTACCCCCTGGCACTCAAAGGGTTAAAAATTCTCTAAAATACACCACCAGCCACGCCCCCAGTAACACCACCGAAAACACAAGTGTCCCTCTTTGGCCATATGAAATGTTGGGAGGTATGTTACTTACACTGCTCACACTGTATGTATTTATGTTCTGATTTGCAGCTGTGTGTCACTGTTTGTGTTGTCAGTGCATGTGTGTGTATATGTGTGTGTTGCATGTGTCTCTGTCTATCACTGTGTGTACCTTTCTGACACGTACACCCTACGCTATAATTCACTATCATAACATTTATTTAAAAAAAAAGAAACATTTCCTGCATAACATGACGGGCAACGCCGTCCCAAACTGCTAGTATTTTATAAAGAGCAAGACATCACATACACAGTCGGTTCTGTCATGTATTTCACTATTAAATAATATCCAGCAAACTTGCTAGTGGCAGGGGTAGGGCAAATGGAGTAGTAGCAGCCCAGGGATGTGTTAGAAAAGTGGGAGTCCAAAAACTGATGGCAGCCATGTTTTCTGCAGTGTGTTCAATAACTGATGATGATCCTTGTCCTCCACCAAAAATATTTTTTAAAAAAATGTAAAAACACTGCAAATTATAAGTCACATTCTAGTGTTGATGGAATGATGGAGGAAGCAGTAGCAGTTCAACCACCTGCTCTGCGTGACAATGAGAGTAAAAACACCAGCCTTCAAAGCAGTAGAACAGAGGAGGAAGAAGAGGGTTGGTACCATATACCGTTGTTGGGACCACTGCTAAGACAACTGATTAGTGTTTATGAATAATATAGTACTAATGGAAGGTTAAATAGGATGTTGATCTGCAGGGAAATATCCAACTGCCATTTGGAGTCAGGGAATGAAATTTCGGGCCCACTCGGGGCTTAAGTGGAAATGGCTTTTAAGGTTTTTTTTTCCTTCCACTGGCTCAAAAGGTGTGAACTTGATAGATGCATGTCTTTTTACAGCCTCATCAATTTTGTTGCTATGCTCCTATATGTTTATTATTATGAGCCATTAGAGTTCTTTTTTTTATATATTGCAGATGATATTCATTTATCAATTTATTCTACATATGCATTTTTTGAAGATTATGATAACACTATATAAATATGTTCAGGGCCCATACAAAGGGCTCTCCAAAGACCTGTTCATTAACAGAACAGTACACAGGACAAGGGGCCACCCGCTTAGACTTGAGGAAAGGAGATTTAATCTACAACAGCGGAAGGGTTTCTTTACAGTAAGGACAATAAAGGTATGGAATGCACTTCCGGAGGAGGTGGTGCTATCAAATACATTAGATGCCTTTAAAAGGGGCCTGGATACTTATTTAAAAGAGCAGAACATAGAGGGCTATGTACGTTAGTATTGGGATTAATATTTAGTTAGTGCTTGTTGATCCAAGGAGAAATCTGATTGCTGTTTGGAAGCAAAAGGAATTTTTTCCCCTCATTCAATGCAGAATTTGAAATTGCTGTATTGAGGAGGTTTTTTTTGCCTTCTTTTGGATCAGCAATGGTAAACAGGAATAGGAAAAGGGTTGAAATAGATGGACCCAAGTCTTTTTTTCAACCTAAATTACTATGTTACTATATATATGCCATCTGTAATGTTTTTATTTGTCTCTTCATCATATTTTTTATGAATGGTTTCTTTTTCTACATTCAGCAAATTAATTTCTTATATTATGTCATGCCATATATAATTTGAGGACACTTCAGACATATTGATATGTACCTGTTTTAGTGCATTTCTTTTGTTGATAGGAATAGGAGGGTGCATGAAAGAGGTGTGTTTTGTTGCTTTATATATATATATATATATATATATATATATATATATATATATATATATATATATATATATATATTTGAGGAAAGAGGCAGCACCAGTGGGACTTAATTGAATAAATTTTATTAGAGCAAAATGTAAATAATATGGTCAATGCTTCGGTCCTACATCAGGACCTTTCTCAAGACAAATAATGACAAGACGGAGGTAAGTTTAAATAGACCAAACAGATTACCCACGGACATAAACTTACCTCCATCTTGTCATTATTTGTCTTGAGAAAGGTCCTGATGTAGGGTCGAAACGCTGACCATATTATTTACATTTTCCTCTATTAAAATGTATTCAATTAAGTCCCACTGGTGCTGCCTCTGTCCTCAAATTTTTTTCATTTCCATTTGGAGGATTGTGCATCTGGGCATTATACAGATTAAGAGTGAGTGCTTCCAACACCTTTACTTTGTGTGTGTGTATATATATATATATATATATATATATATATATATATATATATATATATATATAAAATAATTAATAGTTGTGACTGAGATTTATATACTTTGTTCTTTTCTTACTTGACTCACAGTGGCCAAAAATTGCTCTATTAAAATTAGGGCTAGAAATATATTTTAAAAAATGCAACTATATCATACACAAGAGCCAAAAAATAACTATGGAAATCTGTCAAATGGATATAATAAAAATACATTTATTAAGGTGGACATATAAACACAAATATCCATTTTAATAAATGTATGTTTATTATATCCGTTTTGCAGATTTCTTTATATATTTATTTTTTGGCGCTTGTGTATGATATATTTGTATTTTTTATTTGATTCTGTGTTCGGGGTGGAGAAACATTTCGTACTGAACAGCCTACTCTTTACATATTTACATATATCCTCTGTTAGGCGCATTCAGTTAGGTTACTAATTTATATGTTAGAAGCCAAGAAACATTATTTGGAGGTGGGAAACTTAAAGTCAAATAAAAATATAAAGTAAACATATTAAATGTGACTAGCAGCCGCTTTCACACATTATTAAAAAATAAAATTACTTAATTAATTAATTCATTCATTAAAAATAATTCACCTTCCAGCTAACATCCATATTCTGCAAGATGCATGGTTCTTAGGTGCTCTGTTATGACCTGCATCCTGTTTGTCTCCACAACATTACCATGTGTAGTCATTGCTCCACATAGGGTACAATGTGTGGACACAAATTGCCATATTTGTTTATGCACAGATTTGCTGTTTGGAGAGAGTAATGTCATTGTTGGAGGGATTTGGGACTGAGTGAAAATACATTGGATGGGGGTGGAAGATGGGAGATGAGGATCCACTGGTGGTGGTGGCTGCAAAGGCTGATGGGGGATTGATGTTGTCTCTGCAGCCAATTTGGTCATCTTAGTGGAGTTTTTCTTGTGTACGTAGTGGAAGTACTAGCAGGGTCAGAAGCAGCAGCAGCTGTGGCATGGGAGTGGGATTTTTTTGGCATACATGTGAGCATGCCTATGCTGCATATAGTTAAACAATGCAGATGTGCCAAGGTGGGATCCCTGTGTTCTCCTCTTTACTGTTTGATCACACAGTTTCATAAAGCATTTACAGTTTGCACTGTTCCAGACCCAGGACTTCAGTACAGGAGGAGGAGGAGGATATGTTGTTGTGCCTGAATCACCTGCTGCAGAGCCGGAGTCTGACTGAGTACATGGTGAACATTGGGCTCTAACTCTCTGATTCTCCTACTCAACTGCTGTCACCAGTTCCACCACCACATCTTCAGGACCACTCACAGAAGCTTGCCTCTCTTCCAGCCCAATGTCAATTAAAGTGCTGCTTAGCTTATATCATGGTGCCCATGATTCTAGTGCTCTTACTGGTCTATTCACTTTATTGTGATTGCCTGGCAGCAGCATAGCGGGTGACTACTTCCTAGTCACTCGCGTGTCATTCTGAGTGCTCGCTATTTTATAGTTTCCACCTTGATTGACCTATGTGGACTCCGCCTTCTATAGATGCCTTATAAGCTGCATTCTATCACTGCCTCAGTGCCCTTTCATGGTGTACCTGAGCGCTTTCTGAGTCTTCCGTTGCAATCCGTTCCTGGCTGCTGAATCTGATTTGTGTATGACCCTGGCTCCTTCTGACTACCGATTTGTGCCTGAACCTTTTGTCTAGCTATTGTCCACTCCGTACTAACCTTGGCCTTGTCTGACTACCCACTCAGTGTATGACCTTTGGCCTGGCTGACTAACCTCTCCGTGCTGATCTTGGCTTGTCCGACTACCCACTCCGTGTATGACTTCTGGTCTGGCTGACTACCCGATCCATGCTATGTACTGTGGCTTGTCTGACTTCCCGCTCTGTGCTAAATACTTTGGCTTGTCTGACTACCCAAATCGTTTGACCATTGGCTGGTTAGTTTCTCTTGCTCCCTGAGGCCTGGCTTTCCCTGGCAGGCACTCACTCTCAGTCCTTCGTTGGGTAATTCCTGTCAGTAGTGCAGCAGTGCCTAAGTCCTCCGGGGCTTGTTGTGCCTCTAGCATTCTAGGGTGCGCGGTATCTGGGACCCTATCACTCTAGGGTATTGCGGTTGTGTCCTTGCATTCTAGCTGGTGGGCCTCCTGTTTCCGCTCTGCTATAGAGCACGCCTACCACTACCGCTATCTCTGTGGTTCTGCTCTTGCTACTGGTTCGCTCCTAGCTTGTGCATCAGTCTGGTCAAGGTTCAGTGTCAGCTCCTGGTAGTGGACTGCACACTGTCCCCATGTCTGACCCCGGGAAACCTGGGGAAGTATCTTTATTACTTTTCTTGTGTTATTTTCAATAATGTAGAATTGATTTTATGTACCTGTCTGAGTGGTTATTTACAAGTCTCCCGTGACAGCTTAAAATAAATTATGTGGCTTTGTTTCAATGGCTATCAATGGTTCATGGGATTAAAGAGGTATAGAATTCGGGGGGAATAACCTGACAAGATACCCATCATGGGAACCTGTGAGCCAAAGAGGAACTCAGGGACAGGAAGCTTCCCAACTAGGAAGAAGGGAAGTGGCCATAGAAGGTAATGGGGTTGGTGGATGGACATTGGGTGCTAGGTAGAAAGGGTGGTCTGAATGCTACCGGCTGTGGGGCAATGTGGAACCCGCATCCATATCAAATGTTACTGGATGACGGTGAGGAGATTATAGCCAACCTGCACTTGGGTACATATTGTCATTCATATCAGTGGTGTATGGGTGTTGGTGCATTCAAATGTGAGCTGTTTGCAATGATACAAAAATCTGTGGCTGTGTTTGGCTCTTGGTGTCACAGTTTGGTAGGCTGATTGCTAGGGTTTGCAGTCTTGGTTCAGGATCAAGACTCTTAGGCTCAGTCTCAAGAGTTAGGTGTATGCCTGCTGGGCTACCACTTGCCACATTCAGACAGGTTAGGACTGCCTGGTGGCATGGCTTCAACAGTTGTATAATAAGCTTGTCAGTTTAAATATTGTTGTGTTATTATGTTGTTACTGATATATAGCAAGCAATAGGATGTAGTTTCTATTTAATAAATATTAATAAAAATGTTTTTATCTAGGTTTAAATTTATGCTGTTGTAATAAATTCTTTGAGTTTGTTTTCCATGGCTATTAGTGGTTCATTGGGTTAGATGGAGATAGTCTTAGACAAGCCCCTATGATAAGTCTGTGTATGGCTAGAAAACTGTTTAAATGATATACGGCAGAGAGTTAGAACTTTTTCAAGTTGGTGTAAAGTTATAGTGTAGTGCCTCTGGGTTCGGTCCTTGGTCCAATGCTTTTTAATTTGTTACTAATGATCTTAAAGTGGATATTGGAAATAGTGTCTCCGTCTTTGATGATGACACTAAATTATGTAAGGAAATACAAACAGAATGTTTTTCTCAACAAAAAACATTGATAAACTAAGTGAACGAGAGAAAAGTGGCAGATGAGATTTAACCCCTTAGTGACGGCCGCGTGCAGACGCGGCCGTCACTTAACTCCCGTCTAACATTTTTTTTTTGTCTTCAGAAGAATCCGGAGTCCCCGAACGGCGTGCAGCCGCGCGGGGATCCGGATTTCCTGGACGTACATGTATGTCCTCTGTCACTAAGTGACAGCCACAGAGGACGTACATGTATGTCCATTGTCGCTAAGGGGTTAAAGGGATAGTAATACTTCATTTTATCTTTATTTTATTTTGTAGGCATTAAAAAAACATGAAGAACGATATAAGTCTTATCTCTCAAACCTTTATGGTTTGAGAGATATTCACAAGCAAAGTTTCCCCCTCCTGCCCCTTTTACCTAGTGTAAGCCATCTCTTCTCAGATGTGGAATGCAGTCCATAGACCAGACAGATAACAGCAGGGGACAATCTTCTTCCTATGAGAACAATGAAAGCCCTGCCCCCTTGATAAGTTTTTCAGCTTTTTCCCTTATCTTAATTGAAGATTGTCCCTCTCTGCAGTCTACCTGGGCAGCTCCCTTCTGATCTGGCTGAATGGGGGGGGATACTTTGCTTGTGAATATCTCTTAAACCATAAAGGTTTGAGAGATAAGTCTTATATCGTTTTTCATGTTTTTTTAATGCCTACAAAATAAAATAAAGATAAAACAAAGTATTACTATCCCTTTAATATAAAACATAAGATTATACATTTGCATTGCAGAAACAAGAATGCTACATATACACCAAGAGGGAAAATACTTGGGGATTATTTATTAGAGAAGGATTTGGGGATATTGATAGACAATAGCCCAAACAACAGTGTACATTGTCACGCTGGGTACTGTCATGTACAATAAGGGATACACACACTTTAGCCCGATATCCTTAATCCTGTCCTGGATTTTTGTATTGTGTTATTGCTATTTCTGTACACGTTTACATGTATGGCATTAATTAAATAAAGATAGATATATACAGTAATGTATGTATGTATACACAATTAAAACACAATAAAGATACAGAATTTTTAGGCAGATGTGAAAATATGTAATGTAAGAATGCTTTTAAAAATAGACATGTTGATAGATTATATTCATCAGTTAACAAAATGCATAGTGAGTGAACAGAAGAAAGATCCAAATCAAATCAAAATCTGGTGTGACCACGCTTTGCCTTCAAAACAGCATAAATTTTTCTAGGTACACTTGCACACAGTCAGGTATTTTGTAGGCATATAGTCAGGTGTATGATTATTATTATACCAAACAGGTGCTAATGATCATCAGTTAATATGTGGGTTTAAACACAATTATTAACTGAAAAAGAAACACTGTGTAGGAGGAATAACACTGGGAGAGGAACAGCCAAACTCAGCTAACAAGGGGAGGTTGCTAAAGATAGTTTAATATCAAAAGTCATACACCATGGCAAGACTGAGCACAGCAACAAGAAGCAAGGTAGTTATACTGTATCAGCAAGGTCTCTCCCCGGCAGAAATTTCAAGGCAGACAGGGGTTTCCAGATGTGCTGTCCAATCTCTTTTGAATAAGCACAAAGCAATGGCAACACTGAGGACCGTAAATGCAGTGGTCAGCCAAGGAAACAGCAAATGAAAGACACATCATGCTTACTTCCCTTCACAATCAGAAGATGTCCAGCAGTGCCATCAGCTCAGAATTGCCAGAAAACAGTGGGACCCTGGTACACCCATCTACTGTCCGGAGAAGTCTGGTCAGAAGTGGTCTTTATGGAAGACTTAATGCCAAAAAGCTATACCTTCAATGAAGAAACAAGGCCATGCAACTCAACTATTCATGGAAACACAGGAACTGAGGTGCAGAAAAATGGCAGAAGGTGCTCTGGTCTCATGAATCAAAATCTGAAATATTTGACTGTAGCAGAAGGCATTTTGTTTGCCACAGGGCTGGATATCAGTACAAGAATGAGTATCTGCAGGCAACAGTAAAGCATGGTGGAGGTTCCTTGCAAGTTTGAGGCTGCATTTCTGGAAATCGAGTTGGGGATTTGGTCAGAATTAATATTATCCTCAGCACAGTGGCTCAGTGGTTAGCACTGTTGCCTTCCAGCACTGGGGTCCTGGGTTCAAATCCCACCAAGGACAACATCTGCAATGAGTTTGTATGTTCTCACTGTGTTTGCGTGGGTTTCCTCCGGGTACTCTGGTTTCCTCCCACACTCCAAAAACATACTGATAGGTGAATTTAGATTGTGAGCCCCAATGGGGACAGGAACCAATATGAGTGTAAAGCGCTGCGGAATCTGTGTGCGCTATATAAATAAAGGATTATTATTATTAATGCTGAGAAGTACAGGCAGATGCTTATCCGTCATGCTATACCATCAGGGAGGTATCTGATTGGCCCCAAATTTATTCCCAAACATACAGCAAAAGTCATTCAGAACTATATTCAGTGTAAAGAAGAACAAGGAGTCCTGGAAGTGATGGTATGGCCCCCACAGAGCCCTAATCTCAACATCATTGAGCCTGTCTGGGATTACGTGAAGATAGAGAAGCAACTGAGGCGCCTAAATCCACAAAAGAACTGTGGTTAGTTCTCCAAGATGTTTGGAAGACCGAGTTCCTTAAAAAAAACTGTGCAAGTGTACCTAGAGGAACTGATGTTGTTTTGAAGTCAAAGGGTGGTCACACCAAATATTGATTTGATTTAGATTTTTATTCTGTTCATTCAATTTGCATTTTGTTAATTGATAAATATAAACTATTCACATGTCTATGTTTGAAAGCATTTTTTCAAACCTGCCTAAAACTTTTGCACATACATTATACATACATAAATGCCCTGGATGGAAATATAACTCTCCCATTTTTTAATCCTTGGTAAAATCTCATCAGGAATGTGGAGTACAGTTTTGGGCACCAGTTCTTATTGAAAGGGAAAAAGTATAGGGACATGTAAAGAAAAAAGTTTTAAGGGATTGGAAGATTTTCGTTACAAAGAAAGACTAGGCAAACTAGGTTTGTTAGGGTTGAAGAATTGGTGCCTAAAGAGGAATATGATTACTATTGACAAATATCTTTAAAGCCACTACAAGGCACACTCTGGGGAGCACTTCACTCGTGAGCTGAGCAAAAAATAATGGGGCATTCTTTGAGACTGGAGAAAAGGCTCTCTCAACCTAAACAAAGGCAGACATTTTTACACTAAGGGCAGTAAGAATATGGATTGCTTGGCTCTGGAGTGGAGAGGTAGCATGAAGAAGTTAAGTTCAGGGAAAATCAGTAGAAAAAGTGGTATGTGCTGCCATTTAGGGCATAATTATAGATTTAAAGGAGTTTTAATTGCCTTCCTCTGGATCAACAAAGTGATATAGCAAATGTTAAACCTGATGGACACGTTTATGTCTTATTGCAACATTGTCAATTATGTTATTATGTTATGATTATATTTTCATGTATTCCATGCAACAATATCATGGCTACAATACAGTCACCGAAGTGTCCATTGTTCTAGAGAAGAACGGTTTTTGCAACGAAACATAAGAGAGATAAATGTAACCAAGCACTTCTCAGAGATCTTGCCCTTATATTTAATTGTTGTTGTTAATCCCTTTAATTCTAGACATATCTTCAATATTGCTTTGCCGTGCAATGGAGATGTCTTTAGCATCTAAGGATTTAAAATATTATCCATAATTATGAAACCAAATGTATCACAAACGAATACAAATCAGTGAATAACCAGATGTAGACAGACTGATAAATGAGCGGTCCGGAGAGTGAAATGTCACAACCCAATCAGCTGGTAGTTTGCATGTAAACCTTTCTAACATAATGTAACATTGATTGTGCATTACTGGATCAATAACCTGCCACTTCACAGTCTAATATCCAGCTGGATCACTTAAATGGTATTTCCAAATATGCCTATAATGAAACTCACAATGGGAGTCATGTATCAGTCTCACCCTATTAACAGAGTGCCGCAAGTCAGGGAAAAAAAAGAAGTCCTGAACTTCAGTGCTAGCACCAGATACATTTTAGCAGAATTTTTTCATAGCGTAGCTGATGTGGCTGAAAATGCCTTAATTTTTGTAAGGCACAGGGGGTCTCTGCCACATAGAGCTTACAATCTAAGTTCTTGATTCCAGAGGCACAGGTAGAGAAAATATTGGATATAATACACACTTTCTTGCCCTTTTTATCCTTAAAGTAAGTGTGTGTGGGGGATATTATACACAAGAGGAAAAAAACACCAAGAAGCATTACTATCCTGATGTCTGCTCTCCTCAATCTCCCTCACACCTCAATATGATCCCCTTATCCACAATGATTACTTCCAGAGGCAGCCAGGAGATCCCTCCAGCGGGCACCTTGCTTGCATTTGTCACCCTCTTCCTGTATCTCCCTGTCAGGACTTACGCTCATTCAAGATAAGGTAGTGCCATGTTAGACCTTTGTTCATTGAAGCTATGGTAGTGGTCTCTGAGGACCCTCATGTCCTCCTGGTGCACTACATTTCCTTGGATAAGCGTAGGTCCTGACAGGGAGATACAGGAAGCAGAAGACAATGGTGCCCGATGGAGGGATCTTCCAGCTGCCTCCAGAGGGATGGCCAACGTAGGGAAGTAGGGTAAAGTGAGGGAAAGAACAGTGTATATTGTGGTGGGGGACACAGAGAGGGAGATCGAGGGGAGCAGACAGCAGCATAGTGATTTTTCTTGGGTAGTGGGAGGGAAGGTAGGGATCATGGGTGAGTATTTTATTTTTTCCATTAAAACGTTGGTATGACTTACATCTTTGTGTTATACACAGATGTACATAGTAAATTAGGTAGAAAAAATATACAAGTCTATCAAGTTCAACCTCTGACACAGTATAAACCAGAAAATGAGAATTACAAAATCTTTCCCAACTCCAAGGTTGGTGTTAGTTTATAAACTTAATTTCTGGATGTTAACAACTGAATCTATTGCAAAGTGATACATTTGGTTTCCTGGTGCCCAATTTTTGTATTTTCTGTAGTATCAAAGAAAAATGGAGCAATTCTAGGACAAACCAACTTACCACAGGGGAAAAATAATCATTCCCAAAATGCCTGTTGATGTGATTGGTGTTTTTCAACCCTCGAATGCTAGAGAGGTCTCCAGCACAATGCTTTGAAAATCTCTCTCTCTAATATTCATGGAGTTAAAAACCCTGTTTAGATCAATGTGAAATTTTATTTGTCTACTATGGTACAGATGGTTCACCCTAGAATTCTCCCAGTATACTTTGCTAAATAAGGGCCAGTTAGCCCAAATCATGGAAATATGATTTATGAGATACCATCAACAGTCTAAAGGTCCAACTTAGAAGTTCCCTCTTCTATGTGAATCCAAAAATTCCTGAAACAAATTATATCATCGTATCATATGAAGAACATTATGGGCTAGATTCTATTGCAGGTGCTAAATGTTAACACCCGTTTTAGCAAACATTTTCCTGTTGAAGTCTATGGAGAAAACTTGAGAAAAGAGCAGAGATAAAATTAGCACCTGTAATAGAATCTAGCCCTAGAGGTCTTATGCAGTCAGTCACACAGAATATTTGGGTATTTGAGATAATTCTCCTTTTCTCCTTTCTCACACCCCTAGACACCCAAGTCCATTCCAGTCCATCCCCTAAGAAAAAGTAAATGTAGTCATTAAATGTATTATTTGGTGTCAGCCAGAGGAATGGTGACTGTATCTCCTGAATTCAGAGGAAGAAGGAAGTATGAAACAGTGTTTTTAGTTCTGAAGAGCACAGGAGGTTTCTGGCTGGTGGCCAATCTGACTTGTATGAATAAGTTCATTCTAAAAGAGAAATTCAATATGGAAGGTATTCATTGAGTGATCAGTATCTTTCAGCTAGGAGATTGACATTCAGGACGCCTATTTTCATATTTCCATTCATCCCATCAGTCTAACATTTCTTAGAATTACTGTAAAGGATCAAGGTACTATTAGACACTACCATTCGGTCTTTCTTCAGCTCCCAGGATATTTGCAAAGGTCATGATGGAGGTTGCAACACACCTCAGAGAAAAATGAATAAAAGTTATACCTTATCTAGATGGCCAGAGGCATAACTAGAACCCTCCGGGCCCTGGTGCTAGAAGTGCCATGGGCCAACCACCCCCCGACCACATTGGCTCCCAGGCCCTCCACAATACCCCCATCTCCTACCTCCCAATCCCTGGTGGTCCAGTGGAGTGGCAGGAGAGATGTGTTGTGCTCTCGCGCGGTCCTCTTCTGTAATGCAGAGCACTTGGAGATGATGTCATCTCCCAGCGCTCTGCATTACTAAAGAGCCGGAGGGGGATTCCGGGCGCTCGCGGGTGCGACCCCTGCGACCCCTATAGTTACGCCACTGTAGATGGCTCCTTCTCCTTTCCAGCTTTACCAACATCTGGAACAAGTGATCTCAACAGATAAACTGGGAGAAATACAGACTGCTTCGTCAACAAAGGAAACATTTTTGGGGGCTAGTCCTCAGTTTATTGGAAGTGAGAACCTTCCTGCCTCCAGACAAAGTGTTGGTACGTCCGGACTAGGTAACTGCTCAGAAGGGCAGATAATTTATCCCAGAAAAACTCTGGGTCAATTTTGGGTCTCATGACAGCATCAGTATATGCAGTTCTGTGGGCTCTCCTTGGATCGATATCCAAAATCTCTGTCAGCTAGTCTTTATTCCTTCCCATATCAAAGTGGAGTTGAAGTTTAGTTTAGGGAGTCTTGTATGCATAAAATATGTTCTCTGTATTAGAGGAGTCTTGGGGACAGGAAGGGATAAAGGAGGTAGACCCCAAATACCCCAAAATTCATGTGACTGACTGGGAAGACACAGACAGCCATGTTCCACGTTTCCTCTTGATCTGGTTGTTATCTCTGTCCTATGGGCATCTGGGGGGTGGGAGGAAGCAAAGGAGGTTTACCCCAAATACCATCAAATCTGATGTGACCAAGTAGACACAGGCAGCTGAAATCCAAGTCCCTTCATTATCTGGCTGTTATCTATGAGTCAGGGTAGTCTAGGGGGTGTGAGAAGGAAGCAAAGGAGAATTACCCCAAATACCCCCAAATTCTTTGTGACTGACTGGGAAAACTCAAGCAGAGATGATCCATTTTTTCCTGATCTGGTTATTATCTCTGTCCTAGTGGAGTCTGAGGTTGTGAGAGGAGAGCAAAGGAGGTTTACCCCAAATATCCCAACATTTTGTGTGACCAAGAAAACACAGGAAGCTGTGATCCAAGTTCCCTCTTGATCTGGCTGTATCTTTGTGCTAGTCTATGGGTGTGAGATGAGAGCAAAGGAGAATTATCCTAAATACCCATACATTCTGTGTGACTGACTGGGAAGACACAGTCAACTATGATTAAAGTTTCATCCTGATTTGGCTCTCATCTCTGTCTTAGGGGAGTCTGGGTAAACAAGCAGTTGAAAAGGGAGTGTGTATTTTTTTTGTTTCTAATGATAGGGGACAGTTAATAAATAAATAAATAAATAAATAAAGTTTAAACAATTGATAAGTGACAGAGACAGGGACCCTGATGTGAGCTGTGTCTGAGGCAGACTGATACTAGATGAAATAAAGTATTTTGTAGTTATCCAAGGCAAGACATTTCTCGCATTTCTTACAGTAAAAGCACACAAAGAAGTTGAGTAATGTCCAGCAAACACACAAGGGGTAGGGGGAGGGTGAAAGGATTAGGTGCAGTTCAGGGGTGTGTAAGTAAAGTGGTAGTTCAAAAACTGATGGCAGCCATGGTTGCTGCATTGTGTGCAATAAATGATGGTGATTTTTTTTCCTCCCAAAGAAGATGTAGTTTGTCAAAGTCCCCCCACCACCAGCCCTAGTACTTTTAACCCTTTGAGTGCCAGAGGGGTGCTTTGCAATGCGTTCCGTACCCCTCTGGCACTCAAAGGGTTAATAAACCATTTAAAAACACTGAGATGACAACTAGTCGCATTCCAGTGTTGATGGTTTAGTGCAAGAAGGTGTAGCAGCACAAGAGCACAAACACCTGTCCTGAAAGTATTAGAGAATGTTGTTAAAATCCCTCAAAAGTAATTTTTGGAGACCTCTAAAAGCCTAGAATAATATATAAGTAGTGGGGAAGAAGATATTACCTAATGAATGCTGATGATAATGTAGATCTAGAACATATTCCTTCAAAACCCTCCTCTTCTTTAGATACAGATGAAGTTGAGAGTGAGAGAGATGATGACATGGCCAGAAAATTAGCTGAAAGGCACTGAAAAGGATCACTGTGCCTGTCTATAAACTGTTTGAGGAAAACAATCGGAAAGTCTGACTCTGGGCCCTCTTGGACGTGCAGCACCTGTGACACCTAGTAGTAGTACAGTTCCATCAACATCTATCCCTAGTAATAGCAGTAGTAGTCTCTTAGGAACCCCACAGACTATGAAGTCCACAATATGGATATACTTCACTCCAGATTCAAAAGCTGAGCATATTGCTATCATGGGAAAGCAGGCTCACACAGGCTCAATAAGTTCTCACCTGAAGCACAACCACAGGTCTGACTGGGAGACGCACCATCAACAGGTCATAGGTGTTGTTGATGTGTCAGAGAGTGTGCCAAGATTTCCTGCTCCTGCTGCAGAGGAGTTTGACTCTGAGTTTGTTTTTAGAGTGCCTACACATACCACCACCCAATCCCCTCCACAAGTCACGTCGTTAAAGTAATAAAGTTACATTCTTCTTATGTCTACTGATATCCCACACTTGCAAAATTCTTAGAAAAGTGTCAAGACCTGCACAAAAATAATGCAAAAGCACACAAACGGAATAGTAAACTTGCCAAAATGTTGCTGGTTGACATACTGCCCTTTTCTTTTCATGAAAACAGAGGCTTTAAAGAACTGATGTCATGTATTGTGCCCTGCTGGAATTTTACAAGCCATAATTATTTTTCGAGGATGGCTAAGGCAATGTTACTTAAGTAGGAAGTTAGTGTTGTGGGAAAAGGACAAAGGCACTCAGCCTGCTAATGATTTTTTCAAGGCATAAGTTACTGTAGGATTCTCAGCCTTTATTTTCAGCTATTTATTTCTCTACTTCAACCCTCAGAAGACATCATATTGTGGCAGGAAATCTTGCAGTCACAGAAAACACAGGTGAAAAATTGCATTTTCGCAGGAAATATATTGGCAGTGATGAAAAGGAGAACATTTTATGTATTGTCTATGGGTGGGAAGTATCGTGGAAAAAGTGGGAAATCCTTGTTTTTTTCGTAAAAAGTCCTACAGGAAATTCCTCTGACTTTTTACTCATCACTAGTCTTGATTACAGATTCCCACAAGGAGGGTTTGGGAGCAGCGTTCCTTCCAGGGGCTTTGGTGTCCCTCAGAAATCTGCCTTCACTCGTACCAGTTGGAGATGCTTGTGGTCTGGAGAGCCCTGAGGAAGGCTGTTCCTCTTCTCAGGAGAAAAGCTGTAAAGGTTTACTCTGACAATATCACAACAGTGATCTATTTGTCCCATCAAGGGGAGGACTCCATTTCTCTCAAAATTCTTTCAAAGTTGCTTCAAAGAAGTCATCATGTTTTCATGAACAGGAAATTAGTCCACCATCCTTCTTTGCAGATCACAGGTCAAAGCAAGATTGAAGTCTTCACTCTTTGGATGTTTGCTGGTGTCTGCAGATCTATTTACATACAACAAGCAGCTTTTCGAAGCTTATTTGTTAATTTTTTGGGGGAAATCTAAAGGCCAGAAGGCTTCAAAATGTTCCATATCAAGATGGATTTGCCTGGTAATTGAAGAGGCTTATAAAGCTCAGATGGACCCTCTAGAGGTGATCAAGGCCCATTCTACTAGGGCAATTGCAACATCATGGGCAGAGAAGGCTCAGACATCAGCAGATAGATTTGTAGAACTGCTTCCTAGTGATATGTTCATACCTTCACCCAGCACTACCATCTAGATGTTCAAGCACCAAGAGAGGTTGATTTTGGTCATAAAATCTTGTAAGCTGTTTTGTAATCCCTGACTATTTGTTCGGCTTTATTTTCTCTTTGGTGTGATGCCCAGGAGACCCATAAGGAATGAGGAATTTTTCTTAACTGCCAATCTTTTTTCCTACATGTCTCCTCAGGCAGCACATGGACTGGAAATCTTTGTATGAACAATGGGGATGGCAGAGGAAGGGTGGTCCTCTTCAGCTTTTTTTTCTACACCTGCCCTGGGCTGGGAAGTGTCTCTCTCTCTTTCTCTGGTGTACTGCCTGTGGAGACCCGAAGGAAACAGAATTGACAAGAAAGACAAATTCCCAATTCCACGCTAAATTTGGTGCTGTAATCAATTTTCTAGCTCTATGCCATCTTAACTCCAATTCACAAAGCTACTTACACAGACAATGTTCATCACGACATTTGCTTGAACCAATGGGAGACCAGTGGTGCAGTCTGGAAACTTCGAAGTATTACTTTCCTCTGTACCTTGTTCAACAACATATCTTAATCAAGGCACAATGGAATGGTGTCTGTTATCGGTCCTTGGCAACAAAGTCTTAACAATGACAGCGTGTGTCCACTGGTATATACTAGAGTGATCATACACTGAAGCACATACCCTAAGCAACCAATGGTCTTGGAGGCTACCCATAGCTCTGTTCTGTAACCTCTATGAAACAGTGTATAACCCGATACAAATAAAAGCAATTTTATCACCACCATGGACATTTAATTACAAAAGGCCACATGCTTTTTATTTCCTTCCACCCCTACGATTGCTCATTTTGTTGGAAAGTGCTATCTCCCACTGTTTAAATATGTTTAGCAATAAATGATTGTTTTAAGCATAAAAATCAATTCAGACTCCCAAATTGTCCCTTAAGTTAATTAATGAGATTGACCTCGAGACAATTCACTTAACATATTTTTTCATTAATTATAGTGGTCATTAAGTGATAATAGACTGTCAAGCGTGTTATGAAAAAGTGAACATCCCTGCTTAATGTTTTCATTACATAATTACAGCGGATATAAATGCCTGCAAGCCGGTTATAAGCATATTTCTCTCATTATGTGCACTATAACATTATTATTGTAAAATAAACTCCATGGTACTGCTGCCGGGACAAGCGATATGAAAGCATTGGACAGGTACCCATATAAGCTTGCAGGGTAGAACACCAAGTACACTGAAAATCCTAGCATGGATTGAAGGACAACGCAGGGGAATGTATGAATACACTTTCATTATAAAACAGGTGATGGGATACATTTGCTAGTGCTGCATCTGCCTTATACCTAACTAACCTTTTTTACGCTGACACTTCTCTCCTCAACCATTGGTGTGTCAGAGAGCTGTGTAATGCATTGTATACTCCTCTGGCATTCAAAGATTTTAAAGTGATAGTAATGTTTCATAATAAAAGCAGCTCTAATTAATCATCATAGTATTTAGACTTTGGAGAGTGTTATTTCAATTCTGTCAGAGTTGTAGTTCAAGAGTAATTCAATGACAAAGTAACCCCCTCCCGCCCCTTTTACTGATGTAACACTGCTCAGCCAGATCAGAAGGGAGGTGCCCAGGTAGACTGCACAGATGGACAATCTTCAATTAAGATAAGGGAAAAACCTGAAAAACTTGTCAAGGGGGGCAGGGCTTTCATTGTTCTCATAGGAAGAAGATTGTCCCCTGTTGTTATCTGTCTGGTCTATGGACTGCATTCCATATCTGAGAAGAGATGGCTTACACTAGGTAAAAGGGGCGGGAGGGAAACTTTGCTTGTGAATATCTCATAAACCATAAAGGTTTGAGAGATAAGACTTATATCATTGTTCATGTTTTTTTAATGCCTACAAAATAAAATAAAGATAAAACGAAGTATTACTATCCCTTCAAGTAAAACTAAGATATCTTTATAGATTACATATAAGAATTTCAGCAGAATTGCAGCAATTCTGGCAAAATTAGCATAGAACTATCCACAGTAAACAATGAAGAGAGAGATCAAACCATCGCCTCGCAGGTCATTCTCCTCTCGATCACACTAGGTTGATCTCACTGTAACTGTAGTGGCATAGAAGGGTATCAGGGGAAAGAACACAAAGGCATCATCCACTTCCAATGGCAAGGTGTATCCAGTCTCAATTATAATAATATTAGTATAATAATGGGCTTCTCACCTTCTGCTTCACTGCCTCAAGTTCTATCTATCTATCTATCTATCTATCTATCTATCTATCTATCTATCTATCTATCTATTCATCCATATATCTATCCATCTATCTATCCATCCATCTAACTATCCATCCATATATCTATCCATGTATCTATCCATCCATCCATCTATCTATCTATATGTCTATCTATCTATCTATCTATCTATCTATCTATCTATCTGTCTTTATTTAGTGCCACGAGTTTACCCACAGCTTTACAAATTAGGGGTTTGGACAATACAGGGTGACAATAACTCACAGAAATGAAAGTTACAATGTAAAGTGTATGTAGATATGTTGCCTAATACATGTTCTCAGGTTTTGTGTGGTGAGACCCACATACTAGGCTATGCATGCAAACAACCACAATTCATCATGGATCCAATTTCAAATTCTTCAAAAGTAACAGTAGATTTAAATGTTTTTACTTTACTTTAAATGTGCAGACCAGTTAAGCACTTATCAATGCCTGACCTGTATGATCCCTTAATTAGTTTTATGGAAGAAACCATTTTGCCATCCATGATCTCTTCATTTTGCCATATTAATCTGTGTATAGGAATGTTTTTTATATATTTTCATTTTTATAGATTTTTGAATGTACATTTAGATTGGGCAATTATGACGCTTTCTCTTGATAAAAAATGGACTATTTGTTGTGGAGACTAGTGTCATTAACTATATTTGGATTTATATTGATAAACAAAGCCATTTAACTATCACTGTAATTTGTTTTCAATTAGGTGATGTTGTATAATTTATTGTATTTAGAGTGGCGTTTACCACACACCAGCCTGTACGGCGTAATCTTTGATACTTTGAAGCGGCCTGGTGTGTGGTTTACACGGTATCTCTTATTACATTGTAATTATTGAGAATATTGGATATTGTACAAGGTATTAATTATTTAGAGTGATTGTGCTATTTTAGTCAAATGTATATAAGGATTGAACCAGTAAGAGCTTCTTTGTTGTGATTCCTCTATGAGTCAACCCAGTGGATGTTTCATTGGGGACCCGAGACTTTATCTTGTTTCCACTCCCACTGATCAAGCACCTTTACGGGTTAAAGGGGAACTACCACCCCAACATGATTAAGTCTGTAGCAATTTGTCTTCCCTTTGTTATAAGCGCTGTGTAATGTTTTGTTTTGTTTTTTTAAACCGTTTTTAAAATGAATATATCCATCTGGTGTGTCAGCTTTTTGGTGGCTGCGTTTTATCATGTGAAGGATAGGATTAGGTCTCTGATCACCGGTGAGGGTCCATATGGTGGTTCCTTTCATGGGAATCACTAGCTACTGTTGCGTGGGGGTACACATTCTTACTATGTTTAATAAAGATATGATTGGTATTATTTTAAACAGAGTGTATTTCTTTTCTGTACTAGTCTGATTAGCGCTTGATATATGTTGGAATATTGTTTGATTTTTAAACCTGGGAAGTGAGGGATAGCTTATGGATCTGCTTATAGGCTGGATGGACTAGGTGAGAGAATTTGCATAGATGGCAGAGAGTTGTTGTAAATGGAACCTTTTCATGTTGATCTTAAATTATAAGTAGGGTGCCACTGGGTTCAGTCTTGGGCCCGTCGCTTTTTAATTTGCTTCTTAATGATCTTGAAGTGGGAACTGAAAGTAATGTCTCAATCTCTGCTGATGACACTAAGCTGTGTAAGGAAATACAGGATGTTTTTTCTCTGTAGAAGGATTTAGATAAACTGAGTGAATGGGCAGAAAAGTGGCAGATGACATTTAATGTAGATAAATGCAGGGTTATGCATTTGGGCTGTAGAAATAAACATGCTACATATACTCTCAATGGGAAACAACTTCTTCATTAGAGAAAGATTTAGGAGAACTGATAAATGATAGACTTCACAGTAGTGTGCAGAGTCACTCAGCTGCTGCAAGAGCAAATAGGGTACTAGCCTGCATAAAAAGAGGTGTAGATACATGAGATATTATCCTACCTCTGTATAAATCCTTGGTTAGGCCTCATTTAGAATATAGAGTAAGTTTCGGGCACCAGTTCTTAAAAAAGACATTATTGAACTGGAAAAAGTGCAGAGACATGGAAAAAAGCTGATAAAGGGATGGGAGGATCTGAGTTATAAAGTAAAACTAGCCAAACTGGATTTGTTTACATTAGAGTAGAAACGTCTAAGGAGTGATATGATTACACACATATATTCAAGGTCAATGCAAAGAACTATCCAATGAACTATTTACTCAAGGAGCTGAGCTAGGAACAAGATGTCATCCATAAAGACTAGAGGAAAGGTGCTTTAGGTTAAAACAAATGCAGGGATTTTTTTACAGTAAGGGCAGTACAGTTATGGAATTATTTGTCTCAGGATGTTGTGCTTGTAGATAATCTAACTGCTTTCAAAAAAGTGGATACCTATCTAACAGAACAATATTGAGAATTATGACAGATGGTTTCAAAATAGATAGGTTGTTGATCCAGGGAAATATCTGGCTGCCATTTGGAGTCAGGAAGGAAATGTTTTACCCACTTGGGGCTTAATTGGAAATGGCTACAATGGGGGGGTGGGGCTGCCTTCCTCTGTATCAAAAAGGTTGATATGGCATGGGCTGGACTAGATGGACACATATCTTTTTTCAGCCTCATCAACTATGTTACTAAGATTCATTTGGTAGAACCAATCCATATAGAATCTATACATAGTGGTCACTGGGATTTTCTGCCCATATTAAGGAGAGTGGGTAGTTCTGTTAGTGATCCTTTAACAATAAATTAAATAAAACTAATAAATAATAAAAAACATTGACATCATCCCAAATGCTATATAGTAATGCAGAAATTTAGTTAGAGACAGTCATCATCGGCCCTGACAGACAGCATTTCTGTAATAATATTATTTTGATTAAAGGGTTATATATTTTGCCAACAGGAATATTGAATTTCATTGCTTATTTTACCGCTGGTAAGATAGAAATGTTAACGTAGCAGAGACCTTCACTCTATCAGTACATTCATGTATTATTCATTTCAAGGTGACAGCTTCTCATGACTATCAACTTTTGTGCAATATAAACAATCATTAACCCCACTGTTTTAACCCTTTGAGTGCAACGCAATGCATTAAGTACCACTCTGGCACTCAAAGGGTTAAATGGGGATTTTAACCCCCTAGAATGCTAGTGAGGTCTCCAACATTTGCAAAGCAATATCTATAGAATCCAAGGGTTTAATACAAAAATATAAAATCTGATGAAAAATTAGATTGTCATTAAAGGTCTATAAAGGTAAATGTTATTGCGGTATCGAATGTTCTGCCAATAATTAAAAATGATAAATATGTCCAATCATTTTTACAAGACATTTTTCATTCTAGTGTGTTATTCAAATTCATATTGTAACTCTGCCTGATAGAGGTTTGCATAAAAATACTGTAAAACTACTATCCTGCAAAATTACACAGTGAATTTTGTGTGAGTTTCACAGCCCACAGGTACAAACATTGAGAGGTATTGCTATATCCTGGGCAAATGTACTACTGTGCAGAGCAGACAGAGGTGTCATTGAGTTGTATGTATAAAAGCATTATAGGTGTCAAATAAACTGCACTATAGGAGTCAAATAAATATACCCCAAATTCCCATTGATTTAAATATGGCTTTTATTTAAAGGGGATGTATCTTCTAGGGGTTCTCTTTCTGAATAAAACAAATGTACCCCTTGAACTAGGAGATTTTTCATTCAAAAGTTATTAAAGCTGAAACTATTTTTATTTTTAAATCAGCGTTAGCATCAGCAGCAAATAGTGTCCAGAAACTGTGGCTCTGCACTCCATGGTAAGTGATAGAAACTGCACCACATAGTGACCTGAATAGAAAATTGCAATTTGATTGAGGTAAAAAAAAGAAACATTTGAGTTGTAAAAACCTTTGAATTAATCATCTTCCGCAATGAGATTGCCCTTGTTTAAAGGGATAGTAATGTTTCATAATAAAATCAGCTCTAATGAATCATCATAGTATTTGGAATTTGGAGAGTGTTATTTCAATTCTGTAAGAGTTGTAGTTCAAGAGTAATTCAATGACAAAGTATCCCCCTTCCGCCCCTTTTACTGATGTAACACTGCACAGCCAGATCAGAAGGGAGGTGCCCAGGTAGACTGCAGAGAGGGACAATCTTCAATTAAGATAAGGGAAAAACCTGAAAAACCTGTCAAGGGGGGCAGGGCTTTCATTGTTCTCATAGGAAGATTGTCCCCTGCTGTTATCTGTCTGGTCTATGGACTGCATTCCACATCTGAGAAGAGATGGCTTACACTAGGTAAAAGGGGCGGGAGGGGGAAACTTTGCTTGTGAATATCTCTCAAACCATAAAGGTTTGAGAGATAAGACTTATATCGTTCTTCATGTTTTTTTAATGCCTACAAAATAAAATAAAGATAAAACGAAGTATTACTATCCCTTTAACTCAACAAGAAAAGCACTGCACTGTAAAATATATTTTTGTAAAATATATATTAAATATAAAGGTGAATGGCAAAATAGTAACAATTCTGTTTAAAGGAAAACTAACACCTACAAATGACCTGGGGTTATGTACATTTAACCCTTTGAGTGCTTTGCAATGCGTTGCATACCTCTCTGGCACTCAAAGGGTTAAGTACCTGGTACTTTAATCTAGAATCTGTATGTTTTCTGAGGCCTTTCCTCCCTTTTCCAATGCTCTAGAGCTTCCACTGATTGTCCAGGATTATCTGTGAATTGGCTGAAATAAAATAATAGACGTTCTGAATGCAAGATCAGTGGGAACGATTCACAATCAGATAACTGACTTTAAAGGGATAGTAATGTCAGAAAAAAGTATTAACTATATGGTAGATACAATTAAAAGAGAGTACTTGCACTTATTCGTATCTCTCAAACCGTTATGGTGAGAGATATAGGAAAATAAAGTTCTCCGGTCCCTCCCCTTTCTGCTTGATGAGCTGTAAAGCTGTCAGAAGCAGATTATGGTCTCTTAACCAGATGTGGCTCTTCAGCAGCACCGATATAACGATATCTAAAGACAAATACTTAATTTAGAACGGTCTACAAAGTGTGCCTGGTTTGCAAGCACACTTTGTAGACTGTTGCAATGAAGTATTTATTTCTAAATAGCGTGATTTCAGCTCTGCTGAAGAGCCTCTTTCTGGTCAAATGACTGGAATCTGCAGCTGTCAGCTAGATGGCAGACTTGAGTAAAAGAGCGAGTAAAAGGTAACTTTAGCAAGTTATATCTCTCAAACCATAAAGGTTTGAGAGATAAGACTTACATCGATGTTAACCTTTTTTTAATGTTTACAATATTAAATCAACTTAAAATTAACCATTACTATCCCTTTAACTCTTACCTCTGAACACAAACAGCAGAAATAACATTGAATAAATCCTTTCTGAGCAGGACAATTTACACTTGCAGTAAAAAAAAAAGCAGATTTAGGATTATATTTTAGGGATGAAACATCAATAATTAGTTTTTACATAAGCTAGCTGTAAGTACCTGATATTTAACGTTATAGCAACCCATGTCATTATTTGTTTTGAGTGTTCCTTTAATTAGGAGCCATTCTTTTAGACAAATTATTCATATCCAATGGAAGTCAAATTCTCCTTAGGTGAAGCCGTCTGTGATTGAACAGACAAGGCGTAATTATTTGTATTTGCTGCCAAGAATCACTGTAAGAAAAAAATAATAGCCGATTATTGGATCTTTAAAATTCAAATGTAATTCGGGTGAAAAGGAACAAAAATATTGGTTTATTGGCAGTGAAGCAATGATTGAGGCCATTTGGAATTAAGCAGCTTGAGCAGTTATCAGTGCTAACAGCATCTATCAAACAGAAGAGAGAACTCCAAAGGGAACTATGCTGTAGGAAAAAGTAGAAGGAGATGCACTAAGGCAGAAGAAGTCAATTTCTGTACCGCCAGCTGTTGGGGACAACATTTACATCTCCCATCAACCCCCAAACTAGCCTTTGGCTGGTTGGGGATTCTTCCTCTTTATTTATATAGCGCCTACTAATTCGGCGGCTCTGTGCAATTGAGAATAGACATACAGGGAGATTAAATAGTACAATCAGATGTGGAGAACAGAAGGATCAGAGGGCCCCCTGCTGGTGAGAGCTTACAGTCTAGAGGAAGGTAGGTTGGACACAGAAGGAGTAGGTGCTGTTGGGTGTAAGTGCCTCCTGCCACATGAACTGCCGGTCAGTGGGTGGGAGAGAGAAGTGCTGTTGAGTGCAGTGGTCCAGGCAAGGGGTGGTACTTGGTGATAATGTTTATGGAGGTAGTTGATGGGTTTCCCTGAAGAGGTGAGTTTTCAGGGAGCGTCTGAAGATCTGAAGGCTAGGGGAGAGTCTGGTGGCACTGGGGAAGGAATTCCAGAGCTCAGGTGCAGCACGGGAGAAGTCCTATAGGTGGGAGTGGAGGGATGTGATAAGATCTGTGGACTGGAGAAGGTCACATGTAGAGCAAAGATGGTGAGTGGGAGTGTATTTGGAAATGAGAGATGAAATATCAGGGGGCAGTGTAAGTAAGGGCTCTATAAGTTAGCACCACAATTTTTTATATAATCGTATGAGTTGTAGTCCCCAACAGCTGAAGGTAGAGCTATTGACTGCCTTGGCACTAAAGTTTACCCCTTAGTGACAGGAACGTGCACACATAGACACCAAGGGGGGCTTGGGCACCTGTCCTTTTTGTCCAAAGTGCCCTCGTGCCCTTTTAACAAAAAAAAAATAATAATAATTATGAGAAGTGCCCTTTTTTTCATTTGAGGCCCTGCCCCCCAATATGTCTGTGCACATCCCTGCTTAGTGACCTGCCGCGCGCACACGTAGCCGTCACTTAACACTTGGCAAATAATTTTTTTTTTAATTATTCCAGACCCCCCAAACGGCGTGCAGCCACACGGGGACCCGGACTTCCGGGACGTACATGTACGTTCTCTGTCACTAAGTGACAGTTTTTGCGGGACGTACATGTACGTCCATTGTCGGGAAGGGGTTAATCTCCAGTCCCTATGTTTTATTATGGACCCTATGCACTAAGATCTCTTCAAATTGAAAAAGAGGCTTCAGTAAATAATAGATGGAGTTATATGCTAGATGATATATGATAAATGATAGATTTCCAGTTTGTTTAACAATTTGTATGTCTCCAAAACCTAAGGGATTAACAAGCAATTAACACCAGTTAGACCTCCCCATCCAGCCTATTGGTTTCCTATTGCTGGATTACTAGAAGAATTTAGTTATGAGTCTATTTTACAGCAGTTTGGTATATCCATGCAAAGCAATGTGTTGGTAATGTTTCCAGCAACTAGTTTCTTAATGTAATTATGTATCTTCTGTCAATTCATACAAAAATGGAAATAACAATGCATGAGATTATAGACACAGTGATTAACACAAGGGTAGATAACCTTTGCCTCTCCAGTTGTCTGTAGACTACAACTCCCCTATTTCCAACAAGCCACCAGGTAGGAGAGATGCGTATGGTGTGTCGGGTGATGTGTGGCGATGGGGAATACGATACACTTTGCACTAAAAATTTCCAGTGTAAGGGGAGGGGGTAAGAATATAATCATTAGCATGTAGGGTTGCCATAACGCTGGCAATGGGTTAGGGAAGGTATGTGGTTGAGCGGAAAGGATGTGAGCAAACTTCAGCACCACTAACGCCAATATAATTCCATATCTGTTTATTGTTATGGAAGTAGAACTCACTTAGGGGCATTAGGACTCCTCCTGTTGTCCAATCAGCTATTTATCTTCCAGATAATAAGCACTGGGACATCAGCAGAGGTGACAGTGCTGTGCAGATTGACTCCCCTGCTTCCATTTATCCAATCTTCTCGGTAGGAGTGGGAGGGAGCAGGGAAAGCCTCTCACATCACCAGTGACATTGGTAATGTCACAGTGACCAGGTTCCAGAGGGTTACCCGGTGGTTGTCTGCCTTTAACCCGCCTCATACTGTCTATTTAAACCTGGTCTGGGCACCCTATGGTTGCCCTTTCGTGGTGCCTGTAGCTGTGTTCCCGAGTTCCAGAATACATCTTGTTCCTGAGTCTTCAGTCTGCAGAGTTGTTCCAGAGTGGTTCCGGCCTAGTCCTGAGAGGTTGATGTTTTCTGCTGATCGCCTTCGCTGAGACTTCCTGACTGCTTGGCCTTTCAACGAGTTCCTGTCGTCTCTTGTTCAGCCAGATGTGTTCCTGACGCCTGATCGCTTGGAGACATTCTTGTAGACCCAGCGTGCGGACGTTGGTTTGCCCAGCCTTGTGGCTATACGAATTACTTGTTGGTTCCAGCGTGTGGACGCTGGTTTGCTCCAAGCCTTGCAGCTACACAATTTACTGTTGGTCCCAGCGTGCGGACGCTGGTTTGCTCCAAGCCTTGCGGCTATACGAATTACTGTTGGTCCCAGCGTGCGGACGCTGGTTTGCTCCAAGCCTTGCGGCTATACGAATTACTGTAGGTCCCAGCGTGTGGACGCTGGTTTGCTCCAAGCCTTGCGGCTGCACGAATTACTGTAGGTCCCAACGTGCGGACGCTGGTTTGCTCCAAGCATTGCAGCTATACGAATTACTTGTTTGTCCCAGCGTGCGGTCACTGGTTCGCTCTAAGCCTTGTGGCTATACAATTACTTGTAGGTCCCAGCGTGCGGACACTGGTTTGTTTCTGGAGTCTTATTGCTATACAAATTACTCGTTGGTTCCGGCGTGCGGACGCTGGTTTGCTCCAAGCTTATTTGCTATACAATTTACTTGTTGGTTCCAGCGTGTGGACGCTGGTTTGCTCCAAGAGCATTAAAGATGTATTCTCTGTTGGGCGTTCCTTGAGTACCTTTGGGCTGCCTTGCCCGGTATTGGTAAGGCCGGTAGAACCTGGTACATATTCCATCTGCAGGTTGCCTTACCCGGTATTGGCAAGGCCGGTAGAGCCTACGCAAAGCTCCTTTGGGCTGCCTTGCCCGGTATTGGTAAGTCCAGTAGAACTTGGTACATATTCCATCTGCAGGTTGCCTTACCCGGTATTGGCAAGGCCGGTAGAGCCTATTATTATAAGTATATCTGGCTGTCCTGCCCGGTATATTGGCAAGACCGGTAGAGCCTGTAATTTGTATTTCTCAATTATTACATGTTGTATGTCATGTTGGAATCCTAAGGGATCATTTTTAATTATTTTCAATAAAGTTGTGTTTTTACCTAACTTTGTGTCTGAGAGTCGTAACAAACCGTGACAGTGAGTTACTTTGCAGTGCTTTAGGCATTCATCTGGATGTCACACGTGGGCTTTCCAAGCCCAGAGTTCCACTGTCCTGGGCCAGAGAGGAGGCACCGAGGTAGAAGAGTGCGTGATGGGCATCACTGTACCATTTACCATTTGCCCAAAGACAGTTAACTTACTGCTCTTCTGCTCCGAATCATATAATGGCTTACTATGAAAATAAACATCTTATTATACTGCATCACCCTGGTATTCCTTCATTTATTGAACTGGGCACAGAAGTATAGTTTCTTTATTTTTCTGACACTCAGAGGAATTATAACCTCATAGGAACTTGAGTCAGGTCAACCATCTTGTACATAATTTAACCTCTAAAGGATGCCCATTTAGACAGCTGACAGCTTTATATATTTGGAACTAAACCGAAAAATAATAATAATAACTATTTCTCTCACATTCCCTGTTTGACCAGATGGCTTTCATCAGGGGATGCCCTGAGGATCTGAGTACAGAGTATACACAGAACACTGGGAAAAAGATTTTAAAGCTTCCATTACTCTTTACACAATTTTTTTTTAATAAGGAGATGTGTTTAACATTCGGACTAGATGATACATGATTCCCGACTGCCTTGCCTAAATGTACCCTCAGATCTTGAGCACATGTCGGAGATCCTGTCAGAGGTTATGACTATGCGCCACATCCAGGGGTCCTGAGCTAAAATGACTCCAAATTGTGAAAACATTGAAGTAAAATTATTTAATACATTGCCTTTGGATATTGATCTAGCTCGAAAAAATGTTCTTCTAAACATGCACTGTATTCTCACTGCTCACAACCCAAGAAACGTTTGTGAATGTGTTTAATAGTAAGTGTAGCAAAACCCTGTATTTAAAAACAACACAAAAAAGTTTGCTTTTGAAAGCTCTTTCAAAATCACTTATTGTTACAAAGTGACAGATTCACTTTAACTCTTTTTTACCTCGTCTCCAATTTACCACCACCTAGTTGGTATTTGTCATCCTGTATACAAACCGTCCACCAACATCTAGTCTAATTGCTAAATTGTCTGATGGAGAGAGATACTGGAAAATCTTGCATATAATATGCACAATTTTGCCCCTCTTCACCTCATGTGAAGTGGGGGTGCATATTACACACAAGATAAAAATATTAAAGAATAAAATCCCATTGCAGCACTGCTTCCCTCCCTCCCCACTTACCCATAGCCTCCTGTAGTCCGTCCAAGTTCGGTATTGGGTCTGCAGTCCATCCAGATTTGCAGCCTGACAGGGTCCCAGCATGGCCCTGTCAGGACCTCTTCTTGCTAGCCAATGGTAATGTCTTGTGAGGACAGCAAGGTCCTCGCAGGGCAATACCGTAGATCCAGTGTGCATAGCTATGCAATCATGCTGCCCGCTGGGACCCTGACAGGCTGAGGAAGTCGGACGGACTACAGAGGGGCAGAGGAAGAAGATATGGGTAAGCAGTGAGGGAGGAAAGCAGTGCGGCAATGGGAATTTTTTTTGTGTGTGTGACGGGGAAAGCAAGGGTGAGTATTATATATAGACACTCTTGTTTTCCCCCGAAAATCTTGGGGATAATGTACACCTGCGCATTATACACAGGTGTGTATTATACCTGAGATTTTACGGTATGACAGGAATGGATATCACCAGCAGTGATGTTATGTTTTTTGGTAATAGAGTAGTTTCTGAACTTCTTTCTGCTGAATTGTTGGATTCCAAGTACTGTCAACATCATCAATTGTTACAGCAGAATCAGAAGTACCAGTGCTGTGTGCTTGTCAGAGTGAATTCATCATTCCTACCACAGACTGTGGTGGTGATAGAGGAAGTATCTGCACTACCATGAAAAGCAAAATAATAAAGGAAAGTCACATCGCTAGCACACTATAATATACACATATAACATAATAGTGAAGACAAGAACCCAGGGGAATACAGTATGGAAAGCAGCAATGAAAGAGGGCCCCACCAAGTCTCCAAACTAGGTAAAAACCTAGAGCAAAACAAGAGCAAAAAGAAATTATGCTCTTCTCCATGCATATTATCCAAATGTCAACCATGTATAGACCACATATTATACCAATGTGTTGACTAATATGCAAAAAATTAGGATTTTGTTGCATAGTTTGACTAAAGAATGTTTAAGCTTTCTTACCTCACCAAGGTACCCCATCCTAAAGGGATAGTAATACTTCATTTTATATTTATTTTATTTTGTAGGCATTAAAAAACATGAAGAACGATATAAGTCTTATCTCTCAAACCTTTATGGTTTGAGAGATATTCACAAGTAAAGTTTCCCCTCCGGCCCTTTTTACCTAGTGTAATCCATCTCTTCTCAGATGTGGAATACAGTCCCTAGACCAGACAGATAACAGCAGGGGACAATCTTCTTCCTATGAGAACAATGAAATCCCTGCCCCCCTTGACAAGTTTTTCAGGTTTTTCCCTTATCTTAATTGAAGATTGTCCCTCTCTGCAGTCTACCTGGGCACCTCCCTTCTGATCTGGCTGAGCAGTGTTACATCAGTAAAAGGGGCGGGAGGGGGATACTTTGTCATTGAATTACTCTTGTACTACAACTCTGACAGAGTTGAAATAACAGTCTCCAAGGTCCAAATACTATGATGATTAATTAGAGCTGCTTTTATTGTGAAACATTACTATGCCTTTAAGCAAGTCCTATCCAATACATATTACTATCCCTATTTAAGATTAAATTTGCCCTTAATAAACTCTTGTAAGGAAACATGTCTGCTATAGCTGGTGAGACAGCTCAGTTGGTTAATGCACCAGCTGCAGAATCTGTACAAACCTCAGGGTCGTAGGTTCTAGCCCTAGGGGGGTCAACTCAGCCTTTCATCCTTCTGACATAGATCAAATGATTACCGTTAAATTGGTTAATAATATCATCTGTATTCCAGGACAAAATTGAAGACTAGAGACTCTTTCAATGTGTACTTCAAGGTAAAATACTTTGGTATTTTTACTTAAAAACACATTGGCCATTGTCCTTTAACTAATAAAAAAAAAGTGTCACTGTGCCGCCTGTCCGTTCCCAATGACAAGAGCATTACACAGAAAATCCTACAAATCAGCTGTGGTTTTGATTGAGGAAAGATCTCTGCAAGGATGGGCCTAAATGTTTTCTTACATTTCCCCTGCTCACTTGTTTTTACAGAGACAACGGATATGTTTTGGATCATGAGTGAAGTATCATAGACTGAGGTGCTACTACTATTACTGCATACCTCCAAGGTGTCCCTCTTTAGGTATGAAAGTCCCTCTTTGAGACCCAAATCCCTCTGTCCCTCTTTCCCACCCTGGTTTCCCTCTATTAGAAGGTCAGATTGTGTGGTTTGTGTATCACATTGCTCCAAGGAGATACAACTCGCATTAATGTTTGATAAAAGGGAAAGTAACATTTAATATTTTAAAAAAAATATATATATATTGTAGAGTTTATACTCCTGAGTAAAACAAGGATATTCCTCACTGCTGAGAGGTGTTTAATTGAAAAGTTATTGCAGCTCAAACAAGAATTATTTAGGTGCAGTATCTCAATGGCCTGAAATCTCCAAATGGCATTGTTGCTACACCATCCCATGGAGGTTTATGGTCAACTGACCAGAGCTGTGCATAGGATGTTTCAGCAAAACGTCACTGAGATATTGCACCTAAGAACATTTTAAGTTTGAGCTGCAATAACCTTTGAATAGAACACCTCTCAGCAGTAGTAGTACCCTTGTTTCATTCAGGAGGCTAAATCATGCAATATCTATTTTTCTACAAATTAAGCATTGATATACCTTTAAACTTCAGTATAAATTAGTCTATGTAAATAAATTACTTTGTTGCTCTAAGTTATTTATTCAGTTGCACAAAGAGGTGCAAATACGTCATGAAATAAGCCACACATTAATGGTAATGCTACACCCACCAGCCACACCTCCAACACCATCGAATACTCAAGTGTCCCTCTTTGGCCTCTGAAATGTTGAGAGGTATGTAGATGTTGAAATAGAACTAGCCGTAGGTGTCAGTGGTGATGCTCTTCGAACAGCAACACAAGCAGTAGCTGAAGACACTTTTATGTAAAGTCACAACATTTGAAAACCTAAAAAAACTCAATCATAGTGTTATGTAATGGTACAACCTTTGAAAACCTAAAAATAAAAGCATAAATTGTCATTTCAAATCTTAACACTTTGTTTTTTCCAATGCAATTTTATTAAATTCCCTCCAATGTCAAAAACTCGGTGAAAAGTGTTCTTCTTAAATAACAATATAATGTACTCTCCAAGCACCGTTATGATGATCTGATAATATCTTACTGGTCTGAGCGCAGTCTAACATTTATCCATCGGAGCGTGAAGTGTAGTTATGTCGTTGGTGGCCCGAGGCTTCTATACTCCATGAATTTAAAAACATTCGGAGTGTTTATGAAAAGGAATGACAAATCTCAGTCCAAAATATTCTTGCCTTGGGGTAAAAAGAAACAGTGAGAATGTTTCGGCTTTTATAAATTTATGATATCAGGAAAAAACACTAAAAATAGAATTCCTATTACTTATGTTCAGTTCATTCTTAGATATATTTAAGATGATGTACTGAGAAGAACTGAATTAATTCCGTGGCTAGACAACTTCAACAAATTACAATTTTTAAGGTGTGAATATAAAATAAATGTATAGTTGGACAAAGTGGACAAACCAATTGTACCATGGGGAACAATTAAGCCTTCTAAAAATTCCCAGTGATGTAAATGGGGCTACTAACCCACTGAACGCCTGAGAAATTTGCAATGCATTGCTAAGCAATTCGTTGGAAACCTAACATTCATAGAAACATAGAATTTGAAGGCAGATAAGAACCATTCGGTCCATCTAGTCTGGCCAGTTTTCCTACTGTAAAAACCTCAATCCTTATTTGTTCCTTGGTCTTTTCTTATGTTAAGGACAGCCTTATGCCGATCCCATGCATGCTTACATTCTGTCACTGAATTAACTTCTACCACTTCTGCTGGTAGGTTAGTCCATTTATCTACTACCCTCTCAGTGAAGTAAAACTGTCTTATGTTACATCTAAACCTGTGTATTAAGTGAGAATGTTACTGAACATGAATCTGGCAAACAGGCACCATGCCAAAGTATCAGTGAGATTATGTACTGGAGATTTTATTAGCATGTACGGGGATAAATTTGGTGTTGGTGAAGTTCCACCCCTCTGTGCATTCCTCACTTCTTTGGTTGCAAATCGGTAAAATTCTCAGCTATATAAACTGGCCACCAATAAATTAAATGGAAACAATTCTTTGGGAGAGTTGAGTCACTGACAAACAGTTCTCCACAGAATGTGATAGAAACTGCTGGGTCACTTCCTGTCCGATGGAACTTTCAGGAAGTAATGGTGCTTTTATTCACTACCAGAGCTTTTATAAGTTTTGAATAAAAGAATTCCCAGCAGTATGTGTACCCTTGTTTTACATGGCAGGCAAAGTCCTTTACTATATAGGTTTTTGCTTAAAAAAAAAAAAAAAAAAAAGCTGCTCCTTTAAATACAGACTTAAATAATGAGGATAATGTCTAATGAAAAGTAGCTCGGTTCAGGAGCAAACCAGTTGCATCATGGGAAGCAAATGAAAATGCACATTGCTTTAAATAGGGCTTTTAACATCTTGAAAACTAGGGGTTAAAAGCCCCATTTAAGTCAACAGAAATTTGTGAAATGTTTAATTGTTCCGTATGGTGCAATTGGTATGCGCCAAAGTGACCCACTTTTCCTACTACATGAGTCTCAGAGCAAGATGTTCTGTTTCATAACTGTGGTAGTTTACAGTAAATTCTACCTTGTGTATTTAAAACTAAAAATATAATTATTAATGCATTTTCTAGTACACGTTAACATTGCCAAGAAATTGTATCAGTGCCTCTAATTTTCAGATTTAAAAAAAATATAAAGTGTACCATGGATTAGTTGCGCTAAAGCTGGGCAGAAAAAACATTAGCAGAATTATTTTACCGTTTGTTAGAATATTAATATGTATTGACGTTTACAGTAAAGAGTAGTAGGTGACATTGGTGGCTATAACAAGCAACAGTACTTAAAGGAATAGTAATACTTCAGTATTACAAATCCCTATATTAAAGCCCTAGTAAAAAAACATTTTGCCACCATTGTCATCTCTCAAACCTTTATTAGTGCATAAACTGGACATTGCAGCAATATATAAATTGGCAAATTAACTAACAAAATTATTTGAACTGGACATTACAATGATATATATATATATATATATATATATATATATATCTGGCCAAATTGGTATAGAGATTGGATCTTACAGTAATATATAAACTGATAAATAAAATGTCCAAATTAGCACATAAACAGGACATCTCAGCAGTCTATAAACGTATAAGTTAACCAGACAAATTAGTAAATAAATTGAATATAACATTAGTATATATCCTGGTAAATAAACTTGCCAGATTGCGATATAAACTGGACATTACATTGTTATATATTGTCTGATCAAATTAGGATATAAACTGGACATTACTCATTTTATAAACTGGTAAATAAAATGTCCAAATTAGAATGTAAACTGTACATTACATCAATATATAAGTTAAATGTCAAATTAATATATAAACTTGATAGAACATCAGTATATAAACTGGTAAATAAACTGGCTGCATCAGCATATAAACTGGACATTACATTGACATATATAATCTGACCAAACTCAGGGCTGGATTTACATCTCAGGAGCCTGTAGGCACAGAAATTTGAAGTGCCCCCCCCCCCCCGTGGACCATCTGCACTGGATACCTCCACAATGCTCCTAATCTCCACGTTGCCCCCCCCATCATCTCCATGTTGCCCTCACATTGCCCCCCTTCAGCTCCATATTGCCCTCACAATGCCCCCCATCAGCTCCATATTGCCCCATCAGCTCTACATTGCCCCCCTTCAGCTCCATATTGCCCTCACAATGCCCCCATCAGCTCCATATTGCCCCCCTTCAGCTCCATATTGCCCTCACAATGCCCCCCATTAGCTCCATATTGCCCCATCAGCTCCATATTGCCCTCACAATGCCCCCCATCAGCTCCATATTGCCCCCATCAGCTCCACATTGCCCTCACAATGCCCCCCATCAGCTCCACATTTCCCCCCACCCCATTGGCTCCAACTTGCCCCCCATTGGCTCCACATTGCCCTCTATCGGCTCCAACTTGCCCCCCATTAGCTCCACATTGCCCTCACATTGCCTCCCCCCGTTGTCCGTTTCCTACCTCTGTGGTAGGAGATCTGTATGTGCCTCCTTTGGCACAGTCTTGCACCTGATGGAGCTCCCGTGCGGTCTTCTATTCAGGAATGCTGAGCGCTGGGAGATTATGTAATTTCCCAGCACTCTGCATTCCTACAGAGCCGACGAGGGAGCTCCATCAGGTACAAGACGGAGGGGGTGGGGCAGGCAATGTGAGTGGGTGCCGCCAGCGCAGCCAGCGAGGCGGCTAGTTTTTTTTTTTGGTTTTTTTTAAGAATATTTAAAAAAAAAAAAATCCAAATGGCAGGCGCCCCTCGTTGGTGTGCGCCTGTAGGCAGGTGCCTACTTTGCCTAATGGCAAATCTGTCCCTGACCAAACTAGTATATGAAATGGACTTCGCTCAATATATAAACTGGTAAGTAAATATTCAAATTAGCATGTAAACTGGACATTTATAAACTGATAAGTTATGTGGTCAACTTACTATATAAACTGAATATAACATCAGTATATAAACTGGACATAACCAGTATATAAACTGGCTGCATTAGCATATAAACTGGACATTACATTGACAAATATATATATAAACTGACAAAATTAGTATATATATTGGACATTAATAATATAAACTGGTAATAAAATGTCCAAATTAGTATACAAACTGGACATTACATCAATATATAAACCCTACACATGTGACACCCTAAGCATTTGCCTACTTTGCTTAGTGGAAATCAAACTCTGCTTCTACTGAATTATAATTATATTAAAGTAAGTGAAAAGGATGTCTTTCATTTGATAACACATTAACAGGGGTTCTTCAAGACATTTTAAAAAATAAAATGCCAATGTGCAGATGATGTAGTAGTTTTTTTTTGTGTATTATTCTGTTTTCTCTTTGCACTTGATGTACTATGAAAAATTGTAGCTATTCTGGTACAAATTAACTAAATATTCACACTGATATAAATGATGCTCTTTACTCCTTAAATGCTCGCTTTGAGTTGGAAACATATCTAGCATACCAGCAGTTAAAAGCTTCATTCAACTGAATGGAAATTCCCATTTGTAGCATCTGGTACAGTTGATTTGTTCCAGAATTGCTCCAGTTTGCTTGGGATACCTACAGATAGCGTGGTTGATACGAATCAAATAATTCAGGTCTTTCAACCGTGTTTCTGTGTCTACTTTTTTCCTGTGGGGGCAGCCACAGTTTTGATAATTTAGCACTGGTCAAAGGCACATTGGTGGAGTGTGGGGACCCAGCCATCTCTTTGAAATGTATCTAACTGTAGCCCTCTGAGCATCAGAGATATACCAATGCATTGGATACCTCTCTGGCATTCAAAGGGTTAATATGTGACAATTGCTGAAATGTCTCTGTAAACAACTCCCACGGTACAGCAAAAAAATGGGGACTGCACCTTAGGAATAAATAGTTCTTGTATGAGCCTTATATTCAAAAGCAAAGTAGAAAAACTGCACCATAGGGGAAAAATAAAATTAACCTCATAAAGACTAAAGGAGTATGCCAAAGGGGTTTTCATTAGCAGCCCCCAGATAAAAATTTGTGAGAGTGTTTACATGGCGGGTATTGCATTACAAAATGGGTGGTCTCATGGAAGTTAGTTGAACTGGGATGAGGGAAGGTGAGATTTATTCCAAAATGGGTGGAGTATTGCATAGAGAGGGCAGAACAAGGCGGGGAGTATGTGTAATGTGTGAGAACGAGGGAGGGGTTACCACAGATATTGCGAAGATAAAAGAAAAGGAGGCGTTCCTAGTGCAGCATATTCAATGTGCAATTCAAAAACACCTCACCACCACAAATGTAACGGACACTACTCACATAGCCGGATACTGGAACAACACATGTGTGTGAACCAGCTTAACCCTTTGAGTGCCAGAAGGGTACGCAATGCATTGCAAAGCAATGAGTTCCGTACCCCTCTGGTATTTCAAAGGGTTAAAGTGTTGGGGGAATAAATCACCTATCTCCTGAAACAGTAAGAATGGATCTTCTCCCACTGGTACAGTGGCGTAACAATAGGGGTTGCATGGGTTGCATCTGCGACCGGGCCTCACTCCAGGGGCCCGGTCGCCCCCTGCGACCCCCTCGCCCACGGCAGTCGCTTAGATGATCTCCCACTCGATGCGCCGCTCTAGTAATACAGAGCGCTGGGAGAAGAAATCATCTCCTCTGCATTACTAGAGCGGCGCGATCTGGAGGCACAGATCTGTCAAATCACACCGCTAGACCACCAGGGACTGGAGGTAGGAGTATTGTGGAGCTAAAGGGGAAATGTGAAGATGATGGGGCAACGTGAAGATGAGGGCATTGTGGAAGGGGAAATGTGGAGATGAAGGGGGGGCATTGTGGAGATGAAGGGGCAATGTGGAGATGAAGGGGGCATTGTGGAGATGAAGGGGCAATGTGAAGATGGGGGCATTGTGGAAGGGGCAATGTGAAGATGGGGGCATTGCGGAAGGGGAAATGTGGAGATGATGGGGGCATTGTGGAGATGAAGGGGCAATGTGGAGATTGGGGGGCAATGCGGAGATGGCCAGTGTGGATGAGGGGGCCAATGTGGTCGGGGGGGCCCATGGCAATTCTTGCACCAGGGCCCGGTGGCTACGCCTCTGCACTGGTAAAATTCAGAAAGCAGCTCACCCAGAATTTACACCCCTGGAGTAGAATATATAGAGGAAGCACAAAAAAAATTAAGAGAGCCAATAATGCCTTGTCAAACAATATACTAAAATTGTATACATATAGATGTCACACTCACATTTAGTAGTGGCTGTAATGATGGCTTATGCCTGTATATAGAGTTCAAGCATGCAGAGACTCTCAGCCCGTTTTTGCTTGAGCACTCTGAATCATCGTTCCAGACGCTGTAGAGACGCAGATATTCTTACATTGTGACACCCTCTGTCCCCAGAGACCCCGAGATCAAGTCAGAAAACCAGAGTCTCCAGGGTAGATCCCGACAGATTCCAGGTTGGTCATCAATAATTTATTGAGCCTTTTTTCCACCAATATGGGGATATTCAAAGGAATGACATATAGAGATTTTCCTGCTGAGTAAAACAAGGTCACTCCCACCTCTGTCATTTGTTTTATTCAAAAGTTATAACAGTTCAAATAATCAGGAAGTGAATTGCAGTGTGATTACTTCCTGAAAGGCCTGGCAGGAAGTGACTCAGCAGTTTCTATCACTTTCTATAAAGAATTGTTTGTCAGTGACTCACCTCTCCTAGAGAATGTGCCAGAATAAGTAATTGAAATCTGATCACTAGAAGCCACTGTTAATTTAAAAAAACAACAACAGTTTAAACTGCAATTACTGAAAAGTTTCATCTCTCATTAGTAGGATTACCCTTGTTTTACTCAACAGGAGAAATCCTACAATATGTTTTCTGCTCTTTTAAATAGAGGCTATTGGGATATGACCTTAAATAACTAAGATTAAATGGGTTTATAACTCTATGATTGCTAGAGAAATTCCAAACGCATTGCTTTGCAGAACAGCTATAGTTTTTTTTTTGTCCATTAGCCACTCTCACTCCTGTATTGGCCTTCATTGTACAGTATAAACGCAAATGGACCTTTCAGTAGTGAAAAGACACAATTTAACAAGAGCATCACAGCCTCTGATCACTGCTGTCAGTTCTTAGATATCAATTAACCTTTTGTGCCAGTGTTTGTCTGGGTTGTGTAGTTTCTGTCATTATTACACTCCATGAATAATTGATCATTTAAACTAAACAAACAATTGTCACATCACCCTAACCTTCATCTCCCGTTTGGTTTATGTGATGCTGTCTCCTTTCTGTCATTGATTGATCCCACATTTAAATAGGTATCGTTCTTTATAGTGGTGCCATGATTTGCTTGCGCCCAGTAAATTAAACTGGTAAGTCGCCAACAGCCTTTTTTTATTAGCTGATGTAAAAAAATACACCCAATCAAATAATAACTATAAAAAAATACACATTTCTTGTTTGGATAATTGATAGATTATGCAGACTGATTGGGTTTCCAGTCTAGTGTTGAATTTAGAAATTAAAAATTACCTACGGGGGGTCATTTTTTAACAAATGATATAATTTAGGTCCTTTTTTCTGCCTTGTTGAACAGGCTGTCACTTGAGACTGGCACCTTCATTTGTTATTCGTGGAGCCAGGAAAAAGGCCTCCGCAGAAAGGCAGTCTGTGTCGATACCAAGGGCTGCCTTTAGCAAACTGAAGGAGAGTTCTGGGGCAAACCATTTGTACCATAGGGGACAAATTAAAATTCTCCAAATTCCTATTGATTTAAATGATAATTTTAACAGCTTGAATACAAGAAAGGAATCTGATAAATTGCTTTGCAATGCATCGCATTCAATGGCTTAATAGCCCTTTTTTATCATACTTTTTAATGAGAAAAATGTTTTTGACCATACAATCAAATGCAAGAAAATGCACTGGACACGGTATATGAAATAAGACATCAAAAACATTGACTAATAAGCGGCCCAGTACCAACTCACCAGAACTTATGTAGTGATGCCCCTCGTGTTCCCGAAAAGAATGTCAAACACAGACAAACAAATATTCCCAAGGAAGACCTAAAAATGTTAATGAGAATGTATAAGCAGAGTACTGGTGGGTTGCGGGGTGATAATTAAGCCGCTCAACGAAACCACAGCACAGTCAAACGTGTCCAAAGCTTATTAAAAACTAAAACAAAACAAAAACACACAATACAAAGGATGTGCATGCCCCGACCTCTACCGGCTCAGCTCTCCCATCTCGGCACTCTAGTAATGCATAGCGCTGGGTGATGACATCATCTTCCAGTGCTCTGCATTACTGGAGAGAGGTCCATGCTGAAGTGCCAGGACTTAGTAGAGGTCTGTGCAGAAGGAGGAACAGACTCTCGTTCCATGCCGCTGGACCACCAGGGAGGTAGGAGATGGACACTGTGGGCAATGTGAAGATGTGGAGAATGGGGGGCAATGTGGAGAGGTGGATATTGGGGGCAATGAGGAGAGTTGGGGGCAATGTGGAGAGGTGGATATTGGGGGCAATGTGAAGAGTTGGGGGCAATGTGGAGAGGAGGACATTGGGGACAAGGTGGAGAGTTGGGGGCAATGTGGAGAAGTGCACATTGGGGGCAATGTGGAGATACCCAATGGGGGCAATGTGGTCGGGGGGCCCATAGCAATTTTTGCACCAGGGTCCAGTGACTTCTAGTTACGTCTCTGGCGCTAGGATGCATTTAATCGCTACTATAATGGCAAAGTCAACTAGTTTACTCTGACTAGCTGTCAGTTGGCAGGAAATCCCTAAGAAAAATGTTGGACAGACAGGAGCAAGTGGGATTTCAATTTTGGTCCTAATGTATGAGAGAACCTTAGACCAGAAGGAGTACATATGTGGGCAAGAATACAACGTGTGAATTAACGTTGCACACGGGTCCTCACACTTGGGGCAACATGAAGTAGGGGCGAGACCAATGCGATGGGCTGTTAGGGGGGGCGAGACCAATGCGATGGGCTATTAGGGGGGTCACATATGTCCTATGCAATAATCAATAAGAGAGATCATGGAAAAAGGCAGATGGAGAAAAACGCAGTCGGCGCAGAAAGCTAGACTCAAGCAAGTCTACTGTAAATGTAGGTAAGTCTGCCAGCCAGATACTAGAGTCTAAAAGCCCTTTAAACCATTTAAGGACTGGCTGAGCGGCAGTTAAAGGGACAGTAATGTCCCATAAAAAAATTATTCTACTTTGTAGAGGTTAAAAAATTAAACTATATGCCACAAATCCTATCTCTCAAACTGCTATGGTTTGAGAGATATTCGCATTGAAAGTCCCCCCCTCTTCTCCTGATGTCAGCTGTAAAGCTCACAGCAGGAGATCCACGTCAGCCGACACGAGGAGGCTCTTCAGCAGAGCAGAAATTGCGTTATTTAAAAATAATTACTTCACTGTAATGGTCTACATAGTGTGCTTGCAAACCAGGAACATGATGTAGACCTTTCCAAGTAAAGTAATTATTTTGCAATAATGCAATTTCTGCTCTGCTGCAGAGCCGGCTGGTCCCCAGACCGAGATCTCCTGCTGTCAGCACAGCACTGACGTCAAGAGAAGGGGGGGGGGGGGTACTTTGAACGCATATATCCAGGGCCGGCGCCACCTATAGGCAAGATAGGCACCGGCCTAGGGAGCACATCTGGTGGGGGCGCAGTCAGAGCAGAGCCGCCTGCACATTGGAAGCTGCTGTGAAAGAGGAGAGAGGCTCCGCTCTGAAAAGAGCGAGAGCCACGGGGAGCGGAGAGCAGTGACAGGAGAGGAGGGTGACAGTGAGCAGTGTACTGTACATAGCACACACTATGCACTGCTGTAGGGGCACGGTGCGCATACTGATTATCCAGTGGAGACTGCTCGAACACAGGCCGATGAGTCATGCTCAGTAGACACTGCCCAAATGCAGTCCAAAGCAGTCACGTGCAGTAGAGACTTCCTGAATGCAGCCATGCACAGTAGAGACTGCCCAAATGTAGGCTGATACAGTCATGCACAGTAGACACTGCCCGAATGCAGGCTGATGTAGTCCTACTCAGTAGAGACTGCCCGAATGCAGGCTGATGCAGTCATACTCAGTAGAGACTGCCCGAATGCAGGCTGGTGCAGTCATACTCAGTAGAGACTGCCTGAATGCAGGCTGATGTAGTCATACTCAGTAGAGACTGCCCGAATGCAGGCTGATGTAGTCATACTCAGTAGAGACTGCCCGAATGCAGGCTGATGTAGTCATACTCAGTAGAGACTGCCCGAATGCAGGCTGATGTAGTCATACTCAGTAGAGACTGCCCGAATGCAGGCTGATGTAGTCATACTCAGTAGAGACTGCCCGAATGCAGGCTGATGTAGTCATACTCAGTAGAGACTGCCCGAATGCAGGCTGATGTAGTCATACTCAGTAGAGACTGCCCGAATGCAGGCTGATGTAGTCATACTCAGTAGAGACTGCCCGAATGCAGGCTGATGTAGTCATACTCAGTAAAGACTGCCCGAATGCAGGCTGATGTAGTCCTACTCAGTAAAGACTGCCCGAATGCAGGCTGATGTAGTCATACTCAGTAGAGACTGCTCGATTGCAGGCTGATGTAGTCATGTGCAGTAGAGACTGCCTGAATGCAGGCTGATGTAGTCATGCACAGTAGAGACTGCCCAATGCACATTAGAGACTGCTCGATTGCAGGCTGATGTAGTCATGCACAGTAGAGACTGCCTGAATGCAGGCTGATGTAGTCATGCACAGTAGAGACTGCCCAATGCACAGTAGAGACTGCCTGAATGCAGGCTGATGTAGTCATGCACAGTAGAGACTGCCCAATGCACAGTAGACACTGCCCGAATGCAGGCTGATACAGTCATGCACAGTAGAGAGTGCCCGAATGCAGGCTGATGCAGTAATGCACAGTAGACACTGCCCGAATGCAGGCTGATGCAGTAATGCACAGTAGACACTGCCCGAATGCAGGCCGATGCAGTCATGCACAGTAGACACTGCCCGAATGCAGGCCGATGCAGTCATGCACAGTAGACACTGCCCAAACACAGGCCGATGCAGCCATGCACAGTAGAGAGTGCCCAAACACAGGCCGATGCAGTCATGCACAGTAGACACTGCCCGAATGCAGGCTGATGCAGTAATGCACAGTAGACACTGCCCGAATGCAGGCTGATGCAGTCATGCACAGTAGACACTGCCCGAATGCAGGCTGATGCAGTCATGCACAGTAGACACTGCCCGAATGCAGGCCGATGCAGTCATGCACAGTAGACACTGCCCAAACACAGGCCGATGCAGCCATGCACAGTAGTGATTGTCCAAACGCACTTTGGCCCATGTACATGGGCTTTTACACTAGTCTGTGTAATAAAACACCAATTTGTAGGTATCTTTTCCCAAAGCTATATGTTTCACACCCATGTGGCACTCAAAGGGTAATTATAGCAATGCATACGGTATTGGAGACACATTAATGTGTGTCTATGCATGTGTGGGCATATGTTTGGGTGCGTGTGTGTTTATATAGTTGTATTCAACCCATTGAGTGCCAGAGGGGTACGCAACGCATTGCTTTGCAATGTGTTGTGTACCCCTTTGGCACTCAGAGGGTTAACGCTTGGATTTCCCCAACATGATGCTTCACAATACATGGAAAACAACCCTCAAGCCACAGACCTGCGGTTGGGCCTTACACTCTAACCCCCTTCCCCTTCTCCATTTCTCCGCTCTGTTGTCGTTCCCCGTCTCACACAGTGAATCAACCCATGAGATGAGCTATGTGTTAGGACTGTGGTTACTGATACTGTTCTTAATGTGTTATTTCACCATGTTGTGTTAGTACACTGATCTGTGTACTATTCACCTTATATACTAATGTGGCCAGTTTATTAACCAGTTAATATATCACATCTAGCACAAACTATCTATACTATTTACCAATTTATATATTACTGTAATGTTCCTTTTATCAACTAATTTACCCATTTTATTTGCTAGTTTGTATATTACTGTAAGGTCCAGTTTATATACTAATTTGACCATTTTATATGACCATTTTATAGTCTAGTTTATATATCGGTCTAATGGGCAGTTTATGTACTAATTTGTCTGGTTTATTAACTGTTTATATATTGCTGTAATGTCCAGTTTATATGTAAGTTGGTTTATTTACCAGTTTATATACTGATGTAATGTCCAGTTAATCTACTAATTGGCCAGTTTATGTACCAGTGAATATACTTGTGATATGTCCACATGTATTGATGTTATGTCAAGTTCATACACTTGTTTCACCAGTTTTGTACCAGTTGATATATTGATGTTATGTCCAGATAATGTACTAGTTTTACCAGTTTATTTAGCAATTAATAAACTGATATCATGCCCAGTTTATCCTACAATATAATTGGCTAGGATGTTTGTCAGAAGCCGTCCTGCACAGTAGAGACAGCTACGCGCTCTGCAGTCATGCGCAGTAAAGACTGCCTGCGCTACGGCTGATACGGAGTGGAGCGCTCCGAATTCAGACCAGAGCCCTCTCTGTGACTGTATTCGGAGCGCCCCGCTCCGTATCAGCCGAGGGACGGGCAGTCTGTACTGCGCATGACTGCAGCGCCACCAGTGTTGGCCCCTGTACATGGGCTTTAAAACTAGTATACTATATTTGCCTTTTTTACCAATCTATATTTCCCTCTACTTTCCAGCTGACTGAAGATCCTTCCCGTATTTATTATGCAATAAGGGCATTTTCTGTGTTTGGAAGCAGGAGATTGATCTGGGTCAGGGTTATACAAGTAGGGTTGTGACCATGGTTAGGAATGTATTTAAGTGACATTAATTCAGAAGCACACCATTCATTTGCTTTAATATGATTATGATACAGGAGAACAAAGATGTCTAATGTTAGTCCACTGGCAGTGCATTGTGTTCTGATTACAGGTGGATTGAAACAACTGAACCACTGATTGATCCATCAATAATCAAGTACAGACATCTGGAACATGTGCACTGTTAGACGTACTTGAGACATGGAGTTGTATACATTTGCAGTAGAACATTTAGTAGAAAAAAAGACAAAGTTCATTTGTTTACACATATTTTAGCCCCTTAGGTAAGACCACAAAATTCAAAACAGCACGAAAAGTCCTTTTTTGATATTGATGTAATCCCAAACTATACCCACTGAAGTGTTTAGAAAAAAAGAAAGGATGTTCCAGTGGGTGGTGTTTGAAGTCCAGTAACCCTGCCAGGGTCATGTCCACCTCCGCGATGTCTAGAAGATGTTATCCTCTGAACCAAGGTGCAAGAGCAACATTCATGGAGGCCATTAAGATTTTCTGGCCATGGTAAGGTGTTTTTTTTAATGCATTAACCCTCTGGCACTCAAAGGGTTAAGGACCAGGGGGATGTGCTATGAATTGCAAAGCAATGCACTGCACATGCCTCCAGTCCTTAAAGGGTTAATGAATTGTATGTCAATGTGTTAGAGACATCTATAACACTATAGTAGGGTGTGGACAACATGTGGCCCTCCAGCTGCTGGAAGGGGATGATGAGCGATATAGACCAGAAGCAGCTAGAGGTCCTCATGTTTCCCAACCCTGATCTAAAGGGGCGAATCCTGTCCTGGTATCATGTAATTGTATATGGGAGCACATCTGCCATTTGATTTATGTCCTTTCTTTAAATATCCAGTAGCATCAATAGATTTCATTGCAGTTTTCTCTCAACACATCCTAGAAATCTGTGTGAGTGATAAGCTGTATCTCCTGATTAGCTGACTGATCATTTCATAATATTAACATTAAACCGACACCAAGAAGAAATCCCTTCCTATTTGTCAGATGCTCGAATGGATTTTGAGTCTTGAGGCAAGTGCTTGTACAGGACATAAATTCAATATAACAGAAGCATTTGTTGCCTGTTCACATTCATTTGCAGAAATGTCCACAAGCCTATTGGCAGTTTCATATAAAAGATGTCAGATGTATCTAACATAGGAACCAGTGGAGTGAGGAAACGGCATACAGTAGTGACGGTAACAAGAGGCACCTGGGCCACGCGAGGCCCTCAGAGGCTTCTTCCGTGGCACCCGGTCTGGTCTCTTGTACAGTAGGAAGAGGAGACAATTTCCTTCTCTCACATCACACACACTCATGCAAACATGCATACAAACACGCTTGTGTAATCACACATACTCAAACACACATACATACACACACTCACACATAGACACTTGTGCAAACACACATACACACATCACATACTCACACAAACATACACACACAAACACATACACATTCACACAAACATACACATACTCACACATACACATTCACACAAACATACACATACTCACACAAACACATATACACTCATACAAACATACACATACTCACACACACACACACATACACATACACACTCACAAAAACCACACACATACACACTCATGCAAACACACATACACACTCACATCACATACACATACTCACAAACACATACACACTCACACAAAAGTACACAAACACATACACTCACACAAACATACACATACTCACACACACATACACACTCACACAAACATACACATACTCACACAGACACATACACAAACACACATATTATATTAACCCCTAAGCATACACAGTGGATTTATTTTTTAATCTGATCATATGGCTCCTGTTACACTTTAACCCCTTATAGACCCCGTGGTCTGGAGGACCAGGGAAGTGTTCACTGATCTCAGTGCAGCGTGCAGCCCATGGAGTCCTACCACGTAACGCGTCCTTACGGGATTAAAGTGGAACTGTCACTGTAACAAATAGGTGCTTTTGAAACAGCTTTTAAAAGCACCTATACTGATGGTAATTTTTTAAATAAAACAATCATTAAATATATATTTAGCTTTATGTACTTGTTAGTGTAAATCTGGTACACACTTCCACACTGCTTCCCATCCCAACTGCCATTTCCTGTTTGGCAGCACTAACTAATTTACACAAGCTTAAAAATAAATAAAAGTTAAATGAAGAAAAATGGAGACGCTTTTGAAAGCTCTTGCAAACTCATGTATTTGTTAGAAAGTGAAGGGGCCACTTTAACCCAGAGGTAGTCAATTGTTGGACCATCAGCTGTTGGGAACTACAATGTGTTGCGTACCAATATGGCACTGAAAGGGTTAAAATTCTTCAACACAAATACACATCCCTTTGGTGGACTTGAGGGCCACATATCTGGCACTTTTGGGTAAGTCTTTTTTTTCTTTGTATCTTGCGCGACATGTTGGGGATTCTGACCTTCATCAGGAGAAATAGTATGATACTACTGGCCTTATGTATAAAGACAAGGTGGTATAATTTGGAGATAAATCAAATGTGCCATAAGGGAGAAGCAAATATTTCCAGAATCCCTATTAATTTAAATTGGGCTTTAACCCCTAGAATGCTTAAGAGGCATCCAATGCATTGCTTGGCCTCTCTAGTTTTCAGCATATTAAAATCTCAATTTAAAGGGATAGTAATACTTTATTATTACTATCCCCCATATTGTAGATTTTTTTAAAATAATTTAATAGCCCCCAGGTTCATCTCTCAGACCTTTATGGTTTGAGAGATAACTGAAGGCAAAGTTCCACCCTCCTTCTCCCTTCCCTGAAATCAGCGTTGTACTGACTGCAGGGATAACCGGTCTGTCTTTCATCATGCGGCTCTGCAGCAGAGCCGAGATCGCGTTAGTGAAGAAGAATTATTTCACTGAAACGGTCTTCTACATGTGCTTGGTTTGTGCTTGGTTTGCAATCACATGTAGAAGACCATTTCAGTGAAATAATTCTTCTTCACTAACGGGATCTCTGCTCTGCTGCAGAGCTGCATGATGAAAGACAGACCGGATATCCCTGCAGTCAACACAACGCTAACTTCAGGAAAGGGGGAAGGAGGGGGGACTTTGCCTTTGGTTATCTCTCAAACCATAAAGGTTTGAGAGATGAACCTGGGGGCTATTAACTTATTTTGTAAATACCTACAATATGAGGGATAGTAATAATAAAGTATTACTATCCCTTT